>CM060328.1:57524599-57539599 GCA_030674155.1 Stramonita haemastoma
CTTTTTACTTTACCTCTTTTGTCTTGATATGTCTGTCATGATGCAAGTTTATAGTTCGTGCGTGGAATCTCTCAAAAGAACACATATGAATTCTAGCTTATAATGTAGTTTTTGCTGTAGACAATAACTAATTGTTTGCATGCCTCTATATACACGTTCGCTTTCTGTTTAATTCTACCTGTCCGTGAGAAGGAAATTGATTACTTGAGAAATGTGTACTTGTTTCTTAATTTTTCTTTTCTTTCTTTTTTTGTTTGCTTGTTTGTTAAGTACTCCAAACCATAGCATGCCAGATGATGAGTCTAGATATTCTTCTACTTCACCTGTCCCGCAGTCTTGAGGACTGTTGGGGCACCACTGAAGATTTTGCAACCAGCTTCCTCCACCCCTCGCGGTCTTCAGCTTTCGGTAGCAAATTGCTCCATTCAAGGCCTGTCCACTCTCTGATGTTGTCTTCCCATCGTTTTCTCTGTCTGCCTCTTCGTCTCCTTCCTTGTACTGTCCCTGTAGGACAGTCTTGGCCCGTCCAGATGTTCGTGTGAAGTGCCCATACCCTTCAGTTTGCGTTTTGTTTTACTGAAGTCAGGAGCTCTTCATATGGTTCAATGGTGTTTTCAATTCTGGCTTTCATTTCCTCATTAGTATTGTGATCCCCGTATGAGATATCAAGGAATTTGCGAAAGTACGCCATGTCCATTGCCCGTATCCTTCTTTCAAGTCTACTGTTACGGTCCACGTTTCACATACGTACACAATATGGACATGGTCATGAATTCACATAGATACAATATAGATATACGGGTTTTAGGAGCGGATGACAACAACTAACAAGTTTGTTACAAAATTGTTTTATATTAGGCCCTTTGGCATGTTGTGACTTTGATGTTTCATTGATATTAGTGTTTTAAGAAGGTTTTTGTGTGAATGTTTTGTCCGATTTTGCTATTTGCTTTGTTTTATTAATGATGTAGCCTGAAGATACTCTCTGTCTGTCTATGTCTGTCTGTCTGTCAGTCTGTCTGTCTCTCTGTCTCTGTCTCTCTCCTCTCTCCTCTCTCTCTCTCTCTCTCTCCTCTCTCTCTCTCTCTCTCTCCTCCTCCCTCCTCTCTCTCTCTCTCTCCCTCCCTCCCTCCTCTCTCCTCCTCTCTCTCTCCTCCCCCTCCCTCCCCCCTCTCTCTCCCTCCCTCTCTCTCTCTCTCCTCCCCCTCTCCTCCCCCCCTCCCTCTCTCTCTCCTCCCTCCCTCCCCCCCTCCTCTCTCTCTCTCTCTCTCTCTCCTCTCTCTCTCTCTCTCTCTCCTCTCTCTCTCTCTCTCTCTCTCTCTCTCTCTCTCTCTCTCCTCTCTCTCTCTCTCTCTTGCGAAGTCGAGCTTCTTCCACTACACACAAGATGCAATTTAGAGAAGGGGGCTCAAGTTACCTGACAAAGGCTGTAGGTATCTGTCTCTTTCGGCCTGGTTGACACCGGGATATATTATGATAGTAAAGGTAGAGTACAACCCTGTCAAGAAGTCTCAAAAACACGCACTTCCACAGCAGCAGCATTATATCATCCTCATTATCATTGATCATCATAAATAAAATATGGCCGCGGATTCCGTGGCCCCCGTTACTCTGGTCTCATGGTGACCTCAGATTCGGTTTCCCCACACGCTTCTGTGCTTATGGCAAGTTTGTGTCAAAACCTTAGGGATTGGAGGTTCAGGGGGACGGTCGTTGGAGGGACGTTGTGGTGGTCGCAACCTCGGGTGGGCGACTCACTCAGTCTGAGCTAATACTGTCGTTATTAGGGGGCTTTGTACGGGTTGTCCTGCATAAGTAAGCTCAGAACTGGCACCACTGAACACGGCCAAAGTGACCCAGTAGCAGCACAGGGCCAATCTAGCTGGAGCCCCGCGGCGATCTGACATTGATGGGCTCCCTGTATATTTCCCACCCTGAGGATGCAACAAAAAGATTCCGGGTCTGGCCTGGACGGAGAGATTGGAACCAGTGGCATGGGAACTGCAGAACTGGAAGGTCAGAGAAGAGAGGGCAGAATACTAAAGGTTATTTAAAAGATGCACTTCAAGATTTCAACCACTTTATTTCATTTAAAAGAACCAGGGTCCCATTTGATGTAACACTGCTAAAAAAAAAACTGCAGATACAGAAGTATGTGTGTATACTCACACCAAAAAGGTTATTCAATTCAATTCAATTCAGGGGACAATACATGACTGAATTAAATTGAAATAAATAACCCGTTCATTAAACAATGCAATCACACAATGTAGTGTAACGTGCAGGGGAACCCCCACATCTCCCCAGTCTGAAGAATTTCAACACACCACGATACAGCAACACACAGTGGATCGGTGGTATAGGGGTAAGCGCCTGTCTAGAAAGCGAAAAGTCCGGGTCGGAGTGTGCGGTGGTTCAATTGCCATTTGGCCCCGAAATCTTTCCCCGTCCATTAGACCATGAGTGGTGGTCTGGGCATTAGTCTTTCGGATTAGACGATAAATCGAGGTCCCGTGTGTGGCACATCACACGGGGACTGGACGTAAGAAAAGCATAAGAGTGCTCATCCCATTAACCTCGATATAAAAGAATAAAATAAAATAAAAAAGAAACATGAGGGGAGAGAGAGAGAGAGAGAGAGAGAGAGAGAGAGAGAGAGAGAGAGAGAGAGAGAGAGAGAGAGAGAGAGAGAGAGAGAGAGAGAGAGGAGAGAGAGAGCATATCAAATACAATGAAAGGAACATTTAAGGAAACGTGAAACAAACACAAACTAAAGTGGTACAGGCAGACACACAAACTTCTGGACTGGCCATGACTGTCCTATAAGAAACAGTGCAAGGAGACAGGCGAAGAGTCAGACAGAGAAAACGATGGGCAGACAACATCAAAGAGTGGACTGGCCTTGAGTGGAACGACTTGCAACGGAAAGCTGACAACGACAAGGAAGGGATGAAGCTGGTTTCAAAATCTTCAGGTGTACCTGGACGGTCAACTAGACTACAGGATGTGTGAAGGGGTGAGGCAAAGTCACTATTCACTAACGCCAAATCAGTTATTTAATAAGTACTGGTCGGACATGTCTGCTTGTTTGACCAGGTAAAACGATTTGTAACCTTAATTAAGTCAGAAAACCCAAACAAATAGGAAAAGGAAACAGCTTTTTGTTAAGCCTGTGATAGACTAAGTATGGATATTTCTGAACCATACCCCCCTTCTTCACCAAACTACTATCATGGAATTCCACATATATACATCCATCTTTCTGGGGATGGGATAGCTAAGTGGTCAAGGCGCTCGCTTTCCCCAAGTCAAGTTAAGCAGCATCGAGAGTTGTTACCTATTGAATAGGTGACCGATTGCGCGCCTTAGCTTCAGTACAGTCCCCCAGTTCACCCAGCTGTAAATGGGTAACTGCCCTCTTTAGGGTCAGGGAAGGTAAAGCAGCGAGTGAGAGGAGATGGGCGCGGCCCTCAATATGCAGGCTCTAGAGAAGCTGAGGTCTTTGATGCCTCGCTCCCCTACGACCGCCAAGGTTATGGGACACCTTTACCTTTACCTATCCATCTTTCTTAGGTAAGTTCCCACTTACGTCTTCATTTCCTTTCAAGTTAGCTTTCCAGAGCTAGGAGATATTGAAAACTCTTAAAGCACCACAACACTTTCCCTTTCACATTTGCATCCAGGTTTACTGTGTTCATTCAAATGTATTTATCACACACAATGATGAAGTTTGTTTCTATTCCAAGGCGTGCACACTTCTTCACTGCTGCTGTACAGTTATGAATGACAGTATGAAGGTAGCCTTACATTACTTCTGTAGCTTGGGAATCCTTGGTAACGAAAGTAGCCAGTACAGAAGACCTCTTTCTACACAGACAATCACCAGAGGAGATAACGATGACTGATCTTCAGCAGACACATGTTTCCAACATGTTCAGAGTTATAAGCAGCGTCCACCCTCCTGTCTTTGAGTGTGTGTGTGTGTGTGTGTGTGTGTGTGTGTGTGTGTGTGTGTGTGTGTGTGTGTGGTGTGTGTGTGTGTGTGTGTGTGTGTCTGTCTGTCTGTCTGTCTGTCTGTCTGTCTGTCTGTCTGTCTGTCTGTTGTCGTGTGTTTGTGTGTGTTGTGTTTTGTGTTTGTGTGTTGTGTTGTGTGTTTGTGTGTTGTGTGTGTGTGTGTGTGTTGTGTGTGTTGTGTGTGTGTGTGTGTGTGTGTGTGTGTGTGTGTGTGTGTGTGTGTTTGTGTTTGTGTGTGTGTGTGTGTTGTGTGTTGTGTGTCAGTCGTTGCTAAAACTGTTGATGTGTGTGCTTGCGTGAGTTGTGTGTACATCGAATTGCAAACATTAATTGTTATTGATAGCTTGTGTTGGCTAGGTCGATGCAATCACATTTATTTGTTATTGAAGTTATGCGCTATTAAATTATTATGTATTGTTATTATTAATTTTTATATTTTTTATTATTATTATTATTATTATTATTATTATTATTATATATTATTATTATTATTATTATTATTATTATTATTATTATTATATTATATATAAATCAAACAAATAAAAGAGCTTCTCACGTCCATATAATACGCATAAAAGCATTCCACGTTTTGCAATGGTTTTACCACTCATTTACTGATACATTATAATGTATGCTACAAGTCAGTACACAGCACAGCTTGATATGTCAAAAATATTTGGAAAAAGTCGCACACTTCCCTGCATGCACGCCTGCATCTGTGTGCCAGCCCAGGTGTGTGTGTGTGTGTGTGTGTGTGTGTGTGTGTGTGTGTTGTGTGTGTGTGTGTGTGTGTGTGTGTGTGTGTGTGTGTGTGTGTGTGTTAGCTATTGTGTATTGAAGAGGCTGGTACCATACAAATTATTTTATACAGCAATGTAATAATGTCGTTTGCTTTTAATGACTATACTGATCATTCTGTTCTTTAAGAAGTCAACCTTAAAAAAGAGAGACAGAAAGAAAGAAAAGAAAAGACAGCACATTCATACAAATTCTCAAACTCAGACAGGAGATGCTAAATAGAATACTTTGAAAAGTAAAACACAAAACAGACCAAAAATAACAGGATTGTCCACACGTTGACACAATGAGCTCTTTCCCTCAGTTTAGAGAAGAAACTGATGGGCATGTGACAATGGAAACTAACCATTCACAAAACCTGACTACTGTTGCTCAAAACACATCATCTCCAGATGGCTGTATCACAGTCATATTCAGTGACATGGAGTTCTTACCCTGGGACAACCCTCACAACATCGTCAGTGCAGAAGTGGAAACGATTATAGGTCAACTGAAAAACAATCTGTTGGTGTTGTTGTTTCTGATTGGTGGACCAGCCAACGCCATCAACATGGCGGTATTTTATAAACAGGGCCTCAGAGATCGGGTCAACCTGTGTCTCTTTGCTCTGTCTCTGGCTAATGAACTGTACCTGGCCGCATTTGTTTTACTTTATGGTGAACAGATCTACCTACAGTTCACCACAAAGGAAAAGTTTGGTCCTGTTTTAACTTTTTAATAAACAGGAATCTGGGATTTGTTCTGGGATTGCACTATGTGTCTTATGTGTTGTCGGCCATCATTGCCACCGAGAGATGTCTTTGTATCTATCATCCTCTGAAATTCCAAAGACTGCTCAAAGCCAAGACCATGGCTGTTATCATTGCTGTGATATTTGTTGTAATCATGGGATTAATCTTTTTTGCTGTTTCACGATATCGTATTGGCTGTGTGTATGATCCTGTAGCTAATGTCACAGTGATCACTGCAATTGAGGGGGAGTTCTACAGAAGTTACAAACGCTTCATTGATCCTCTGGCAAGCTTTGGGTTTGGAATGGGTTTACCTGGGGCTGTCTTTATTACAGTAACTGTAACAACCATCCTGACAGTTGTGAAACTTCGCCAGGTTCTGAAATGGAGATCTCAAGCTACCTCCTCCCTTTCAGCCCAGGAACTTGCCATAACAAAGACGCTTGTTGTCAACTCCATTTTCTTCATCATCTGCATGTTTCCTGGAGCTGTGAACAGGTTCAGCTGGCTGTTTTCCCCAGAAATAAACACTGGTCGACGTTACCACAATTTTTTCATGCTGGCTTTGTGGATTGAGGATATTCTCATCCACATCAACAGCACCTTCAACTTTTTTGTCTACTACATCATGGGATCTCGTTTCAGAGAAACGTCCCGGGGCTTATGTGGAAGAAATGTTCAGATAAAAAAGAGAGACCCTGGTCTACAAAATATGTGAACAAGTTGTTGGACAATGCAAACAGCCAGAGGAAGCTACACATACAGTAGCTTTGAAATTAAAAATGTTTTGTAAAAAAAAATGCAATCTAATTCATTAAAACAAGTTCACTTATGCAAAACGTCAACATTAACTTTTGTCATTATTGTGCCAGATTTTCATTTGGTCAAAACAAAACCAGTTTGTGGTGAGTAATGCACCATTTGGTGTTGAAACATAACATAATATCAGGATAATTTAAAGTATATACAATAAAGGTGTTCAATAACCTACGTGGTCAAAGGAGAGCAAGGCATCACAGACCTCAGCGTCTCCAGGGGCCAGCATACTGAGGGCAGCACCCATCTACTCTGCCTTGCTGCGTTTTCTTCGATCCTAAAAAGGGCAGGTACCTATTTACAGCTGCGTAACTGGGGGACTGTACCCAAGCCAAGGTCTCCAAACAGTCACCTATCCACTTGGTAGCCATGCTCAATGCTACTAAACATTGGCTTGACCACTGAGCTATCCTATCCCCAACACTTTAAGAGTGCCATTAAAATGATTCCTCCATAGGAATGTCAAGGCCTGTCCGTAGAACTAGCATCTTCACCTTCCAAAAATTAGATGGTAGGAATCCCTCTTTTCTATTCCTCTTTTATTTCTGCCTTGATCCTTTACTTCATGCTACATCATTCTGGTCTTTTTTCTGCCTTCTTGGTCCATTCTCTTACATTTTTTTATCTGCCAGTTTTTGTTCAAATAGCTTTTACAAAAAATCTTTTCTATAACTGTAACTCAAATAGTTTATGGTGAAGAATGACATGCATAAGTAACGAATCAGAACTACACACACACACACACACACACACACCACGCACGCACGCGCGCGCGCGCGCACGCACACACACACACACACACACACACACACACACAAGGGCCAAAATGGGTCCTAGGCAAGGACATGCAAAAATGTCATCAGACAGATCTAGATTGGAAAATTTCAACACTTTCTTTGCTGAAGATGTGCTCAGTTCTTCTGGCCACTAGAGTCCATTTAGAGTTGTGAGCTCCCACTGAGGTTTGGGTGATTTTATCAGCCTCATAGCTCAGAAATGGCGGGCGTTTTGTGGCGGAAAAGTACTGTTCTGTGCACGATTATCAGTGACGCCCACATAACGTTTGAACATATTTGAGTCTAAAACATGAGGTCATTTGGGGTCGATTTGTTGGGGGGGGCAAAGTTCTAAGACACGGACCTACCAGACATGTCCAAAATGGGTCCAGGATCAAGGGATATGCCACATATGTCATCAGATAGATTTTGGATGTGCAAACTCAAAAATTGTTATTGCCTTATACATGTGTTGCTTCTTTTGGCCTTTACAATCATTTAAATGTGTCAACACTTTTGAGGCAATTTTCTCAGGCTCATAGGTCGAAAATGGCAGACTTTCGGTGGGTAAAACGTACTGAGAATTATTTAAGTGACATACACATTGCGTCTAAACACATTTAGAGTCTTTAATATGAGCTCTTTAGTGATGGAATTAGCAGACCTGGTAGACCCATCCAAATCGTGTCTGGGACCAAAGAGCATGTCACAGTCATGTTATCGGATAGATTTGATGGGCTATTGAAAGAAAAGGTCATTTCGATGGTGTCTGCTCCTTCCTTTTGCCACTAGACCTATTTAAAAGTGTCAACCCTGCTGAAGTTTCAGTAGTTTTCTCCAGACCATTGCTATTTTTATTTTGATTTGATTTATTCTTTTCTTTTCTATCGAGAATAATGGAATAAGCACTCGTGTGCTTTTTTTGCATCTAGTCCCCGTGTGTATGCAGTTTTGTAAATCTTGCCATATGTTCCCATCGGCACACAATGGCCTACTCTTACGAAAAGTGGAGCAGGATTTAAGGTATGCGCAAGATATTCTGCTGCGTTCGCACATGGGGTCTCGGTTTATAGTCCCATTGAAGGACTTTTGGGGAGAGCGGAGCCAGCACTGATGTTAACTCCAGGAGAAAAATCTCCTCGACCGGGAATCAACCCGGGTCGTCAAATTGCGAGCGCAATGTTCTGACCACTGGGCTATCCCGTCACCCCTGCAGTATTGCTGGGAAGTGATGTGGGGTTTTTAGGTGACAAAAAGTTCTGACAAGTATTTAGATTGATATTCCCATTGCGTCTGAACACATTTAGAATCTGAAGTAAGAGGCAAATCGGTTTTAGCACAGATTCTAGGTGCAGACCTGACAGACATATCCAAAACTAAACTGGGGCCTGAGGACATGCCATCATGTCATCAGATAGATTTGGATGCATGGATTCTATAAATCCATTACATGCGTGTGAGTGACGTTTCTGTTTAGCAATTAGAGCCATTTAAAAGTGTCAATCCCCTGACCCCACATGGAGGGTGGTGGGGTGAGGAGGGAGGATGTCAGTATAATAGCATCCCCACATTCTGCAAGTCTGTGCTAGAGATGACCTCTTTTCTATCCCTCTTGTTTCTGACTTTTTTCCTTTTTGCCTTTTTTTCTTTCTTTCTTTTATTCTTTTATATCGAGGATAATGGAATAAGCACTCATGTGCTTTTCTACATCTAGTCCCCTGTGTGTATGCAGTTTTGTAAATTTTGTCACCTGTCCCACCGGTACACAATGGCCTACTCTTTCGAAAAGTGGAACAGGATTTAATGTGTGCGCAAGATGTTCTGTGTAAGTTCGCTTTGTCACCTTCTCGTCTATTTTCTGCCTTCTGGTTCATTCTCCTGCTTTTTTTCCCAGAAAAAACATAACAGATTTTCTCTTCCATGCCAAAGTCAGATGTGCTGGGTCTGACTTGTCAAGCACTTAACGACAGTACAACGCATTTTTGCTCAGGTAACAATAGTTGCTGTCTGATCCTTGAACAAAGAATAAGAAAACCCACATGAGGTTTGATTATTTCTTCACTTAAGCTCGAAAATGACGGACTTTCTCATGTGGCTTGCATTTTAGTAATGGGCTTATTCTTTATTGTAGCTTTTCAACTGATAATCTATTAAAGTGGAATTTTATAAAAACATACGAACGATTTCCATCCTCCCTATCAAAGGCTCAGACAGCAACATATTGTTGTTTGTCATATGAGTGAAAATGCGTTGCGCTGCCTGTAAACACCTAACAAGTCAGGCTTAATGTATCCAACTTCGACATGGATGAGAGTTGTTAACTTTTAAAACTTTCTGGAAAATAAGGCAGGTGAATGGACCAATAAGACAGAAAACTGTTAAGAAAGAGGCTATATGAAGAAAACCAAGGCAGAAACAAAGAGAGGGATAAAAAAAAAGAGAAGGAATTCATTGCAGCAAGTTTGTAGAAGATGGGGATTCAATTTATACTAGCAGGCCCCACAGCTTCTTCTCAGGGGAAGATTTGTTTTATGACAGTGGTTGATTTTCCAAGAAGGGACCTCTCAATCATGTTTTGCCTGCTTTGGGAGTATAGGGCCACTGTTGTAGCAGGAAGCTTCAAAGAAAAATACCTTCTAATTCCAAAACTGCCCATCAAGGGATGATGGAAGGGGTTGATTGACTTGACTTGACTTGACTTGACTTGACTTGACTTGACTTGACTTGACTTCCTTGTGGTTTCTTGCAAGAACTTAGATCCATGTACCCTCCCCTATTTTGTGCTACCACATCCAGTGTGAAAAGTTTTACAAAACAATGTACATATTTTAGCATATCGAAATGTATATCGGATGTATCCTCTCGCCTAAACCTTTCAGCATGTACACAGAACAAGTCATGAGCCAGTCTGATATCAAAGACATAGGTCTCAAGACAGGTGGCGGAGATGTAACAAAAATAACAAACCTGCTGGCCCAGGCAAAAAGCTTAGTCGGTTATTGAATTAAGCTAAGTGCCAAGGCATAATTGCAATGTTATCTTTTAAAATGCTGTGTTGAAACTGTCTTCAAGCATAACAAGCTCTTTACATATGTACGGGCACCTTTCTTTAAGGAGAAAAATCCTCTGAAGTAAGAGTATGGGTGCCTGAAAGGCGAGGAACTCAAAAATAGTCATTTACACACACACTTCTCATCCAGTGTCCAATTTCAGTCTCACAGTGATTGCCAGGTGTGATGAGTGAGTCAGTGACACATTATGGGGACCCTGAGGTTACAGAGCTTGGGAACACAACAACAACAGCAACAACAACAACACATTTGTGCTAAGCGTATGGTACAGTTCGACCAGAAAGCAATATTAATGACAATGGAAGTGAATATAACACAGAGTACACTTAACAGAGAAAAAATCAGTATAAAGCTTAATACCAAAGGGACAAAAGTGCTGCATGATGCCAGAGAGAGAGAGAGAGAGAGAGAGAGAGAGAGGAGAGAGAGAGAGAAGAGAGAGAGAGAGAGAGAGAGAAGAGAGAGAGAGAGAGAGAGAGAGAGAGGAGTGCAATCAATAAGAAAACCACACTTCTTAGATGTTTATAGACAAAGAGGTACTATGTCTTGATATTGATTTTAGGTTTAGGTTTTGTTGAAGTCATTGTGACTTGGGAAGTTTGCAGCCATCCACATCAATAGCTTTTATGGTTTATGTGTGGGTTTTTTTTTTAACGTTTTTATGAATTGATTTACACGTAGTCTTGAAATCTCACCAAAAACGTTTTCAACAACATATATGGCACTACTCACCACAAAGTGTCATAACTGGTGTTAATTTGAACACATTAAAATAACAATCACAGGTGAAATAATTTTGCTAATTTTTATTCACAAAAATGTTTTTGTCTCAAAGTCATAGAATGTATAAATTCTCCTGGCTATTTGCTCTGTGACATGACTTTATCTGTAGTTTGTAGAGAGTGGTTTTTCTTTTTTTATCAGTGGCTTCTTTCCAAACAAACCCCAAAACGTTTCCCTGAAACGTGAGCCCATGATGTAGTACACACAAAAGTTGAAGGTGCTGTTAATTAGGATGAAAATATCGTTAACCCATAAAGCCAACAGGAACAGGTTTTGGTGACGTCGACCAGTGTTCATTTCAGGAGCGAAAAGCCAGCTGATCCGGTTCACAGCTCCAGGGATCATGCAGATGATGAAGAAAATGGAGTTGACAACAAGCGTCTTTGTTATGGCAAGTTCCTGGGCTGAAAGTGAGGAGGTAGTTTGGGATCTCCATTTCAGAACCTGGCGAAGTTTCACAACTGTCAGGATGGTTGTTACAGTTACTGTAATGAAGACAGCTCCGGTAAACCAATCCCAAACACAAAAATTGCCAGAGGATCAATGAAGTGTCTGTGTGTTTTGTAAAATTGTCCTTCAACAGTAGTGACAACAGTGATATCAGCTACAGGGTCATAGGCACAGCCAACACGATATCGAAACACTGCAACAAAGAAGAGTCCCATGACTACAACAAACATCATAGCAATGATAACAGCCATGGTCCTGGCTTTCAGCAGGCTTTGGAATTTCAGAGGATGATAGATGCAAAGACATCTCTCGGTAGCAATGATGGCTGACAACACATAGGACACAAAGTACAATCCTAGAAGAGATCCCAGATTTATGTTTGTTAATGCCGTTGAAACAGGACCAAATTTTTCTTTTGTGGTGAACTGTATGTAAACTTGCTCACCATGATGTATTACAAAATTGACCAAAGACAGTTCATCGACTAGAGATAGAGCAAACAGACACAGGTTGACCCGATCTTTGAGGCCCTGTTTGTAAAACACCGCCATGTTGATGACGTTGGCTGGTCCACCAATCAGAAAGAACAATATCGCCAAGTTGTTTTTCAGTTGACCTATAATCGTTTCCACTTCTGCACTGACGATGTTCTGAGGATTGTCCCAGGGTAAGAACTCCATGTCACTGAATATGACTGTGATACAGCCATCTGGAGAGGATGTGTTTTGAGTAACAGCAGTCAGGTTTTCTGATGGGTTAGTCTGCATAGTCACGTTCTCATCAGCTTCATCTATAAACTGAGGGAAAGATCTCATTTTGTTAGTGTCTGGCCAATGTCTGTTTAAAACTTTTCAAAGTAGATAGGCTAACTTCTGTTGCTACTGAAACAACTTTATGAAGAATACTGTTTAGATCCTTTTCATATTTTCATTGGTACAAGTTTTTGTTGCTTTCATCATCGTTGTTGATTTATTGCCTTTCAATTTTTCTTCCTTTTTTTCATCTGAAATTTTAAAAGTGTTTAACACTTTTCTTTACAGTAAACAGAATATTTTCATATTTCTTCATGAAAGCAATTTTGAAGCACCAACCTCTTTCATGCACATACACATCCACACTCACACAACACACACACACACACACACACACACACACACACACACACACACACACACACACACACACACAACACACACACACACAACACACACACACACACACACACACACACACACAACACACACAAACACACACACACACACACACACACACACACACACACACACACACACAACACACACACAACACACACACACACACAAACGCACACACACTGATCCAGCGTGCATTATTTGCCAAAGGGTTTAGACAGACTTTGATGTATACTGATTTGTAGCTTACAGTGCATTAACAAGCACAGTTGCAAAGTCAGTATTAGCGTCAAAAGCTGGCATGCATTTAGGCAGAATTGAATAAGGGTTTTTCTGTTTGTTTTTAAGGGAAAGGGGAGATGCCTTGTTGTAGTGATTATGCTTAGCTCCCAACAGAGATTTCAGATTTATAGACAAAGGATGGAATGGGATAGCTCAGTGGTCAGAGCACTCACTTTCCCCCAGCCAAAGTTAAGCAGCATCGAGCGTGGTCGCCAATTGGATGGGTGACCATTTGTGCGCCTTGGCTTCAGTACAGTTCCCCCAGTTCCCCCAGCTGTAAATGGGTACCTGCCCTCTTTAGGGTCAGGGACGGTAAAGCAGCGAGGGAGAGGAGATGGGCACTGCCCTCAACATGCTGGCCCCTAGAGAAGCTGAGGTCTCTGACGCCTCGCTCCCTACCACTACACAGGCTATGGGGACACCTTACCTTTTACCTAGACAAAGGAGGAGGACCTGCTGATACATTAAAAATTGTTCAAAGCTTGATATTGCTGAAGATCAGCCATCAATCTCTCCTCAAGTGCATGGTTACTTTTGTAGAAGAGTATTCTCTACACTTGCTGAGTTTAGCATTGGTTCTAAGGTTATCTTGGTCATTTAAACAAGACACAAGTAAGACTTTAGTGTGCTGTTAACCGTCACTGTCATCAGCTACTGTTAACCTTCACTGTTATCAGCTACTGTTAACCGTCACTGTTATCAGCTACTGTTAACCGTCACTGTTATCAGCTACTGTTAACCGTCACTGTTATCAGCTACTGTTAACCGTCACGTTATCAGCTACTGTTAACCGTCACTGTTATCAGCTACTGTTAACCGTCACTGTTATCAGCTACTGTAACCGTCACTGTTATCAGCTACGTTACCGTCACTGTTATCAGCTACTGTTAACCGTCACTGTTATCAGCTACTGTTAACCGTCACTGTTATCAGCTATGTTAACTGTCATGTCATCAGCTAGTCACCCATAATTCTATTTCCCACATAGTAGGTCAGCCAGGCCAATGGATAGCTCTTACACACTGATTGCTGACAAAATTCACATTCCAACCAAACACACGCTTTACAGAAGTTAGTTCCAAGGCTGTGCCTACCTTCTTGCGCTTGTCTCTATATAGAAATTATAGACCGTTGACACCCACACGTGGTGACATTTTCCATACGTTATTAAGGTACAGGTGTTCCCATAGTCTATGTAGTTGTTGGATGCTAGGTGTCAGAGACCTCAGCTTCTCTAGGGGCCAACATATTGAGGGCAGCACCTATCTCCTCTCCTTCGTTGCTTTACCTTCCTTGACCCTAAAGAGGGCAGATACCCATTTACAGCTGAGGGAACTGGGGGACTATACTGAAGCCAAGGCGCGCAAACGGTCATCCAACCAACTGATAATGCTGGCTTAACCCTTAGCTTTCGGAAAGCAAGTGCTCTGACCACTGAGCTCTTCATCTCCATTCCATAATGTACACAAAGTATGATAATAAAGCACACGACAGAGTAAGAGACATGATATTCTTTTGTGTAGCATCAGTGGACAGGTATTTGTGAAAAACACTGGTTTGTTGCATTTGAAAGCAATGTGAGCGACAGGTCTTGTCAAAAAATGTCTGGACAGTTAGAGCATTGACAGAAACAACACACGGATTCATACACTCAAATAAGAAGATATAAATGTAATTTATCCTTTATAATTAACTGAAAAAACTGGTTCAAATTTGATTTCAATTAGTTCCACTTTTAATAAAGGTAAAAACTTAAATCAGTGTAAAAGAAACAACATTGTCATTTGGAAGAAAAGGAGTGTGGTGGGGTTTAACTAGTTTTTGTTGACCTTTGTTGAGCATTTGATTCGGGAAGGTGCCCTTAGGAAAGCGTGAGCAGTCCTGACTTGTTCAATTCTGCCTGATAACCTGACTATGTGACTGTCCATGTCAGCAGATCTGAACTTTCACCAGAAGAAGGAATACTGGGGAAATGCCAGATCTTGACAGGAGTTCTGTTTCTGGCACAATGCTCTGCCAGAGAGTTCTCTGAATGCTGCAGAGAATACAGATTCTGTGGGAGTGTTGTATCACACACACACACACATACACACGCGCGCGCGCATGCACGCACGCACGTACGAGCAGA
>CM060328.1:57544599-57564599 GCA_030674155.1 Stramonita haemastoma
TGCGCACACATTAAATCCTGTTCCGCTTTTCGTAACAGTAGGTCATCGTGTGCCGGTGGGACAGATGACATTTACAAAACTGCATACACACGTGGACTAGATGTAAAAAAGCACATGAGTGCTTATCCCATTATCCTCGATATAAAGAAATAATTTTTTAAAAAATAATAAAAAACTTAAATAGTGTCGTGGTGAAGAAAATGCAAACTAAAGTGGTACGGGCACGTCACACGAACATCTGGACTGGCCAAGACTGTTTTACAGGGAACACTACAATGAAGAAGACGAAGAGGCAGACAGAGAAAACGATGGGAAGAGAACATCAGAGAGTGGACTGGCCTGGAGTGAAACCACTTGCTACAGAAAGCAGAGAACCGCGAGAAAAGAAAGAAGCTGGTCTCAAAATCTTCAATGATGCCCCAAAGGTCCACTAGGCTACTGGATAGGTGAAGTTGGGTGAGGAATATGGTAGAACCCCTGTAGGGAGACTGGATCATGGACACTGAAAAGATTCCACAGTAAGAAAAATCAAATTTGGTTCCTGAGTCAGCTGGTCTTGTGTAGTTGACCAGAAAACAGGAACCATCTCTTGAAAGTTCAGTGCTGGGTCTACGTCCATAACAATGCTTCCAAACTTAGGTTCTTTATCAAGAAGAATAACGTAATAAACACATAATTATCTTTCAAATAGTATCAAGGACAGTTTATACAAAATTGCGCTGTTTAGTCGCGTGCTCTATGGTGTGTTTTATATAGAAAGACTTCTGTAATCATCACCTCGTCTTCAACTTATTTCATCAGAGGCCCACCAAGCCAGTGTGACACATGCCCCACACCAACATACGCCCCACTGTCTCCATACATCGCTAGTTCTTTAGCAAATCCATCTGTGTATGCTCCTGTCCATGTTTTGTGAGGGTGTTGGGTCTTAAATGCCTCCAGAGCCAAGAGCGTGAGTTCAGCTGTTATATGACACTGTACTCCTTACTCCCAACAACCAGGATGTTGAGTGTGATGGTTTGGGGTGTCTGTCTGCCAGTCCTGGGTGTCAGGGGTGTCTGTCTGGGGCGTTATGTCTGGGGTGTTCTGGGGTGTCTGTCTGGGGTGTCTGTCTAGGGTGCCCTGTTTGGGGTGTCTGTTTGGGGTGTCTGTTTGGGGTGTCTGTCTGGGGTGTCTGTCTAGGGTGTCTGTTTGGGGTGTCTTTTGGGGTGTCTGTTTGGGGTGTCTATCTGGGGTGTCTGTTTGGGGTGTCTGTTTGGGGTGTCTGTCTGGGGTGTCTGTCTGGGGTGTCTGTCTGGGGTGTCTGTCTGGGGTGTCTGTCTGCCAGTCGCATAAACCTGGAAGAGTTTCCTTGGCTGGTTGGTTGCTGACACAGAATGGTGGTGTGTCCACTCTAAACAGAGCCTTGATCAGGTGATTTGAGTTTTTTCTGTAGTCAGTTCAATGTTGGGGATTACAGTTGGGGCAGAAGGCTATATGTTAGAGGAGCCTTTTTCTACTCATTTCGCCCCACAAGTTGTTTTTCTTTTTTCTTTCCTCTAGTGAAAGGAGACTTGCATTTTACATAGCTGGCTCTTGAGGAGTTTTCATGCTACCTGTAATGATGTTAGGCTTCCATTCTGCATCTTAGTTAGGCGTCCGTAGTTTATCGTAGAAGCAGCTGACCAAACATTTAAGGCACATTTCATGTGGGGATCTGACAGCTCTGGTGTATACGTGCTGCAGTATTCTGTTAGTCACCTGTTTTGTTCATGCAAACTTCTGCACCAGGCCATTTCACCTGCTGTGCACAGAGCAGTTTGTTGTCCAGGTAGCTGCTGTCCCAGCTTCACTCTCAGGTATCTGGATTGTGGAACTTGCAGGATTTTCTAACGTTAATAGCGAGGGTTAATTCTTCTCTCCTGGTGAAAGGGACAGGCAGATGCTTCATCTTGGTTCAGCTGATGAAGACCAGCTCTCTCTTGCCCAGCCTGAGATGTAGTTCAGAGCCTCCTGTTCCTGATGGGGGTATCAGAGACTTGCCTCCCTTTGATCCAGATGGCGACATTGTCTGTGTGCAGTGCTACAACATCAGAGTGGACAGGCCTTGGGTGGAGCGATCTACTACGGAGGGCGGAGGACCGTGGGGATGGCGGAAGCTGGTTGCAAAATCTTCAGTTGTGTCCCCACGGTCCACGGGGCTACGGGACAGGTGAGGGTGAAAGTGAATGAAGAGTTAAGTTGCATTGTTCTGTCCCTGTCTGGATGAATTTCATTTTCACGTAACGTTAGAAAGAATAGATCAATGTTGAGGTAGTTTTTGTTCTTAGCTTACAAGATCTTTTTTGGCATGGTATTGTTATAGATTTCACAAATCTATGACTAATGGTTACAGATTATCAGATCATGAATTGTTAATCTACAACCAACAGTTATAGATCAAAGGCTGATAGTTACAGATTATCAGATCATCAAGTGTTAATCTACAACCAACAGTTATAGATCATCTTATACAAGTTGTGAGCCATGACACATGGTTATGGATTATCAGGACATCAACAGGTTAACTATGAGCTATTGCTATGAACAAGTTTTGGTTGTGTGTGGTAGCGTATTTCAGATCAGCAACCAGAGTCACTAGTTTAGATAAACTAATCTTATCTCAGCAATCCTGTCTAACCACAAGCAAGAGAGTCACTTAAGATAGATATCTGCTTTATCTCAGCAATCCTATCTAATCACAGCAAGAGAGTCACTTAAGATAGATATCTGCTTTATCTCAGCAATCCTATCTAATCACAGCAAGAGAGTCACTTAAGATAGATCTGCTTTATCTCAGCAATCCTATCTAATCACAGCAAGAGAGTCACTTAAGATAGATATCTACTTACTCAGCAATCCTGTCTAACCACAGCAAGAGAGTCACTTAAGATAGATATCTACTTTATCTCAGCAATCCTGTCTAACCACAGCAAGAGAGTCACTTAAGATAGATATCTACTTTATCTCAGCAATCCTGTCTAACCACAGCAAGAGAGTCACTTAAGATAGATATCTGCTTTATCTCAGCAATCCTATCTAATCACAGCAAGAGAGTCACTTAAGATAGATATCTGCTTTATCTCACCAATCCTATCTAATCACAGCAAGAGAGTCACTTAAGATAGATATCTGCTTTATCTCAGCAATCCTATCTAATCACAGCAAGAGAGTCACTTAAGATAGATATCTGCTTTATCTCAGCAATCCTATCTAATCACAGCAAGAGAGTCACTTAAGATAACTACGTCATCTCACCAATCCCATCTAATCACTGTACAGAGTGGAAAATGGATGACACATTGGCGAATAATGCAGACTTTTTTCCCAAGATGTGGCCATGCAAGGATCCATAATTATGACAGGACTTCAAAGAAATTGACCTCCTTTAATGGGGAGTACAAGATGTCATGCGTGGAATTTGTCTACGTTAAGACAGCCCCCACATAGCAACTGATGAAGACATCCCTTACACAGAATTCACTGATATACATGTAAGCCTATGGAGCTTTCCTTACACTAGAGTTGGTCAAGTCTCAGGCTTAGCCTAGTTCTGGGTTAGCAGGCCACCAGTGGTCAAACTATGACCACCAGTTATGACTGACTAGAACATCAGTTGTAAACCTATGAAGTATGGTACGGACTATCAGTGCATCAGTTGTAAACCTATGAAGTATTCCGCCTTCTGGAAGAGTAGGCCATTGTGTGCCAGTAGGAGTGGATGAAAATATTTACAAAGCTCCATATACACGGGAACTGGATGTAAAAAAAAAAAGCCCATGAGTGCTTATTCCATTATCCTAAAATAGAATGATCAAAGAATAAAATAAAATTTTCCAAGGAGAACTGTTATAACAAGGCTATCGAGTCTTCTTACATAACCATCAAGATGCATTTCTTTCTTAACTGAGGTTGACAGATCTGCTACTGGACAAACACAATGATGGACCGTTGGACTCACTTGCTTACCGAGACTGGCTTGGTGTGGCTGATAGTGGCTATCTCATAACAGACTCTTTTTTTGCTTAACATCTAAAGGTAAAGGTGTCCCATAACTAGGCAGTCGTGGGGAGCGAGGCGTCAGAGACCTCATCAGCTTCTCTAGGGGCCAGCATGTTGAGGGTGGCGCCCATCTCCTCTCCCTCACTGCTTTACCTTCCCTGACCCTAAAGAGGGCAGGTACCCATTTACAGCTGGGTGAACTGGTGGGACTGTACTGAAGCCAAGGCGCGCAAACGGTCACCCATCATCACCTAAACTAAACTGTTAATCTGAAAACTGTTCTGATGCATATCATATCTTGTAGTGGACAGGATAGCTTGGTGGTCATAGCACACTCTGTCCCCAAGTTAAGGTTAAAGAGCATTGAGCTTGGTTACTAAGTGGATGGGTGCCCGTCTGTTCACCATGGTTTCAGTACAGTCCCCCAGTTCACCGAGCTGTCAAAAGGTATCTTCCCTCTTCAGTGTCTGGGATGGTAAAATAGCGAGGGAGAGGAAATGAGCGCCGCCCTCAATTTGCTGGCCCCTGGAAAAGCTGAGGTCTTTGACAACTCGTTCCCCAATGACCACATACGTTATAAGAACATCTTTTCCGTTACCTTTTATTTCTTGCGGTGTAGAGATAAAACAAAGGGATATATGGATATATATATATATATATATATACATTATCTTGTGTATGTGTGTGTCTGTTTGTGCTTGTTTGTGTCCATGCATGCATGCATGCGTGTGTGCGTATGTGCGTGCACGGTTTAGGCTAGGGTATTCATTTAATGGTAATGTCTAACAATCAACGACCCGACCCAGAGTAGAGAAGGACGAATACCATCCTCTCAATAGAGAAGAGCGCCATCCTTCTAAGACCTCGCAATGGACACACCATGCTAAATCAACACATGTCTACAAAGCTGAAACTCGTTCCTTTTCCCCTGTGTGCCTGTGGTAAAGAAAACCAGACTGGCGAGCACATCCGTCACAGATGCACGCTATACAGCAACCAGTGTTTGACCAAGATAACCCTACAAACTAAGCTGTACCGCCCACGAGAGGAGCTGGAAAGGACAAGTTTTTGTTTATACCCGACACATTCGAGGGTGTAAAGTGAACGAGAGGAGAAGATAGTAAATGTTGTTCTTTGTTTGATGGACTGTCTACTTTAAGTTTAATGACACATCCAGGAGTTCCGTGTATTTCTGTCACTCTCTCATGCGTTAGCAATCGAAATTTTTCTACATGTTTTTATTGATTTCAAAGATGTTTTTCTTCCTTCCCCCTTCTGTTAACGAGATATAACAAAGACTTCATTGTCTTATTCTATAATTGGCGGCTTTTATTTTCGCCTTATCAATATGAGCGTTAGTTATTTCGAGCTGTGTGTGTGTGTGTGTGTGTGTGTGTGTGTGTGTGTGTGTGTGTGTGTGTGTGTGTGTGTGTGTGTGTGTGTGTGTTTTGTGTGTGTGTGTGTGTGTGTTTCTTTTCTTTTCTTTTCTTTTTTTCTTTTGTTTCGAGAATAATGGAATAAACACTCATGTGCTTTTTTTTTTACATCCAATCCCAGTGTGTATGCAGTTTTTGCCAATTCTGTCATCCGTTCCCACCAGCACACAATGGCATACTCTTCCGATAAGCAGAACGAGTTTTGATGTGTGCGCCAGATGTTCTGCGTGGGTTCACACACGGGACATCGGTTTATAGTCTCATCTGAAGGACTTTAGAGGGGAGTGGAGTCGGCATTGATGTTAACTCCAGAGGAAAAATCCGCTGAAATGAGATTCGAACCCGGGTCAGCAGATCACAGCGCATCACTCTGACCACCAGGACTATCCCCACCGGTGTGTGTGTGTGTGGTGTGTGTGTGTTGTGTGTGTGTGTGTGTGTGTGTGTGTGTGTGTGTGTGTGTGTGTGTGTGTGTATGTGTGTGCGTGCGTGTGTGTGTGTGTGTGTGTGTGTGTGTGTGTGTGTGTGTGTGTGTGTGTGTGTGTGTGTGTGTGCGTGCGTTTCCTTTTTTCCGTTCATTGTTCAGCTACGGTCTACAAATAGTAGGATTTTCTGTACGAAACCGTTTTTTGCCCATCATTATGGTAGCTGCATTCCAGTTTCAGGGATAATGACTACGCGTGATACCAGTGTGCTTACATGCTGCATAGCATCCGTTCCTAGTGACACACAGTGACCAACTCTTCCGAAATGTAGGACAGGTTTTAACCTGTGTGCAAGATTACTATTTGCGTTTGTACATAAGACCTCATCATCATGGCTTGGCTTCGCGAACGAAGATTAAGGGCACTGTCCACGTCTGGTGCAGGCTCGCTGGTGGCTGGTTACCATGTAACATAAGACCTAGTTACATGGTAACATCTGTAATCAGTGGTTATGAGTTATTAGGACTTAAGATATAAACCTATGATCAATGGTTATGGGATGTTAGAACACCGGTTCTAAACATATGACTAGCAGCTAGGCATCATTAGGACATGAGTGGTTTTTTTCTGGTGTGCAATTTTACAATATGACATATTTTATCGCAGTATTCATTTAGATAGTCATATTCTTCTTTTTTTAACACAATGAATGAGTTTTTAAAGTCAGTTTAATAAATAATCGAAGCAAATCAAGTGTTTCCTTTTCATGAACTTTATTAAATTTTAATACCATACCATACCATACCATACCATACCATACCATACCATACCATACCATACCATACCCTACCCTCCCTACCCTACCATACCCTACCCTACCATACCATACCATACCATACCATACCATACCATACCACACCATACCACACCATACCATACCATACCATACCATACCATACCATACCACACCATACCATGCCATACCACACCATACCATACCATACCATACCATACCATACCATACCATACCATACCATACCACACCATACCATACCACACCATACCATACCATACCATACCATACCATACCATACCACACCATACCATACCATACCATACCATACCACACCATACCATACCATACCATACCATACCCTACCCTACCCTACCCTACCCTACCATACCCTACCCTACCCTACCATACCATACCATACCATACCATACCATACCATACCATACCATACCATACCAACCATACCATACCACACCATACCATACCACACCATACCATACCATACCATACCATACCTACCATACACACCATACACACATACCATACCATACCATACCATACCATACCATACCATACCGTACCATACCACACAGTGGACCAGTGATGTAGAGGTGATGCACTTAACTAGAAATCAAGGTGTGTGGGTTTGGTCTCAATCTGAGCCCCAACTTTTTCTCGATGCTCTACATCTCCAGAGGCCAGGACACCACTCCTTCCAATGAGGCAAAAAACAAATCTAGTTTCTTATTTTCCAAATTGTTTGCTTTCTTTGTTTCCTTCGTTATTTTCTAAAAGTATTTTCGGGTGCTACAATCTCTCTTTTCATAGGCAAAAAAAGGATAAAATCCTTACTTTCTTTATCTTTCTTTTGGACAGATTTTCTTGAAGTCATGTTAAAGTTTCATTTATTCCTTTACTCATCCAGCAGCTGGGGCAAAGACTGCGGCAATGTGATATGCAGCAAGAGTTGTGTAAATGTTGACATGTGGTACAGATGTGTCAGAGTTAGGTAGTGTTGTGTAAATGTTGACATGTTGTATAGATGTGTCAGAGTTAGGTAGTGTTGTGTAAATAGTGACTGGTTGTACAGATGTGTCAGAGTTAGGTAGTGTTGTGTAAATAGTGACTGGTTGTACATATGTGTCAGAGTTAGGTAGCATTGTGTAAATAGTGACTGGTTGTACATATGTGTCAGAAGTAGGTTGTGTATAGTGGTTTGTGTCAGAATGTTGTGAAACTGGTTGTACAGATGTGTCAGAGTTAGGTAGCGTTGTGTAAATAATGACTTGTTGTACAGATGTGTCAGGGTCAGGCAGACTACAGCTCTAGGGTTTGCAACTGTGTGTGTCAACAGCCTGTGTGTTGGTGATTACCTCCCTTTGTGTATATTATTGATCTACTGTATGTTGCAGGCTCTCCTCTCTCTCTCCTCTCTCTCTCTCTCTCTCTCTCTCTCTCTCTCTCTCTCTCTCTCTCTCTCTCTCTCTCTCTCTCTCTGTTCATTTTTTTTGTTTTTGGTTTATTTGCTTGTTTTCTTCACAATTGTGATTAGGTTTTTTTCTATATGTGTGTGCTTTTTAGGATTTTTGGATGTATTTTTGTCTTTTGTGTTTTTTATGTGTTAATGTTGTGGTTGTTTTGTTTTGTTTCTGTGCTTTTGTTTTTGTGTTTTATTATATATTTTCTTCTATCGTGCTGTTATCCTTGGTATGGGCAGCAACTGGGTGTAATAAACACATTATCAATTACCCTAAAAATAAAAGAACTTAATTTTATTTCATTCAATCTCTCTCTCCCCCTTTCGCCTCCATTGCAACCACCCCGCCAATTATTAGGAAAACATAATATATATAATATATATATATATATATATATATATATATATATATATATATATATATATATATATATATATATATATATTATATATATATATATTCAAACAAACAAGTTTTTTTCCTGGCTAGTAGTGTGTCTATCTGTCTGTCCATCTGTTTGACCACCTGTTTGTCTGTGTACATCTTATTTTGCTCTTTTTTCAATTACTAAAGGAGGCTCTGTTGTTGTTGGATTTTGTGTAACACTAAGGTAAACAAATAAAGGTAAAGGTGTCCCATAACCTGTGTGGTCGTAGGGGAGCGAGGCATCAGAGACCTCAGCTTCTCTAGGAGCCAGCATGTTGAGGGCGGCGCCCATCTCCTCTCCCTCGCTGCTTTACCTTCACTGACCCTAAAGAGGGCAGGTACCCAATTACAGCTGGGTGAACTGGGGGACTGCACTGAAGCCATACCACACTAAAACATTTGGAAAATAACGCCACAGTTTATACAGTGCAGGTTTTATTTCGACGGCTGAGGGATCGTGACTGAGTGCAGTTTATGTGTGGTTAATAATCTTCATAGAATATTGATCTGATGATAAAAAAATGCTGCAATGAGCGTCTGTTGCTGATAATCTTCATAGAATATTGATCTGATGATCAACAAAGTGCTGATAATCTTCATAGAATAGTGATCTGATGACTAATAAAGTGCTGATAATCTTCATAGAATAGTGATCTGATGACTAATAAAGTGCTGATAATCTTATAGAATAGATCTGATGATCAACAAAGTGCTGATAATCTTCATAGAATAGTGATCTGATGATCAACAAAGTGCTGATAATCTTCATAGAATAGTGATCTGATGATCAACAAAGTGCTGATAATCTTCATAGAATATTGATCTGATGACTAACAAAGTGCTGATAATCTTCATAGAATACTGATCTGATGATTAACAAAGTTCTACAATGAGTGATTGCCACCTTGTGCTATGGACTGGTGTCATGGGTTCGAATCCCATAAGAGGAATAGGTACTAGGTATTTATTTTTGGACCGTGGCTGGTTCATTCTGAGAATAAGTTTGCTATGGGCTCACTGGACAGACTGGGAATATATAGTCGAACTTCATCCACTTTACAAACGCATTTTCAGAGTGTTGCTCAATTTACTCGACTAACCATCTCTTGGACCCGGTTGATGCTGAGATTTATTTTGCCTGGAAGCATGGAGTACAGTCCTGTAACGTTGTATCAAAGCATATGCATGCCCATAGCTGGATTATGACATCATTCTCATTGTCATTAATCATCATAAAACAAAAGATAATTGTCCCTGGTACGGTGACCCTGTTCTGGTCTCAGGGTGATCTCAGTTTTGATTTCCCCATGCACTTTCTGGGCGACGTGTCTCAAAGCCTACAGGGTGGAGGGAGGCTCTCGATAGAAGGTTGTGTCACTCTGGGTTGGACTCTCACTTAGTCTGGCTCCTTGACTGAGCAATGACTGTTGTCAGTAGGGGGCTTAGTAGGTGGTGTTCTGTGTATGTTAGCTCAGAACAAGTACCACTAAACACCACTAACATGACCCAGCAGCAGTGCAGGGACCCTCTGACTGGTGGCCTTAGGGTGGCCTGACGTTGATGACAAGACCGTAGAACTCAGCAGTCAGAGAAACAGGGCAAACCCTGGTGTATTGTGTGGAGTTCCCACCAATGACAGGGGTGATGGAGACAGTTAAGTTGAGCCGAGGTGTACATTAGGATGACATCTTTGATATTGATTGCAAAGCAAAATGAGGTCAAAGCATAAGACAGAACAGAAATTAAGCTTTGGAAAGAGGTTAAAAAAACCTTACTCTAACAACAAGAAGTAATTGTGATGAATCTATGATCAATCAGTGTAGATTGTTAGGGTAACAATGGTAAACAACCTTGATAACCCATGATCAATTGTTATGGAATTTATTAGGATAACAATTGTCAATCTCTTTGATAGCCCATGATCGATTGTTATGGATTATTAGATAGCAATTTATTGTAAGCAACCTTAATAATCCATGATCCATTGTCATGGATTATCAGGATAATAATTGTAAATAGTCTTCATAACCCATGTGCAATTGTCATGGATTATCAGAATGATAACTGTAAATAGTCTTCATAACCCTGAGCAATTGTAATGGATTATCAGAATGATAACTGTAAATAGTCTTTATAACCCATGATCATTGTCATGGATTTCAGATAATAATTGTAAACAGTCTTGACAGCCCATGATCAAATGTTATGGATAACAATTGTTAACTTGTACCCAACAATTGAAGATGACACGGCAGTACAGGCCTGAGGTATAGCAGCTTTGGAAAGGTGAAAGATGTGGTAACATAGCTCTGTAGAGCAGCAATATGTGATATTATGTCCTGCATTTCTTCCCAGTGTTCAGAGAGGGCGCCCTTTCTATGAGCCATGTGTTTAAGTGATAAGTACGTAGTATGCTGATCTTGCTAAACACACACACACACACACACACACACACACACACACACACACACACACACACACACACACACACACACACACACAGAGCAAGCAAATGTAATAGCATGCACACACGTACAGACACACACCATACACACGCAAACAAGTGTGTAGAAAAAGACAAACTTCTCAAAATGTTTGTGCTCATGTCAAGCTTAAATGAGTTTCTGTTTTATTGTGTTGTTGTAGCCTGTCAAAATCAAATCACATAGATACTTAACCTTAACCATAATTCTCTCCGTGCCAGAAGGCACATAAGGCCTGGACATCATTTCTCCACTGGTTGCAATCTGTAGCTGAGCTGCGTGCTGCGCTCCAAGAGATCCATCCAACAGCATTCCGCTCCACCTTCACCATTCTTTGCCAGGTTGTCTTTGGGCGGCCTCTCTTCCTTCTTCCCTTTGGTGTCCATCCGAGGGCCACAGCACAGTCATTCTTCTGATCTTTTCTCAGGATATGTCCAATCCAATTCCATCTCTTTCTTCTAATTTCTGCACTTATCTTCTCTGCCCCTGCCATCTGAAGGGTTGCCTTGTTGGAAATGTGCTGTTGCCACATAGATAGTGCTGTTAGTCTTCTCCAGCTATCTATCAGCAGATTCAAAACCAGAGTTTATTCCAGATTTGGTTGAGTATTTTTGTCATCTTTTCAGATAACTTAAATGCATTTTGGTTTTAAAGCAACGGGGACACTTTGCCATCACAGGCGCCTTAAGTTAGGTATTTTTGTTGTCATTATACTTATGGCACTTGAAACTCTTACCATAATGGTTAGCACCCTGGGTTACAGACTGGAAGGTTTCAAACTCACACCTTGTAAGAGTCATAGGAAGTTTCCTTAGACTCCAGACCAAGAGTGTTTTGCTCTGAGATCACTGGAAAGACTGGGACTACTTAGTTGAGCTTCATCCACTTTAGGGAGGCGATTTAGAGAGCATTGAATAAAATGCCTAGCACTACAGGTGTCTGTATTTCTTAGGTCTGATTGATGCCCGGGTATATTATGAAAAAAGCATAAAGTAAAGCTGCCAAATACTCTCAGAGCACATTCACTTCCATAGCAGCGTCATCAAATTGTCATCATCATTTATCATTACACAACAAAACAATTGCCTCTAATTTGGTGGTCCCAGTTGCTCTGGTCTCATCATAACCTCAGAATTGGTTCCCCCATACACTTCTGTGTCAGTGGTGAGTTTATGTCAAAGACTTTTGGTGTTGGAGGTTCACGGGGAGGGAGAGGTCGTTAGAGGTTGGACGTTGTTGTGTCATCTCAAGTGAGGGGCTTGCTCAGTCTAGCTCTGGGGCTGAGCTAATACTGCTGTACAGGGTTTAGTAGGTGGGGTCCTGCAAATGTTAGCTCAGAACACACACCACGGAACACCACCAAAGTGACCCAGCAGCAGTGCAGGACCCCTCTGGTTGGTGGCCAAATGGCAGCCTGTCATTGGTAGATGTCCTGTGGTCTTCTGAATCTGATGAAGCAACATTACAGATATGGGAATATCTGGGGTGGAGATATTGAAATAGGGGAAGAGGGAACAGCAGGACAAGAACGCACAGAAGACGAGGAAGCAAAACAACCCCCCCTCCCCCAAAAAAAGAAACAACAAAAAAACAAATCATGAAACTCTAGGCCTGTTTGATGAAACGTGGTAGGATTTCTATTAATTCATTCATCATGGTAGGAACAAAACTTTCTTTCCCTTAGATAGTGTTTGACGTGTGCAGATCACACATCATAATTGACAAGTATAGCTGTCTATGCACCTGCAGTTTTTAGGTTAATCTTAGGTCATGTGTTACATTCAATGACGATTTAAAAAAAATAGGAAACGTACTTTCTCTGTGCTAGAGACAGCGAGGGCATCAATATGTGACGCTCCACCACGAAATGAGTCGCTTAGCACATTACCGAATTTTGTGCTAGGAGCCATTAAAGGCAGGTGGGGGTCAAGATGTCAATTTTGATATTTAGATTTATTATTAAACTATTTCAGTTATTCTACGTTGTAGTGAAAGATCAAGGCGTAATTTGAATTCCTTTTTGCTTTTAATTGTGTTTTGAAAATACCAAGCCCTCATTCTGACAACCTGTTACAAAAATAAACTTGCCCGTTTCTCATCTTGTCACATCCTGCAGTCTATCATTTCAATTTGTAATAACTTTGCACAGAATTGTCCGATTTTCAATCTGTTTTTTGTATTGAATAACATTTTTATTGTAAATTAATGACTTGTCAATAACAAAAATATTTACGTCTGGTGCAATGGGACTCCTTATGTGGTGGAGCGTCACATATAACTTTCTAGTAATAGAGACCTGTCCTTTTATACCGTTACTTGTCTTTAATTGGACAGCCTGGTCCCGCTAAATTCCATCCTTATTCTGAATGTTTCTTATTTTGATGTGAACCAGCTTCAAAGAGCACATACATACATACATACAGGGTGATGGATATTTATGCTTAATGATTTATTGTATTTTAGTACAATGCATTTTTTAAAAAATTCAACCGAGAACTGAAAAATTATTAGGTAAATGGCAGCAGAGTGCGTGCTGGTATAACCATGGGGCAGATGAACTGCTGTCAGATAAAATCTTGGAACATGGTTTCATCAGGCAGCAGTTGTCAGCCAGGACAGTGGCATTCACACAACTGATTTCTCCTCATCAATCCACCCTTTGTTTATGTAAATCTTCTATAATTATACGACACCCTTTGTTTAGGTGAATCATCTATATAACCCAGTCGTTGTTTAGGTGAATCTTCTAAGACAAAAGTATGCAGACAAAGTCATAAATTGCTCTGCATTTTATTTCCTTCAAGCCATTTTTCATCTCAACATCTCTGAATTGATACTTCTTTTTGACTTTTTGCAATATCCTTGAAATAAAAAGAATACTTGGTAGAATATTGTTTGTTTCCTCACTGGGTCCTTTTACAAAACAAAGCAGAAAATGTTTCCCTGAAATGAGATCCCATGGTGTAATACACAAAGAAATTGAAGGTGCTGTTGATGTAAGTGAAAATATCGTTCAGCCACAGAGCCATCAGGAAAAAGTTGTGGTGACGTTTGCCACTGTTTATCTCAGGGAAGAAAAGCCAGCTGAACCTGTTCGCAGCTCCAGGAATAAGACAGATGATGAAGAAAATGGAGTTGACAACAAGGGTCTTTGTTAAAGCAAGTTCCTGGGCTGAAAATGAAGAGGTAGTTTGGGATCTCCATTTCAGAACCTGGCGAAGTTTCACAACTGTCATGGTAGTGGTTGTCATTACCACAGCAAAAACAAACCCAGGCAGACCAATGCCAAATATGGAACTTTCTACAGGGTCAAGAAAGTTTTCTGTGTGTTCTGTAAAATTCCCCTTCAACAGAAGTGTATAACTGTCACATCAGTTACAGGATCGTACACACACCCAACACGATATCGAAAAGCTGCAAAAAAGAATAAACCCATAACAGAAATGTAAGTGACTATGATGATACTGGCCATTTTCCTAGTACTGAGAAGGCTCTGAAATTTGAGTGGGTTGTAAATGCAGAGACATCTCTCTGTTGCAATGATGGCAGATAACACATAGGAACATAGTAAAATCCTAGGAGGGATACCCCATTGGCATTACTTAAAAAAGTAGAAGCGGGGCCAAATCGCTTTTTTGTGGTAAACTGTATGAAGACTTGCTCACCATGATGTATGACGGAATTGACCAAATACAGTTCATCAGCCAGAGACAGAGCAAACAGACACAGGTTGACCCGATCTCTGAGGCCCTGTTTATAAAACACCGCCATGTTAAGGACGTTGGCTGGTCCACCAATCAGAAACAACAAAACCAACAGGTTGTTTTTCAGTTGACTTACAATTCCTTCCACGTCTGCACTGACGATGTTCTGAGGGTTGTCCCAGGGTAAGAACTCCATGTCACTGAATATGACTGTGATACAGCCATCTGAAGACGAAATGTTTTGAGTAACAGTAGTCAAATTTGCAGACTTGTTATTTTGCATAGTCACATTCATATCAATTTTAGTTCTAAATTAAAATACTGAGTCCATCAGGCCAATGGCTTGGCATATGTTCTCTTGGTTTGAGTTTTGTTTTTAGGGATGAATGTTTTCAAACCATTTCAACTGGACAGACTGGCATTTCTTTCTTTTGCATTCACAGTAACAGGAACATCTTCATGCTAAATATGTTAGGCCATCAAATGTGTTATAGTTCATCTAATTTTCCATTTTCATTCTTTATTTCTTTTCTTTGTGCATGTATCAGAGCATCACATTTCTGCATGAAACCACTTTACAACACAAGCAGCCTCTCTCTCTCTATTGTCATGTTATCATTGCAGTAAAGGTAAGATTGATCAAGCCTTCCACTAGAATTGGAAAACAAATTTAGATAATAATGACAGACTTGCTATCTATAGAAAATTATAAACTAAATGAAAGTAGTTTGCCCAAACACTTTAGCCAAAAGGTGTCTACAAAATATTATCGTTGTTTTTGCCTAGGCATATCTGGTTTAAGGGGCAGAATAGCTCAGTGGTCAGAGTACTCGCTTTTCCCCAGCCAGTGTTAAGCAGCATAGAACATGGTTACCAGACGGATGGGTGACCGTTTGCACGCCTTGGTTTCATTACAGTCCCCCCCCCCCCCCCAGTTCACCCAGCTGTAAATGGGTACCTGCCCTTTTTAGGGTTAGGGAAGGCAAAGCAGCGAGGGAAAGGAGATGGGCACCACCCTCAATATGCTGGCCCCTAGAGAAGCTGAGGTCTCTGAGGTCTCGCTCCCCTACTACCACATAGGTTATGGGACACCTTTACCTTTTTACCTGATATCTGGTTTATCATGCCGTAGACACAAGGAAGTGTCTGACAATATTCAGTGACCAAAACGTAATTGGGTAAAGAAACTGACGAAGCTAGGAGGCAACATGCCGCAAGAGAAGCAGAAAGGGACCAATGAAGAAGCAAAGACAATAGTGGAAGAAAATCAAAAAGAGAAGATGGCTACAGCAGCATCATAATTTCAACCATAAGGATGACAACTGCATCCTGACCACAGAAGACTAAGTGACCATTGTGAGACTGAAGACTGGACACTGCAGACTCAGACATCACATAGTCACCAAGGTCCACATTGTTGATACTGTGAAGTAGCCCTGCGGCACTTCTGTGCAGTGCTTCCCCCATGACACTAAATTTCTTACTTTAGAGCAGCCAAACACACCAAAACTTGAAGGCCAGTATCTGGCCTACTAACCTGCCAAAGAGGGACAGGCTCTTAGCCCTTAGAATGACCTTCAGTGTACCACAGCATTTCCAAGAACACTCAGAGTCGCTGTCTGAGCGTTCAACAAAGAAGAAGAAAAGAAGGTTGTATGTTTTAGATCATTTTATGTTTATTGTGTTATGTGTGTAGTGGCCCTGTGTATATGGCTTCAACAAAAAGAAAACTTCAGTTTATCATGAGCTTTAATATGCCCTTAACTGTTTTCTTTAGTGGGTCAGCCAAGCACATGAGAAGACATTGCACACATCACTCTACCGTTTTCCTATCCCGCAATGTAGTGGACGGTTGAGGCGCCACTGAAGGTTTTGCAGGTAGCTTTTTCCAGTCCTTGCAGCTCTCAGCTTTTCATACTATGTCAATTTAAGCAAAGGCAGTTCACTCTTTTATGCTGTCTTCCCACCGTTTTCTTGGTCTTCTTTATATCCCTCCTTCATTGCCTACTGAGTCTGTAGAACAGTCTTGGCCAATCCAGACGTTCATGTGACGTAATCTTACCACTTCAGATTTCGTTTTTTCACAGAAGTTGGAAGTTCTGCATATGGCCAAAATATTGTTTTAAATTCTGTTTTTAACTTCTTGCTACTTATGTAATTTATGTATGAGATACCAAGAAGTTTGCACAAGCTTCTCATGTCCAAAACAATGGACATGATCAGGGAACATATCAGCTTGATGGCAATATTCTTGTCGTTCCAGAGGACTTCCAGGTTGATCATTGCAGCTGTGGTCTGAGCTATCCGGAGAATATTTCAGGTTTCAATCTTTCATCTTATCACACACAACCTCTAATAATGGTTTGGTTTATGTCTTCAAATGTGTGTGTGTGTGTGTGTGTGTGTGTGTGTGTGTGTGTGTGTGTGTGTGTGTGTGTGTGTGTGTGTGTGTGCCTGAATGTGCCCACTGTGTGTTTGTGGATGCAAGCAGATAATGGTGTGTGCATAAGTACATGAGTTTATGACTCACGTACGTATTAATGATGTTAGGTTGCTTTATATCATAAGACGTGTGTGTGTGTGTGATGACATTTGGATGCTGTGTTGTGGTCTTTTTTGGTGATAAATGCTTTTCTGTTTATTGTTATAATGTATGGCTTGTAACCGTGTGCGAATGCACGCAGAACATCTTGCGCACACGTTAAAACCCCGTTCCACCTTTCGGAAGAGTAGGCCATCGTGTGCCGGTAGGAGCGGATGACAAAATTATAACAAACCAGCATGCACACGGGTGTCGTGTTTGGACACCATCCCTGAGGAAAAATCGGGGAGTTGGAGTCCCAGAGCGGCTCGGGGCTGTAGGTATATGGCAACGTTCTGGTGGCTCCTGCGACGGTACTGGAACCATTCGTATCGGTCAATGCCCTTCCAATGGATCATTCCAGTGCCGTGGGGAAGGGGGGTCTGCTGCATGGGTAACAGCTTGCCCTCCATACATACTTGCCCAGGCTTTGCGCTCTAAAGTGTACAGCAGCAACAAGACAACAACAGTTGATCATCGTTGTTCGTCGTTGATCTTTGCGCCTGGTGGCAGCATGATCTGTGGCTCTGTAGGTCAAATGCAAGCGCTTTGATTTGTTTTCACAAGAGATAGCGCTATACAAATTCCATGTATTATTATTATTAATTCATCCATTTGTGAGATACTGAAGTATTTGAATTGAACTGAACTGATGGTAGTGCATCGAAAATTATAGGCATGCAGTGCGAACAGCATGTGTTGACATTGTCGGCTCTGTGACACCTAGCCCATACAGAAAGGGTGTTGAGCATCAGTATGCTGTTTTTTCTTTTAAAGGTAAAGGTGTCCCATAACCTATGTGGTCATAGGGGAGCGAGGCATCAGAGACCTCAGCTTTTCTAGGGGCAAGCATATCGAGGGCGGCGCACATCTCCTCTTCCTCTTATTATCAGCATGAAGAAAACACGTCATGGGGCAGGATGTTGACCCTCCCCCAACATAAGCATCAATGACCATGAACCTGATGTCGTCCATGACTTCGTATATCTGGGCTCAACTATCTCAGACACCCTCTTACTTGACGCAGAGCTAAACAAGCGGATCGGCAAGACAGCTACCACCATGACCAGACTGACAAAGAAAGCATGGAAAGACAGCAAGCTGACTGAGCACACAAGGATTCAGATGTGTAGAGCGTGCGTCCTGAGCACCCTCCTGTATGATAGCGAGTCCTGGACTTTACGTGCCCGACAAGACCGAAAGCTCAACGCTTTTCACATGCATTGCCTCCGATACATCCTGAACATCACATGATAGAACAAGGTCATAAACAACACTGTCCTGGATAGAGCTGGATGCACCAGCATGTACACGCTGCTGAAACAGAGACATATGCGCTTGCTCGGCCATGTCGTGCACTTGGACAACAGACGGATCCCTAAAGACCTCCTCTATGGAGAACTTGTGCAGGGAAAACGTTCCACAGGCAGACCACAGCTGCGATTCAGAGACGTGTCCAAGAGTGACTTAAAATCTCTGAACATCGACCAGAACAACTGGAAAGCCACAGCCCTCGAACGGTCAGCCTGAAGACAGACTATGCAGAAAGGTCTTGCACACTTGCTCAGTAGCATGAGAAGAAAGGCTGCAGCCCAGGCAGACAGACCAGCGTCAGACTTCATCTGTGCCCTTTGCCATAGGGACTGTCATTCCCGTGTCAGACTGGCCAGCCACAACCTACGATGTACTAGAAAAAAAAGACCTAGAGTGCAACTCCATTCTTTTCCGAGACTGATCAGATTGTGAGCATTGTCTCTAGGCAGTGAGCACAGAAAAGATATGGCAATATATCTCTGCCTGAGATGATGATGACTATGTGCTGGTCATCAGAGCGTGACTTTCATCAGTAGTGCACACACTGATAGAAGGCCAGTTCTGGACCAGACTTCTGTGTGGGACACCTTGCTCTGTTCCTGCCGAAATAAAAAGTTTATATGTCTGTTCTACTCAGTGGTCTTAATAACATTGTATTCATATATCTTACCTTTTATTTATTTATTCATTTACTCTTTTATATCGAGAAAAGTGGAAAAAGCACTCATATGTTTTTTCACATCCAATCCCCGTGTGTATGCAGTTTTGTAAATTTTGTCATCTGTTCCCACTGGCAGACAACGGCCTACTCTTTCAAAAAGCGGAACAGGATTTAACATGTGTGTGTGTTTGATATTTATGCATTTTTGAAAAAGAATAACCTTAAGAAAATATGTGTGTATGTGTGTGTGCGCGTGCGTGCGTGCGTGTGTGTGTGCGTGTGTGTGTGTTTATTAATTTTTTTTTATATATATCGAGGATAATGGAATAAGCACTCTTGTGCATTTTTTCATCCAGTCCCCATGTGTATGCAGTTTTTGTAAATCGTGTCATCTGTTCCCACCGGCACACGATGACCTACTCTTACGAAAAGCGGAACAGGATTTAACGTGTGCGCAAGATGTTCTGCGTGCGTTCACACAAGGGGCCTCGGTTTATAGTCTCATCCGAAGTACTCTGTGTGTGTGTGTGATATTTCTATTTGAAGTTGTCTTCAAATGTTTAAACCAATATGATGTGTAGCTTTCTTGTGTCTTTCGGGATTATGATTTGCATCAATATGCCTGTCAGTCTTGTAAAACCCATTCATGGGATGATTAAAGTGCTTTTGACTTGACTGA
>CM060328.1:57569599-57594599 GCA_030674155.1 Stramonita haemastoma
CACACACGCGCGCGCGCGCGCGTGCAGAGATGCATATATGTATGTGTATCTCTCCTCTCTCTCTCTCTCTCTCTCTCTCTCTCTCTCTCTCTCTCTCTCTCTCTCTCTCTCTCTCTCTCTCTCTCTCTCTAAATATATATATATATATATAGATAGATAGATAGATAGATAGATAAAATATATATATGTATAATATATATATATATATATATAATATATATAATATATAATATATATATATATATATATATATATATAATATATATATCCCGGTCAAGGAATCTCAAAGTATATGCACCTAGATTGCAGTTTCATTATATCATCTTCATTGATCATGATGTAATTAAAGAAAATTGCCAATTATTCGGTGGCCCCAGTTGCTCTGGTCTCATGGTGACATCAGATTTGGTTTTCCCATACACTATTGTGCCTGTAGTGAGTTTGTGTCAAAGCCTTTGCGGTTGGAGTTTCGCAGGGGACGGTCTTTGGAGAAACATTGTGGTGGTTGCCACCTTGGGTGAACATCTCACTCAGTATGGTTCCGCGGCTGAGCTAATACTGTCGTTAGTTGGGGATTTAGTAGGTGGTGTCCTGCGTATGTTAGCTCAGAACAGGCACCACTGAACACCACCAAAAGTGGCCCAGCAGCAGTGCAGGTCCCCTCTGGCTGGTGGCCCCATGGCGGCCTGATATTGATGGGATCCCTGTAGAGTTCCGACCTTGACGATGCGACATAACAAATCTGGGTGTAGCGGCGGTGATGAGATTGAGATGAGCGGCGTGGGAACAGCGGTACAGAAACGTACAGAAAATGAGTCGGCCAAACACGTCAGCTGTAAACTTATGACTAACGATTACAGATTTGTTTTAACAGTATATTGGAATAAGTACTCGTGTGATCTGTTTTTTGTTGGGGTTTTTTTTGACAATATACATTCAATTGCTGTTTACATATCGTTTTCTGAATTTTTTCATCTGTTTCCACCGGCACATTTACCCTCTCTTTTAAAAGATGTTTTAACGGGTTGGATTATGTTCTCTGTGTGTTTACACACAGGATTTTCGCTTGTAGTCTCATTTGAAAGTCTTTTTTTTGGGGAGGGGGGGAGAGTAAAGTTGGCATTGATGTTAACCCCAGAGGAAAAGCTCCCTTAAACGGGTGTCTCAGCGACAGTTACTGGTTATATGGATATTTGTGTAAACCTATGGTCAATGGTTAGAGATTCATTATAATATCAACACGTTTAAGATTTCAAATTTATCATTTTAAACAATGTGAATCAATTTTGTTTCCTCAGTAAAGAAAGATTATAATAATTTTTGTCTTATTGTCCATAATTTCTTAGGTTTCAATACCATACTATACCATGCCTACCATAACATACCATACCATATGATACTATACCATACCATACCATACCATACCATACCATACCATACCATACCATACCATACCATACCATACCATACCATACCATACCACACAACACCATACCATAACATATCATACCATTCCATACCATACCATACCACACCATACCATACCATACCATACCATACCATACCATACCACACCATACCATACCATACCATACCATACCATACCATACCATACCATACCATACCATACCATACCATACCATACATACAGTGGATCCGTGGCATAGAAGTGATGCACTTGCCTTCACCTTCACTTTCACCTGTCCCATAGTCCCGTGGACCGTGGGGGCACAACTGAAGATTTTGCAACCAGCTTCCTCCACTCCCCACGGTTCTCCGCCCTCCGTAGTAGATCGTTACACCCAAGGCCTGTCCACTCTCGGATGTTGTCTTCTCCAAGTGTAATGGGTTACTTCTTAGTTTATTTCTCGCCATATATCTACTACTCAACTTTTGACATCCTGTCACTGCCCACTGTGCTTTAGCTTTATTTACACGTTCATAGTTATGGTTCATAGTTGGGATCTCGTGGAGGGATCACAAGACCAACGACTTTGTGCGGGGCCCAGTTACACAGCTGGCAGGCCCCCAGGAACCCCTCCTGTCAATATTAAAGAGGAGGAAGCTGTCTTGGTTTGGGCACGTCACCCGACACAACACGCTGCCAAGACAGTTCTTCAAGGAACCTTGGAAGGGGACAGACAGAGGAAGGCAACCCAACAACTGGATGGACAACATCAAAGAGTGGACCGGGATAAACAGCGCAACGCTGATCCGCAGGGCAGAGGACCGGCCTGGATGGAGGAGAACAACGTTATCGACATCCTCATGTTTTCCTCTACGACCATTCGATCAGGAGAATGAGGTAAGGTGAGGTGAGTTATGGTGGTCAAGTCTTGGGTTGAGAACTAAGTTCCAGTTACCTGCTATCAGTATATTGTGAATATTCAGTTCTTCAATTTTTTTTTAATTGAATACTCTCAAAAAGTATGATTCATCCTTATTAGGTCCATAGATATCACTAATACAAAACCTTTTCCCACTATATGAATATTGAAAATAGCGAAGTCGCATTGGTTGTCTTTAATTGTCTTTTTAATCCGAAATTCAAAGTTACTGTTAAAAAGTTTAATACACCTCTTGAATTGGAATTCTCGGATGCAAAAACACATTTATATCCAAATTTCTATCTCTTTGAACTCTATAATTGATGTGTAAAATGAATATCTGGTAACAAATAGATGGAGTATTGCCTCTGTCTACAAGACTGGAATACATCCTTTCTCTTTTTATAATTACCTGAGCCTTGACAATTCAATGATGCTACTGTTCTTCTGTTCACATGCATTAAAGTTATGTACAGTAAGTCTGTGCCTGTCATAGTTTGTCATATGTGCATCATTTTGGAGTTAACTAAGATGTTATATTGTAATATTTTGTTAGCAATGGAAAGAGTTTTGTATTTTGTCTACGGAAAAAAATTTCAATCTTTTTCTTTTGCCAATTTTGGAAGAACAGTCTGTTGTTTCATGTTTGATTAATCAGTCATCAAAATCATTTCAGTCTTTTTTATTTCCTGAGTTATTTTCTTGAGAATTTTTTTCCGTTTTGTTGCTAAGGTAAGTTTTCGTAAAAACTCAATTTCTGTCCTGCTCAGCTTGACTTCTTTTGCTTTGCAGTCAATATTAAAGATGTCATTGTAAAGCACACCTATATTCAACTATCTCCATCACTGCTGTAGTGACTAGTTGGAGCGCCATACAATGCCACCAGGGTTTACCAACTTTCTCTGTTTCTGCTGGGTTCTACAATCTCATGTAGCTCTTCAATATCACTGATATGTGTGTTGCTGGCAATGTAGGATGTTTGTGGTTTGCTTCTTTTCCTTCTGCCCCCAAAATTGCCATGGAGAACTGTCGTCATCAGATTTATCAGTGTATATCTGTTTGCATGACCAATATGGCTCAGTCTGTGCTTATCAATTTTAGCAAACATTTGTATAGTAATGTAATTTGTAATGTGTAAGCTTTTCAAAATGTCAATTAAACATTTGGATCCTGTTTTGCTTGTCTATAACCATGGGGCAGATGAACTGCTGTCAGAAAAAAATCTTGGAACACAATTTCATCAGACAGCGGTAGTCAGCCCGGACAATGGCAGTCATACAACTGTGATTGGTTTTCATCAAGTCACCCTTTGTTAAGGTGAATCTTCTACATAAGCCACCCTTTGTTTAGGTGAATCTTCTACATAAGCCACCCTTTGTTTAGGTGAATCTTCTACATAAGCCACCCTTTGTTTAGGTGAATCTTCTACATAAGCCACCCTTTGTTTAGGTGAATCTTCTACATAAGCCACCCTTTGTTTAGGTGAATCTTCTACATAAGCACCCTTTGTTTAGGTGAATCTTCTACATAAGCCACCCTTTGTTTAGGTGAATCTTCTACATAAGCCACCCTTTGTTTAGGTGAATCTTCTACATAAGTCACCCTTTGTTTAGGTGAATCTTCTACATAAGCCACCCTTTGTTTAGGTGAATCTTCTACATAAGCCACCCTTTGTTAAGGTGAATCTTCTACATAAGCCACCCTTTGTTTAGGTGAATCTTCTACATAAGTCACCCTTTGTTTAGGTGAATCTTCTACATAAGCCACCCTTTGTTAAGGTGAATCTTCTACATAAGTCACCCTTTGTTTAGGTGAATCTTCTACATAAGCCACCCTTTGTTTAGGTGAATCTTCTATATAAGCCACCCTTTGTTTAGGTGAATCTTCTACATAAGCCACCCTTTGTTTGGGTGAATCTTCTATATAAGCCACCCTTTGTTTAGGTGAATCTTCTACATAAGCCACCCTTTGTTTGGGTGAATCTTCTATATAAGCCACCCTTTGTTTAGGTGAATCTTCTACATAAGCCACCCTTTGTTAAGGTGAATCTTCTACATAAGCCACCCTTTGTTTAAGTAGGTCTTTTATTTGAGAAGAAGGCAAACTAAGTCAAAGTCTTTTTTTTTATCTCAACATCCCTGCATGCAATGTTTTTTTCCTGATTATTTGCAGTATCCTTTAGTTAAAAAGAGGTTTGGGGCAAAACAATGTTTTAGGTTTCTATTTTGGCCCTTTTACAAAACAACACAGAACATGTTTCCCTGAAACGAGATCCCATGGTGTAATACACAAAGAAGTTGAAGGTGCTGTTGATGACAGTAAAAATATCGTTCAGCCACAGAGCCATCAGGAAAAAGTTGTGGTGACGTTTGCCGCTGTTGATTTCTGGAAAGAATAGCCAGCTGAACCTGTTCAAAGCTCCGGGAAACATGCAGATGATGAAAAAAATGGAGTTGACAACAAGCGTCTTTGTTATGGCAAGTTCCTGGGCTGAAAGTGAGGAGGTAGTTTGGGTTCTCCATTTCAGAACCTGGCGAAGTTTCACAACTGTCATGATCGTTGTTGTTGTTACAATAATTAAGACAAACCCAGGCAGACCAACACCAAATATGGAACTTTCTAGAAGATCAAGAAATTGTTTGTGTGTTCTGTAAAATTCCCCTTCAACAGCAGTTATAACTGTCACATCAGTTACAGGATCATACACACACCCAACACGATATCGAAAAGCTACAACAAAGAATAGACCCATAACAACAATGTAAGCCACAATGATAATGCCAGCCATTGTCCTAGTGCTGAGAAGGCTCTGAAATTTGAGTGGGTTATAAATACAGAGACATCTCTCTGTTGCAATGATGGCAGATAGCACATAGGACACATAGTAAAATCCAAGAGAAATACCCAGTTGGTGTTACTTAAAAAAGTAGAAGCAATGCCAAATCGTTCCTTTGTGGTAAACTGTAAGTAGATTTGCTCACCATCATGCAATATGCAATTAACCAAATACAATTCATCAGCCAGAGATAGAGCAAAGAGACACAGGTTGACCCGATCTCTGAGGCCCTGTTTATAAAACACCGCCATGTTGATGACGTTGGCTGGTCCACCAATCAGAAACAACAACACCAACAGATTGCTTTTCAGCTGACTTACAATTGTTTCCACTTCTGCACTGACGATGTTGTGAGGGTTGTCCCAGGGTAAGAACTCCATGTCACTGAATATGACTGTGATACAGCCATCTGGAGACGATGTGTTTTGAGCTACAGTAGTCAGGTTTTGTGACTGGTTAGTTTGCATAGTTATGATGTTCTTGTCAACTTTATTTCTGAACTGAAGTACTGAATCCATCCCATCAATACCTTGTATATTTTGTTCTGTTTTTTTGTGATCAAAATTTGCAAACAATTTCAATTGGCAGAGTCGTACTTCTTGCTTTTGTATGCAGAGGGGCAGGAATATCTTTGTAGTAAATACTTTATGTCATCATGTAGTTATTTGTTATCTGATTGTCCATTTGTTTTACTTTGCTTCTTTCTTCCTCCCTCTTTTTCTCCTTTCTGCATTTATACAAACATCACTTTCCTGCATGAATGCATTTTTACAGCATCAGCAACTTTACACTATGTGTCTGTCTTTCTATCTCTCTTTCTGTCTGTCTGTCTGTCTGTCTGTCTGTCTGTCTGTCTGTCTGTCTCTCTCTCTCTCTCTCTCTCTCTCTCTCTCTCTCTCTCTCTCTCCTCTCTCTCTCTCTCACACACACACACACACACAACACGCACGCACACCACACACACACACACACACACACACACACACACACACACACACACACACACACACACACACACACACCTCTGATGAGACTATAAACCCAGGCCCTGTGTGTGAACGCCCGCAGAACATCTTACGCACACGTTAAATCCTGTTCCGCTTTTCGTAAGAGTAGGCCATCATGTGCCGGTGGGAACAAAGAACTAGATTGACAAAACTGCACACACACGGGGACTGGATGTAAAAAAATCACATGAGCGCTTATTCCATTATCCTCGATATAAAAGACTAAAATAAATGAATAAATTAATATAAAACACACATACACACACTTGCATGTGTGTATGTATGCACTCCAGTGACGTCACAATCTTCATTCATTGTGTTCCAAGCAGACTGTCTAAAATAAGGACTTCCGGGCTAAAAGAACATCACCATATACCAACATATAGATTACAGTGTGGAAGAAATGACAGCCAGTACCAATGGGAGTAAGGAATGTACTTTTGCAGAATAAAAAGACACAGGGAAAGGCTTGGGGAAAGAGGGTTGGGGGAAGAGGTTGGAGACTGCTGGTAGCTCTAGATTTGTCCAAAACTTGTTTCTCTTGATGATCAGCAGGTTTAATCTAGTCCAGCCATTGGTTTCCCTTTAAAAGAAGGCTTCTAGGATCTGGACACCCTAGCCTCTGCTCTTGTTGCCCTGCAGCAGTCCCCTGAGCATACATACGGCCATCCAGCAGGTTCCTTCACACTGCAGCGTCCATGGCAAAGAGGAAGCTGACCCAGTGGCAAAGGTAGCAGGTCAGATGCCTCAAGAGCTACTGAAAGTGACTACGAACAAGCATAGACATTAGCAAAATGAAAAGCATAAGATAAAATAGCTTAAACACCAATCTGATTTCCACAGTAATTTGAATTTGAACAGTAGCATCATTACATTATCCTCATTACTACTGATCATCATGCAATAAAAAAAAAATTGCCTCTGATTGGTGACCCCTGTTGCTCTGGTCCAATGGGGGCCTCAGATTTGGTTTCCTCATACACTTCTGTGCCTATGGTGAGTTTGTGTCATGCACAGAGCACAAATCCAACATCACTCAGCCAAGAGTGCTAAATTTAGTTCACCCTTTCCTTTCACCAAGTCCAAGCGTGGTCAGTCCCTGATATACTTAGCACCAGCTGTCCCAGCTGGGCTGGTATGGGCTGGGATAGATAGCAGCTGAAAGCAGGTGAAACTGACAGCTGTAGTCAAAGACATTGGAGGTGTAGGGGGGACGGTCGTTGGAGGGACATTGTGGTGGTCGCAACCTTGGGTATGACTTACTCAGTCTGGCTCCGCGACTGAGCTAATGTTGTGTTTAGTAGCGGGCATAGCAGATAGTGTCTTTGTGTATGTTAGCTTGGAACAGGCACCACTGAACACCACCAAAGTGACCCAGCAGCAGTGCAGGGCCCCGTTGGGTAGTGGCCCCATGGTGCTGATATTGATTGGCCCCCTGTAGACTTCCGACCCTGAGGATGAAAAATATCGAAACTTGGTGTGGTGGGGAGATTAAAATGAGCGGTGTGAGAACAGCAGGATGGGGACGTCACAGAAGATAAGGCAGCAACAAAAAAGAGAAGAGATGAGAAGAAAGGCCGGAGCCCTCGCAGACAGATCAGCATCACACTTCATCTTTGCCCTCTGCCATAGGGACTGTCATTACCCATGTCAGACTGGCCAGCCACAACCAACGCTGCACCAGAATTAACACCAAGAGAACAACTCCATTCTCTTCTGAGACTGAAGGATGCCTACCGGATTCTGAGCATTGCCTTTAGGAAGTTAGTACAGAAAAATTTGGTCAGGATATCGCTGCCTGAGATGATGATGACTATGTGTTGGTCAGCAGAGCTTGACTTTCATCAGTAGTGCACTCACTGATGGAAGGCCAGTTCTGGACCAGACTTCTGTGTGTGATATCTTGCTCTGTCAGAAAATACCCTGATTGATGTAAACCATGTAGGCCAAATAAAGTTGATTCATTTTGTGCAAGGGCACACACAAACACACACACACGTCTCTGATGCGATCCCCAGTATTCTCTTTTTTATAAAGTACTACTGTGAAGATTGTGAAATTATAACACCCTACTGTAGCAATGTACTTTTTGCTTTATTTATGGCAGCCTTTACATGTAGTTTGCAATTGTTCATCTTACAGTTTCAGATTTTAAAGTTCTCTATTGTTCGATTGTTTTTGTTATTATTTGCATTTCTTATGCCATCTTTTGCAACATTCTTGTTATATATTTTTGTAATCAGTCTTCTTATGTACACAATTACCAACGCACTTTTTTAAAAACCCTTATCTCTTTATTGCCCCCCCCCCCAACCTCATCCCTCGTCTAATATCACTTTAAGTGTACAGACGTAAAATCAAAGACACACACACACACACACACACACACACACACACACACACACACACACACACACACGAGGCACAATGAATATAGGAAGGTGTGTTTGAATATTTGCAGGACAGCTGACAGTACACACGCAAGCATACACCCCCTGACTGGGAGGAGGGGATGGATCAGTAATGGGGTACCTGCTCTCTTTAGGGACATGGAGCTTAAAGCAGTAAGTGTTAGGATATTGGTGCTACCTTCAAAATGCCGACCCGTAAAGAAGGTGAAGTCTTTGACTACGCACTCTTCAACGAACACGAAGATAATGAAATGTCTTTGCATCTACTACATTTTGCGTAAAGAATTTTTAAAAGTTGTTTTTGGGGGGCAAAGCGTTTTGAATCATCATAAATCTTATGGAATAGAAACAAAAACCAAAGAGGTCAGCTTCTGGGATAGAACCCACTGGGGGGGCTCTGACTGAGATAATGTTTTGTAGGCTCAGGGTCTAGGACATTCTGTCTAGCTGTTCCCACGCCACTCATTCCTATCTCTCCATACCAGCCATATCTAGGCTTGCCATTTTAAAATTTGGAGGTTAGTGGTATACTAGAGAGACAGTCAAACGCGCACACAAGCAGAGGCGATCAAATGAACAGACAAACAAACACGCAAACAACTGCCCCTTACCGAAAAGGTAGAAGCAATGAAAAAGTAAGTGTATGTCTGCAATCTCTAACTTAAACCTAAAGTATGATGTGTGCTTCATAGAATATGTCCCGCTTGGTATATTTCATGGGCTAAATTCAATCATGTACCAGTAGGGACATATCAAGAAAAGCTTTTTAACATACGTTTCATCAAGATCAATGGTCTTGTTATTTATTTACGTGTTGATATTGATGGGGTGCTGATGTTTCTATTACTGCTATTATCATCGTTGCTGTTATCAGCTCATATTATATGTGTTCCTTATGTATGAAACATGTTTTTGTTTTTGCTGATTTTGCTTTGTTTTAGTTTGGTTTGTTTGTGTGTTTTCACAATTTAAGTTAACTTTAGCGTAAACAACTCGAAAAGAAAAAAACAAAACATGAACTAGTTTGTTTTCTTAGACAAAGTCAACTTAATGTAAGAACAATTTCATAGAAATAAAATCTAAGACTACTTATGTTTTTGATGACTCACACCTGTAGCGCCTGTGTCACTCTAAATAAACCGAAATATTTATGTGATTGCTACCTTCAAATGCTGTCGCAAAGACACTTTCTATCTCTAGATTCAATATTCCAGAAAAAGAAATCTTGAGGTGTATGGCAGTAAACAAACTGTCATTCTTTATATATAGTGTCGTGACGGAAAAAAAACCCTTCTGAGCTATTAGGAGTAGTATACACAAGCATTCTAATTCACGCACACGCATGCGCGCGCGCGTGCGCGCACACACATACACACACGCACACACACACACACGCGCGCGCGCGCGCGCACACACACACACGCACGCACGCACGCACACACACACCACACACACCACACACACACACACACACACACACACACACACACAACACACACACACACACACACACACACACACACACACACACAAAACACACACACACACACACACACACACAACCCACGTAGGCATGGGCTCGCATCTTCGACAGGACAATATATATTATATATATATATATATATATATTATATATATATATATATATATATTATATATATATTATATATATATATATATATATATATATATATATATATATATATATATATATATATATATTCATATATATACAACAAAAAAAACAAGATCATTATAATTATGCTCTGTGCCTTTCTCAACGGTGGTTTAGTAATCAATGTATGTATGTATGTGGTGTGGTGTGGTGTGGCGTGGGGGTATATGTGTGTGCGTGCGTGTGTGTGTGCGTGTGTCTGTCTGTCAGTTTGTGTGCGTGCGTGCGCGTTCCGGTATTTGTGCATGTGTGTATGCGCACACGCGTGTGGTTGTGTATGTGCGTATGTATTTGCGCGCACATGTGTGTGTGTGTTTGTGTGTGTTTGGGTAGTGGGGTAGGTGGGTGTGGTTGTTAGTGTATGAATGCAGAACATCTTGCGCACACGTTAAATCCTGTTCCGCTTTTCGTAAGAGTACGCCATTGTATGCCGGTGGGAACAGATGACAATATTTACACAACTGCATACACACGGGGACTGGATGAAAAAAGTGCATGAGTGTTTATTCTAATATCCTCGATATAAAAGAATAAAATAAATAAATGAATACATAAAAATGATAATAAAATAAATGTTTCTGCGTTTGTACGTGTGTACATGTGTGGTGTGTGAATGTTTACATGTGTGTGCGCGCGTTTGTGTGCTGCAAATTCCTGTTTATGTGCTTACATGTATGAATAGGTGGTGATGTGTTTCTGTGTTGGCATGCGTGTTTGCGTGCGTGCGTGCGTGTGTGTGTGTATGTGTGTGTGTATGTGTGTGTATGTGTGTGTTGTGCACGCATATCTACTCCTATGAGGTTTCTTTTCTTCATATTTTGGTGTATTGTAAAGTTGATTTGTTCTAGAGCTGTGTCAATATTTTTGTCGTTTACTTTTTTTTAAGTATGTGTCATCCTGAATGTGTGTGTATATGAAGATTTGTTTCCAATACATCTTAACTTTCATGTTATTTACCACACATTCAAACACTTTCGGCTATTTCTATTGCTTTTTTGTGTTTGCTTGTTGGTTTATATGTTGTGCTTGCGGTTTTGTTGTTTGAACCCTGGTTTGCATATTTTTTGTACTTTCGCCCATTTTAAATGGTTCTAAATAAGTTTACAGAACACTAAAAGTTATCACTTTTGTTTTCTTTGGCCTTGAGACGTGTTCATTTATAAATACATATACACACATAACATATTATGTATATATATCGAGGTGATTCCACTCTCCCCAAAAATCCTTCGAATGAGACTATAAACCAAGGCCCCGTGTGCGAACGCACGCAGAACATCTTGCACACACGTTAAATCCTGTTCCGCTTTTCGCAAGAGTAGGCCATTGTGTGCTGGTAACAAGATGACAAGATTTACAAAGCTGCATACACACACGGACTGGATATAAAAAAAAAAAAACACCCTCACGAGTGCTTATTCCATTATCCTGGATATCTAAAAGAGTAAGTTAAGAAAAGTAAATTACAGAGAGAGAGAGAGAGGAGAGAGAGGAGAGAGAGAGAGAGAGAGAGAGAGAGAGAGAGAGAGAGAGAGAGAGAGAGAGAGAGAGAGAGGAGAGAGAGAGAGAGATGTCATGTAGGAAAGATATCCACAAAAAAAGTCTCAACATTTCTTTCACAAGTTTGGAGTTTTGAAACCAAAGGCTCTATAATGTTATGGCTGTGAATCAACGTGACTTCATAATCAGCCGTGCTACTGTGATGCTGGCTGGTCTCTGCCCCTGTAGAGCATCGGTAAAATGACCTGCCAGAATATCCATGGGATTGAGGAGATGCAAGGCAAGGCAAGGCAAGGCAAGTTCTTTTATTTCGAGGATAATGAATAAGCACTCGTGTGCTTTTTTACATCTAGTCCCTGCCTTGATCAGGGATAAGATGTAGATTTAAAAAATTAATGATAAAATAAAAAAAAAGTTTGAACTAAATAACAAGAACAATGACGATCCAAGTACCAAGAACAAGAAAGTAGCCTATACCCAGTACCAAACAACAGACAAGAAATAAAGACAGCAAACCGGTGCTCCTTCACCGGGATCTTCAAGCAAGATGGAACCGTGGTCAGTCCATCAGTAATCAGCTGACGACTGATGTCAGCCCGGGACTGAAACAAATTTGGTTTGGTTGTTGATTTTTTTATGGCCCTGCGTGTGATTGGGTGGGTGGGTGAAGAACTGTATTTTTTTAGTCATTCGGATGAGACCATAAACCGAGGCCCCGTGTGCGAACGCACGCAGAACATCTTGCGCACACGTTAAAATCCCGTTCCGCCTTTCGGAAGAGCAGGCCATCGTGTACCGGTAGGAGCGGAAGACAATTTTTTTTAAACCAGCATGCAATGCACACAGGTGTCGTGTTTAGACACCATCCCTGAGGGGGAAAAATAATGGGTAGGCGCTGCACTTGTGGCGACGCGCTCTCCCCGGGGAGAGCAGCCCGAATTTCACGCAGAGAAATCTGCTGTGACATAAAAGTGGTATAAAATATAAAAAAAATTTAAAAAATTGCTGGAAACTGAACAAAGTAATTAAGATGAGTGATTTGATGTGTTAAAATGTTTGATTTGGTTGGGGGGGGGGGGGGGGATTTGGAGAAATGATGAATTAAAGATTTTATCCACCCCTAAATTCTGGTGTGGTGTTACAATTGTTGGTGTGTGCGTGAATGTGAACACATCTTTGCACACATTCACGCAGACACACGCCGCCAATCTGTGACAGTTGGACTTTGCTTCCACTGTCTTGCTGAAAGGGTACGGGATAGCCTGATGGTCAGAACATTGCGCTCGCAATTTGACGACCCGAGTTTGATTCCCGTTCGAGGGGATTTTCCCCTGGAGTTAACATCAGTGCTGACTCCACTATCCCCAGATGTCCTTCGGATGAGGCTATAAACCGAGGCCCCGCGTACGAACGCACGCAGAACATCTTGCGCACACGTTAAATCCTGTTCCGCTTTTCTTAAGAGTAGGCCATTGTTTGCCGGTGGGAACAGATGACAAGATTTACAAAACTGCATACACATGGGGACTGGATATAAAAAAGCACGTGAATGCTTATTCCATTATCCTCGATATAAGATAATTAATAAAGAAATAAAATAAAAAGGGGAATGAGTGACAAAATAGTCATAAAACAACAGCCAGAACACAACAACAAAAACACCAACCACAACAACAAGTGCTGGGCTGATGTGGCTTTGCCATTTGCATACATATTGAAGAAGTCATCAGGACATCAGTTATGAACCTGTGACCCATTGCTAATAAATCATCTGGAAATGGTTCTGATCTGAACACATGACCTAGATATCGGGTGTTAACCGATAACCAGGTAGAACACAATTTCCAGAAAGGTGTCAAAAAATGACCAAAGTGTCAGAGGTAAAAACTTTTAACTAGATGGTAAAGCATTTCTAGATAAAAGGGAAAAAAGGTAAAGGTGTCCCGTAACCTGTGTGGTCGTAGGGGAGCGAGGTGTCAGAGACCTCAGCTTCTCTAGGGGCCAGCATATTTTTTGGGGGGAGGGGGGGGGGCTTGATCGTCTCAAGAGTAAGAATGCTAGGAGCTCATTGAAAAGACTCAAACCACAAAGTTAAGCTTCACCCCCTTTGCATAACTATGTTGAGGGTGTTGCTCGATTTACGTGGTTAACACTGTAGGTTTCTACATTTTCTGATGCCAGTTTGACGCCAGGATATAATATTTATTTATTCATTTATTTATTCTTTTTATTCTTTTATATCGAGGATAACAGAATAAGCAATCATGTGCTTTTTTTCATTTTCATATATGACAGGGCGTGTAGAGTACTCTTCTGCCATGTTGCCTCAAAGAATACTCAAGGCCATGGCGGAATCCCTACATCTTCCTCACTGTCATTGATTATCATGCAATAAAAGAAATCTGTCTCTGGTTCTGTTCAGCTGGCTGCTCTGCTCTTCAAGGGACTTAGTTTTGAATTCCCAATAGATTTATATGCCATTTTCTTGAGTTTGTGTCAAAGCCTACAAGGCTGGAGATTCGTGAGAGACCCTAGAGGTATGTTGTGGTGGTCGCTACCCGGGTATGGTGTCTCACTAAGTCTGGCTCCACAACTGAGCAACTACTGTCGTCAGTGGGGAGCTTACTGGGTAATGTCCTTCCTCTGTTTCCTCGGATCAGGCACCACTGAACACCATCCAAGTGACCCAGCAGCAGTACAGGTGCCCTCTGGCTGGTGGCCTTACGGTAACCTGACATTGATGGACTCCTTGAGGACTTATGACCCTGTTTATGCAGCATACCAAATCTCAGTAAGGCTGGGGTGGAAAGGTTACAATGAGTTGCTTGGGAAGCTCACAGAAATTGCCCCAGAAAAAAGTAACATCAACATCAACACCAACACCAACACCAACACACACCACACACACACACACACACACACACACACACACACACACACACACCACACAACCAATCCAATCCAATCCAATCCAATCCAATCCAATCCAATCCAATCCAATTTTGGTGCTTTTAGCCCCGCCGACCACATAGGCCATATCAGGGCTATCGCCTCGTTACATTTTAAAACTCGTATTAAAAGTGTGCAACTATGTACAGTTTAAAACGAGGTATAAAACCAACTCAACCCTCCTTGCCTGCATCGACGTCCCGGTCGACCATAAGGGTCAGCCCAGGACAGCCTCCGCGTCGTGGGAATACCCACATCGATCACACTTAAAACGAGATAAAACCAAAACCGGGTTCCTTAAAACAACCTTGTCCTTAGAGACCAACCATACCACTTTCGCTCATATCAGACGACACACACACACACACACACACACACACACACACACACACACACACACACACACACACACACACACACACACACACACACACACACACACAAACAAACAAACAAACAAACAAACAAACAAAGAAAAGCATTATTTTTCACAAAATTTCTAGGGCTGTGAACAACTATGCATTCACAGAAAAAATGCCCTATGTAGTTAATGGTGTTTCAACAATATCTTTTTTATTTCATATTATCATTGTGCTTGAAATACATTGGCTGAATGGTTGTTGAGGAGGTATTTTCCAGTGTAATACTGGAAATCTGATCGTTTGGGTAATATTCTTAGCTCTGGTCTATATGTCAATTTGTCTAGCTGAAACCCAGTTTTATTTACCCAAATCCTATGCGTTTTTATGGGTATTTTTTCTGTTCCTCGACTAGAGCTCTGAGTTTACTGATGGTGAGATATTTGCTCTGTGACTGACCCCCCCCCCCCCCCCCCCTCCCCTATTAAGGTAGCTGTGTTCGACTTTGGGATGGTTTGCAGGAATAGTTTTTGTCATCTGTTCCTACTGGCACACATGGCCTAATGCTTCCAAATGGCGAATAATGGTTTTCACACATGGGCAATGTGTCTGCAGGCGTTCGCACATAGGATCCTGGGTTTATATTCTCATCCCTAGGACTATGACACTGGTTCAATGTTTTGGGTCAAAACTGAGAAGAAAGGCAAGGCTAGGAATCGAACTGAGAACCTCACGATTTACTTGTTGGCAGGTAAATCTATGGTAGAAAAGTTGTTTTTCGTTGCAATCTGAAAATAGTTTCTGAAGGGTTCTGGCCTTGCATTGCGTTATAAGTACTGCGTTAGAAGGTCTGTAATCGTGACCCCTTTTTCGTTTCCTTATACTCAGTTGCCATTTGTTTGAACCTGAGTTAACTAAAATTTATCTTACTCTAATATTTTGTCAGCTCTGTTGTTTGGAAAGTGTTATGTACTTCATCGTGGGGAATACGTTTTTTTTCTATATATCGTGTAATATTTTTTGTTTTTTCATTCTTTTGATTCTATCAACTTTGGAAGAACAGTGTGTTGTTTTAAGATGTGGTTAATTAGTTATCAAAAATCATTTCATACTAAAAATGTTATTTTTTCTTAGTTATTTTCTTGATATCTTTTTTGTTGTATTGCTAAGGTAATTGCTTTGTGAAAACTTAATTTCTGTACTGCCTATCTTAATGTCCATTGCTTTGCAGTTAATATTGAACATTTTACAGAAGTGTACACCACAACTCAATTGTCTTCATCACCATTGTGGTAAGACAGAGCTCCACACATTACTGCCAGGATTTTCCATCTTTCTCCGTCGTAAGACGACAGTGCCTTTCATGTCTTTGTGGAAGGATCTGATGATACTCAGAAGTTTGGGTGGACATACAGTCTTGGAAAGGATTTTGAAGGGGCCATCCTACTAACCAGATCAAAGCCTTTGTGAAGCCTGTGCAGGCAATGACAGATTGACTGCTTCTGTTCCATAAGTTCTTTGAGGGAGAAAATCATGTCTACAGTGGGTCTGTTGGCACAAAAACTGCACTGAGATTCAGGGTAGACTTGCTCTGCAAGTACCTGGAGTCTCCTCAGTACTTCTCGTGCAAAGACTTTCCCAATGATGCTAAGTAGGGATATGCCGCAAACTTAAGAATGTGTGGTTCTTCACCAACTGCATTGCTTAATTTGTCTGTGAGACTGTCTAATAAAGACTTTAAAGAAATAGGTGCCAATTGCCATATCTAGAACCTTGTATATATGGAAATTTGTGAATTACTTGAAAAAAAAGTGAAATATACCAAAAATATTGTCTAAACATGTTTGCAGTATACAGATTTTATTATAGAAAATATATTAGATATGTCCATAGAGTGAGGGGAGGAATGAAGCATATGTGGAAGTTCGGACTGATTAGACAGATTGCGTGAACTTGCTGGATGTTGCTGTAGATGCACGCAGAGTCCACCTGTGCATAAGTCACCCACATAAATTATCTAAAGTCACACCTGTGCACACCAAAGAATATTTTGCACATGACATTGATCCAGTACCAAGGGTGTAAGATGTCCGAGTGGTTGAAATGTTGCTTCATGTTTTGACAGCCTGGGATTCAGTCAGCTTGGAGGAGCTCATTTAGGCAACTTCACCCTGGAGCTGACATCAGTCCTGACGTCACTGCACCCAAAGTCTTTCCAATGAGACTATAAGATGAGGCCTCGTGTGCAAACACACCCAGAACATCTTGCACAAATGTTAAAAATACATTCTGCAATTTGGAGGAGTGGTCTATTTTGTGCCCAAAGGAACATATGACAATTTTGTAATGTATGCAAACAGCCATCATGCTGAGACACCATCCCCAAGGTCAGAAAGCTCCTACTTTAATGGTGGCAGAAACATATACAGCATCTTACCCCTGGAGCAGCCGCCGCTGTAGTCTAGTGGTTAGGGCGTTGGACTCGTAATCTAAAGGTTGCGGGTTCGATCCCAGCTTTCGGCTATGGCGTTGTGCCCTTGGAAAAGGCACTTTACGGCTATTTTCTCACCCCACCCAGGTGTAAAAGGGGTACCAACCTTGTGTTGGGGTTAACCTTGCGATAGACTGGCGTCCTATCCAGGGGGGAGTCTATGACTCTCAGTCGCTTAACGCCACAGAAACCGGCATAAACACCGGCCTGATGAGCCTTAGGCTCGGGACAGACTTACTTTTACCCCTGGAGCTATAACCGAGAAACACACAAAAGTATTACCAAAGGTTGTGAATCATCACGACATCCATTGTTGATTTTTACCAAAGGTTACGAGTTATCAGGACATCAGCTTGTCACATCTGATCAGTGAAGAAGAATTATCAAAACGTCATTCTTATCAGTTAACAAAGATTATGGACGTTCAAGACATCAGTTAGTAGTTGATTACCAATGGTTTTATAGGTTATTATGACATCCATTGTTGATCTATTACCCAAAAATATCGATTATATTAGATGCTACCATCTAACCAGTGATTAACAAATAGATATCACTGCTTAGGCAATGACCAGTACCTATGGATTAACAAGACATCAGTGGTAAACATACAACCAATTATGATTTCTTTCATGACATCATTGGAATCTTATCATCAATAAGATTGCAGTTGTGATGAACCTGTGACGAATTGTTATGAAATATTGACACAACAACTATAAACCACGTTTATATGTCTGCAAAGTCAAAAACCGCTCTCCGTTTTTAAAAGCCATTTTTATCTCAACATACATAGTTCTTTCTATCTGCAATGGTAGAATTTTGCTTCAGATTTCTGGCTTCGTCCTTTTACCAAACACAATGCGGAAATTTTCTCTGAAACGAGATCCCATGGTGTAATATACAAAGAAATTGAAGGTGCTGTTGATGTGAGTAAACATGTCATTAAACCACAAAGCCATCAGGAAAAAGTTGTGGTGACGTCTGCCGCTGTTGATTTCTGGGAAGAATAGCCAGCTAAACCTGTTCACAGCTCCAGGAAGCAGACAGATGATGAAGAAAATGGAGTTGACAACAAGCGTCTTGGTTATGGCAAGTTCCTGGGCTGAAAGGGAGGAGGTAGTTTGGGTTCTCCATTTCAGAACCTGGCGAAGTTTCACAACTGTCATGATCGTTGTTGTTGTTACAATAATTAAGACAAACCCAGGCAGACCAACACCAAATATGGAACTTTCTAGAAGATCAAGAAATTGTTTGTGTGTTCTGTAAAATTCCCCTTCAACAGAAGTTACAACCATCACATCAGTTACAGGATCTACACACACCCAACACGATATCGAAAAGCTACAACAAAAATAGACCCATAACAACAATGTAAGCCAATGATAATACCAGCCATTGTCCTAGTACTGAGAAGGCTCTGAAATTTGAGTGGGTTGTAAATACAGAGACATCTCTCTGTTGCAATGATGGCAGATAGCACATAGGACACATAATAAAATCCTAGGAGAAATACCCAGTTAGTGTTACTTAAAAACAGTAGAAGCAATGCCAAATCGTTCTTTTGTGGTAAACTGTAAGTAGATTTGCTCGCCATTATGTATTATGCAATTGACAAATACAGTTCATCAGCCAGAGACAGAGCAAACAGACACAGGTTGACCCGATCTTGAGGCCCTGTTTATAAAACACCGCCATTTGATGACGTTGGCTGGTCCACCAATCAGAAACAACAACACCAACAGATTGCTTTTCAGTTGACTTACAAATCCTTCCACTTCTGCACTGACGATGTTGTGAGGGTTGTCCCAGGGTAAGAACTCCATGTCACTGAATATGACTGTGATACAGCCATCTGAGACGATGTGTTTTGAGCTAAAAGTAGTCAGGTTTTGTGACTGTTAGTTTGCACAGTCATGTTCATATCAACTTTAGTTCTGAATTGAAGTACTGAGTCCATTGCATCAATGCCTTCCATATTTTATTTTGTTGGTTTTTTTTTTAGGTGATCAAAGCATTTCAAATCACGTAAAACTCCTATGCTTCCCTTTGCATATGGTGACAGGAACACCTTTGTAGTAGATATTTTATGTCATAATGTATGCAATTGGTCATCTAATCTGTCATTTTTTTCCTCTTTTTTTTTTTTTTTTTTCCCCTTCTTCCCTTCTTTCTGCATTTATCAGAACATTACATTCATGCATGAAAGCAACTTTACATCATCAGAAACACACCCACTCTCTGTCTCTCTCTCTCCTGTTCTCTCTCTCTGTCTCTCTCTCTCCCCCTGTTTCTCTCTTGTCTCTGTCGCTCTGTCTGTCTGTCTGTCTGTCTGTCTGTCTGTCTGTCTGTCTGTCTGTCTGTCTGTCTTCTCTCTCTCTCTCTCTCTCTCTCTCTCTCTCTCTCTCTGTCTGCCTCTCTCCCCTCTCTCTCTCTCTCCCCCTGGCCAGTTTATGAATGCATTAAAGACAAGATTAATCCCAGATTTCCCTCAAATTTTGCAAATTAATTTAGATAATGAGGACAGATTTTATCATCTATTGACAACTTAAAACAATTGAACTGAATGTAGCGTATCCAAGCACTTTGGATAAAATGTGTCTACGAGATATTTTTATCGTTTTTTCATGTGCATATCTGATTTACGACTTCAGCTTTACCACAATTGATTAAACCGTTGATGTTGGGGGCAACAGCAAAGTGAGAGGCTATATTACCAGTGGCTTTCCCACTGATGGAGTTCTACTTCACAGCTTAGTCTTTAGTAATCGACTATGACTCTCTGACTAGGAGGCTTGACTTGCACAGTCCTTTATGTGCTGCAGCCCTGGGGGCTAGTTGGCCTTTGGAGAACATCTCCAACGCTGACAGTTCTTATACTCTCTTGGCCGAGAGAGTGGGGATGTACCGTGGGCATGGCATCTGTACTATTATCAAATTTCTGCCCAGTTTCCGAAACAGCAGCTGCCTCCTCTGCTGTTCTGGAGGTCATCGTCGAACACGTCAGACAAACAAACACACATCTGATTTATTGTTCCATGGACACAGGCATGTGACCGATAATATTCAGTGACCAATGTGTAGTTTGTATGACGAAACAGATGGTTATTTCTGTTGATTTGTCCTTTCTGTTCAAACTTAAAGAAAATCAGTTTCTCCTCTAAACACAGATAATACCAGTATAAAAGAATACTTTGCCTTTTGTGCAATATAAGGACAGGTAAAGGTAAAGGTGTCCCATAACCTGTGTGGTCGTAGGGGAGCGAGGTGTCAGAGACCTCAGCTTCTCTAGAGGCCAGCATGTTGAGGCCAGCGCCCATCTGCTTTCCCTCGATAATACTAATATAAAAGAATACTTTGCCTTATTTAGCAACATAAGAACAGGACACGAACATAATAACAAAATGCATGTACCTGGCATTTAAAACAAGAGTAAGCACGCGAAATATGATGTACGAACATAGATTTAACATATCCCTATATTTGTGAGTGATCATTAACTGCACATATGTCATTGAAGATATACATGACTTATGATTTAGACCATTTTTTTTATATCGAGGATAATGGAATAAGCACTCGCGCTTTTTTTTTACATCCAGTCCCCGTGTGTATGCAGTTTTGTAAATGACATGTGTTCCCACCGGCACACAACGACCTACTCTTACAAAAAGCCGAATAGGATTTAACGTGTGCGAAAGATGTTCTGCGTGCGTTCGCACACGGGGCCTCGGTTTATAGTCTCATCCGGACTTTTTGGGGAGAGTGGAGTCAGCACTGATGTTAACTCCAGGGGAAAATCCCCTGTAAGTGTGTGTGGCTTTTTCCACAACAGGGTGGCCATCAGGAGTTGATCCTTATGGCATATGCACATGTAATCCTGTATAAGTCTATATGCATGGTGTGTATGTCTGTATGCATGTGCATGTGTGTATATTATGTATACATGACCATTTGAGTTCATAGGTTATCTTAAACATATGCTAGTACGTCGTGTATCAGTTTGCATTCTTTATGTTTTTGTTTATTTCTTTAAAAGCTTTGATATGAATCATTTGTGGATTGATGTCTACATTATATTGGTCCTTGAACATTATTTGAAATTTTTTAAAATATTTTTGTTAATGGGGAGAGGGAGGAAAATAAGATCCTTATGGTTTAGGCGTGATCTGTTTATCAACTCATGAACAAGTCTGAATAAAACAGGACTGCAAAAAAAATTTTCGACATCAGGTTTGTCAGTAGCAAAGGTTCAAGCTCTCATCACTTTTGTTGACCCATTCTCAGCTTCTAGTTTAGGAAAGTAGCACAGAAAAGCTTTGGGCAGGATACTGCTGCCTGAGATGATGATGACTATGAGCTGGTCAGCAGAGCTTGACTTTCACCAGTAGTGCACACACTGATGGAAGGCCAGTTCTGGACCAGACTTCTGTGTGTGACACTTTGCTCTGTCAGAGAAAAAAACTCTTGAGTGATGTGAACCCTATAGGCACAAGAAAGTTGATTCATTACCTATATATATATTATATACATAAACACAAACACACACATGCACGCCCTTACAGGTGTATGCACGTGCGTTCACACGCACACACACACACACACACATACATGCATGCATACATACATACATACATACATACATACATACATACATACATACATACATACATACATACATACATACATACATACATACATACATACATACATACATACATACATACATACATACATACATACATACATACATACACACGTGCGTGCCCGCGTAACGCACTGAACCTGGGAAGGTGTGGATGTGTTTGTACATATATATGTACTTCAGCTAAAACGTACACACAAGCATATACTATGCACAAGAGCTAAACATTCACACACACACACACACACACACACACACACACACACACACACACACCACACACACACACACACACACACACACACACACACACACAGATAAGATAGATAGATAGATAGATAGATAGATAGATAGATAGATAGATAGATAGATAATAGATAGAAGACAGACAGACAGACAGACAGACAGACAGACAGACAGACAGACAGACAGGATAGATAGATAGATAGATAGATAGATAGATAGATAGATAGATAGATAGATAGATAGATAGATAGATAGATAGATAGATAGATAGATAGATGTGCACGCGCACGCGTAACACACTGGACCTGGGAAGATGTGGGTGTGTTTGTACATATGCGCCTCACCAAAACACACACACAAGCATAAATTATGCACAAGAGCTAAACTATACACACAGACACACACACGCATACATGATGCATAAAAGCTTAAACAAAAACACACACGCAAGCATACTGCCCCGACTACAACCCCTGTCTGAATTTTGGGGAGGGGAGGTAATGCATCAATTGGACAAAGATTGTGTCACTCAAATTTGTCCCCCTCTGTGGATTCGAGCGTGCCTATCACTATGTTCTACTTGAAATCTCAATATTCAAATTTTCCCTGATTTTTTCAGAGGTAGGTATTTCTGCTTTTATTTTTTGAATGGAAGAAGAATGTGTTAGTTGTGTGAATAAAGCTTAACAAAACACCACACTAAAACCAACAACAACAAATAATCAATGCAATGGAAGTATAATGAAATACAATACAAGTTGATGTGGGGCAGACATATTTCGTCAGAACGCTTGGACCATCTCATCATGACTCATCAAGGTCAGTTAAAAATGTCGTTTACTGACGTTGAGGTTTCAAGCAGAAAATAGGGACCACCACATTGAAATCCACAGAGATGTCAAAGGTGAGCAATACACCTTCACCCTGTGGACCTGTCCCCGGCTATGGAACAGCTCAGTAGTCAGAACAATTGGTCTCCCCATGCTAAGGTCGGGATGGGGACGGGATAGCCTAGTGGTCAGAATATTGGGCTCACAATTTAACGACCCGGGTTTGATTCCCGTTGAGGAGATTTTTCTCCTGGAGTTAACTTTAGTGCAGACTCCACTCTCCCCAAAAGTCCTTCGGATGAGACAATAAACCGAGGCCCGTGTGCGAACGCACGCAGAACATCTTGCGCACACGTTAAATCCTGTTCCGCTTTCGTAAGAGTAGGCCATCTGTGTGCCGGTGGGAACAGACGACAAAATTGACAAAACTTCATACACACGGGGACTGGATGTAAAAGAGCACATGAGCGCTTATTCCATTATCCTCGATATAAAAGAATAGACAAATAAATAAAATAACTAAATAAAGGCCAAGCAGCATTAAGCATGGCTACCTCTTGAATTGGTGACTATTTGTGCAGCTTGGCTTCAATATAGTCCACTGGTTCACCCAGACGGAAAGAAAATGGGCACCGCCCTCAAAATTCTGGCCTCTAAAGAAGCTGAGGTTTCTGACATGGCACTCTTCAATAATTACCAAGGTTATGGAATAGATTGATCTCTACATCATGTCTGCACTATGCATCTAATACTTGACGAAGAAATAATTGTGTTGGGTCATCTTCTATGGGGACGGGATGGTTCAGTGGTCAGGGCGCTTGCTTTGCCTCAGTCAAGTTAAGCAGCGTCGAGCGTGGTTACCAGTTGGATGGGTGACCGTTTGCGCGCCTTAGCGCGCCTTTGCGCGCCTTAGCTTCAGTACAGTCCCCCTAGTTCACCCAGCTGTAAATGGGTACCTGCCTTCTTTAGGGTAAGGGAAGGTCAAGCAGCGAGGGAGAGGAGATGGGCGCCACCCTCAATATGCTGGCACCTAGAGAAGCTGAGGTCTCTGATGCCTGATGGAATAGATTTATCTCTACATCATGCCTACACTGTGCTTGTAATACTTGACTAAGAAATGTTTGTGCTGGGTCATCTTTTATCACGTTTTGTCCAGCTGTTTCGGCACCACTCAGCTACATCTAAGCAAGCAAACAAATAAACATACAAACAAACACACAAATCAACACACACAAAAACGGACACATACCTTCACTGAAACAACCACTCACTAACGAAAAGTTAGAAGAAATATAAAGTAAATGTATACCTGCAAGTAACAAAAAGGTAAGCATTTGCTATCATAAATCTACAGTATGATGTATATTACATTGCAGATGACTTTTTCTTGTTTAGGATATTTTAGAAGTTAAACTAAATCAGGTATCAGTCGAAAAATTTCAAGAAAAGTTCTTGTGCCGACCTATCTTACAGGTTATTTTTCTTGTTATTCATGTTTGTGTTTATATTACTGCTGCTGCTTTTTCCTTCATTGCTGTTATGATCATTGTTGTTTTTACTGTAATCGGTGTTTTTATGTATGAAGGCTGTCTCCGTTTTTGCTTTTGTCTATCTGTTTCTTTGTGGTTACTGTTTTGTTTGTGCATTGTCACAATTTGAGTTAACTTCTTTTTAAACAGCTCTGATAAAAAATGAAATTTAGTTTGGTTCTTTTCTTTCCAAAC
>CM060328.1:57597099-57612099 GCA_030674155.1 Stramonita haemastoma
AACCCTCTTGCTGCCGTGGGTTCTTTTACGTGCGCTAACTAATGATGTGTAACATACGGGACCTCGGTTTATCGTCTCATCCGAAAGACTATCACCCAGTCCACCACTAATGATTTAGTGGATGAGGGGGGAAGGGAGGGTTGTTGATTAGACTCCACTTATGGCGTCGTGTCCAGCTGTTTTAAACAAATGGGTCAGTTTTTACTTGACGGACATCTCTGGAGGGAATAGTTGGAGTTGTAGAATCTTATGTTAATTCATGTCGGTTTTTAGTCAGGGGTACAATCTGGTGTGGGTGGCACTTGGCAGTATTCTCTGGTAACGTTTTGTGATGCTCTTTTGAAAATTCGTTGTTGAAAGTTCTTGAATTGGAACACCTTGTAGTCCAATAGTTAATGCAAGGATATTGGGCAAAACCTGCAAACGAGAGTGACAGCATGTTTTTCAGCATACGCATACTTTGGACACTCCTGAGCAATACTGGCATAGGAAACACCATGTTGTCCATGTGTTTCTCCACTTTTTAATACTTTTTTCTATCATGCAGACATGCCTTCTGAGTGGTTATAAATATAAAGCCAGAGAGGCGTTCCTTGTTTGTTTGCTTCTTTGTTTTTTCTCCTTAGTTTACTAATAATGTCATTCGCCAGAGGGTGATTGAGACAATGATACCACTTATTACAGACCATGCCAAACATAACCTTCCTCTCCCTCCCAACTTAACCAGCTCCCCAGCATCCTATCCCCCCCCTATCCCCCACTGTTAAACCTCCTTTACTACCACCTTTCCCCTTCCTACCTTTCCCTCTCCCAATATACTCACTCCCTCCTATCTCCCCCCCTCTCCTATCTTCCCCTATCCCCCCTCCCGTCCTATTCCCCCTCCTGTCCTATCTCCCCCCTCTCTTGTCCTATCTCCCCCCTCCTCCCCCCTCCCCCTCCTGCCCTATCTCCCCCCTCAGCCTCCCTCTCCTGTCCTATCTCCCTCTCCTGTCCCCAATCTCCCCCCCTCCTCACGCTCCTATCTCCCCCTCCCGTCCTACCTCTCCCCCCACCTGTCCAATCTCCCCCCATCCTGTCCTATCTCTCCCCCTTCCCTCCAACCTCCTGTCCTATCTACCCGCAGCGGCCTCCTCCTTCTCCCCCTCCCCCTCCCCTCATCCAGGCACATACACAGGAAGATAGACAACACATCTCCTCCAAAGCTCAGAGGATTAGAAGTTTGGGGGACATCCCTGTAGAGATCTGCCATTCCTAACTCAGCTTAAGTTACTGCAAACTATTTTTATGGCATGTTATCAACAAACAATTCCAAACTTTGAAGGCGTTTTTCCTACATTGGTTTGGAAATGAAAAGAAAGATATATATTTACAATCATTTACTTCATCTTGTGCTTGTTCAAGACAGGTAAACAGCGATTCCTACAAATTCATATAAAAGTTGTTGCTTCTTTTCCATGATATGTCAACTTTTATCTGGACTACTAAGCAACTTTAAACAATTAAAAGGGATTGAATTGTTTAAGATAGTCTCTGAAGGGGAAGTAATATTGAAATAGCCACACAGCATGTGTGTGTGTGTTTGTGTTTGTGTTTGTGTTGTGTGTGTGTGTGTGTGTGTGTGTGTGTGTGTGTGTGTGTGTGTGTGTGTGTGTGTGTGTGAAAATCAGGATATTTTGCCCAAAAAGATCTTGTAACATGTTTATATATGGTGGAAAAACTTTGGAAGTTGTTAACTATTTTAAATATATAGGAATTACTTTCAGTGAGAGTGACAGTTTTGCAAAATGTAAGGAAAATGCTTATCAAGCTACTAAAGTCATGTTAGTCTGATAGGGACTGCATGGCAAAAAGAACTACCTATACATGTGAGACTTGATTTGTTCAATAAAATTGTTTTACCTGTTTTGAGGTACGGGTGTGAAATTTGGGGTTATGAAAACGTAGTAATAATTAAAAAGTTCCAGTCACATCTTTAAAATATGTTTTTCGTGTAAAGCGTAGGATGTCAAATTTGTTAGTATATGGAGAAGGGGGCAGATACTCCTTGTCTATTTCTGTTCCAATGGTTCGTTTCTGGATGTAGCCCTTGACTTTCATCCTGGAAAGCTATCCTCAAATGTTTACCAGATGATGAAAGATTTACATGAAAATCTTTGATTCAATCAGCATGGCTAAATAAGATGCAAAACATTTTAGTGCACAGCAGATTTGACTTTGTGGGAGAGACAGTTTTGTTCAACTATCAATTGTACCAGTTCAGGTAATTATCAAAACTTTAATAGAAAAGTTTGTTAATGAATGGAGAGCTGAGCTGTGGGATAATAGTAGATGCCTTTAGCACAAAAACTATAAAACCAATTTTAGTATGGAAAAATATATAACTTGTCTGCCAGATGTATATGTTTAGACTTATGAAATTTAGTTGCAGTTGTCACAAGCTTTCTTTTGAGATTGGATGTTTCCATAGCACATCACGGGAAGAAAGAGTGTGTTTAAAATGCAATATATCTGTTTTAGGGGGAAAATTTATTCTTATCATGGAATGTTTCCTACTTTAAACATTTATGACAATATTTTATTCCTCAGTATTTTATTCAGCCTATGTCCAGTTATGATTTTTGCAGTCTGTGGAAATGTAAATCTTGAAAGTTCTCCTGTCTCCCTCAAAGCTCATAACATTTGAAGTTTTTTTCTTGAAATTTCATTTTGTTGTCTTTCACAAGTGTAGATTGTGTCTTTTACAGAAATTGATATACTTTAAAATGTCTGGAGTCTTTAATATTATTTGTTTATCATTTTGCAATGAACTGTTGCTTTTCAGTCCTGTTAGTATTGATAATACTAATATTAGTATTGTTGAATTCGTTTATCTTCCATGTCCCAAAAGGGGTGAAAGGAATTAAATCTTGAATCATGTGTGTGTGTGTGGGGGGGGGGGTGTTGTGTGTGTGTCTGTATGTCTGTGTGTCTGTGTCTGTGTGTGTGCCTGTGTGTGTGTCTGTTTATTTCTCTTTCTCTATTTCTGGTCCATTGGTCTGGAATTGCCCCCCCCCCCCCTCTCTCACTTCGCTAAAAGCCTACTTATGACAGTTTTCAATCCAGTCTCAAGATATACAAACATAAAATTTGTCCCTCTCTGTTTCATTTCTTATGTGTCCCTGCATTGCCCCCAGATAACAAATTTGGCAATGGCAACTGTCTTCAAACTGTAAGTTGTTTTACCTGTGTTAATTTATGCTGCATGTATTTAGACTTTCGACACATTCTATATGCTGATAAAACGTTAATTTATTTTAAGGCAATATTACCCCCCTTCAAAGGCTGTCATAACAGTTATGTTCCTTTTTAGTGTTTGAAGTTACTCAGGAGTCCTGAGGAAAATCTGTATCTAATGTAAATAAAGCAGCATTTTTTTAATATAAAATTGTAGACTGTGCTGTTTACCTGTTTGAAACAGTACATGGTGACAAGAAATGTTTAAGATTAAGCTTTTTGTCAATTTCTGAGCAGACATAGGAAAAGAACCTGTAAAGTGTGGAACTGTTAATGTAACAATATGTTGCAAAACTATGAAGGCAACAACTTAAGCTTTGAATTAGGAATGGCAGATCTCTACGGGGATCGCCCCCTAACTTCTAATTCTCCAAGCTTTGGAGGAGATGTGTTGCTATCGTCCCGAGTTTGTGAATATTTTTTTCTTTTTTGGTGAGGAAGGGGATAAGCAGGGGGATTGGGAGGAGGGGGTAGTAGAGAGGGGAGGGATGGGATAGGTGAAGGAGGGGAGGAGAAGGAGGGAGAGGGGGGGGGAGTTAGGAGGGGGATAGGGAGGGGGGATAGGGTAGGGAAAAGAGGGGGGGGGGGGGTAGGTAGGGATAAAGAGGCGGGGGGAGGTAGGGGGAGGGATAAAGAGGGGGGGGAGGATGGGGAGGGAGGGGGAGGGGGGGGGGGGGGGAGGGAGGGGGAGAGGGAGTGGGGGAGGGATGAGGAAATAGGGGGTAGGGGGGAGGGGAGGTGGGGGGGAGAGTGGGGGGAGAGGGAGGGTAGGTGGGATGGGGATATGGAGGATTTAAAGTATCAAATGCACGTTCACATACAGGTAATGTAGACTAGATTCAATCAATACCTGTGAAATTGGAATGTGGAGTCCTGCAGGGATCAGTTCTGCTGCACTGTTTTCTTCCTATATACACTGCTCAACGGTCTTATCATTGTTATTGTTATTATTATTGTTGTTGTGGTCATCATCATTCATCATCATCATCATCATCATCATCATCATAGTAGCATATTAGTCAGTAGTAGTAGCAGCAGCTAGCAGCAGCAGTAGTAGTAGTAGTAGTAGTAGTAGTAGTAGTAGTAGTAGTAGTAGTAGTAGTAGTAGTAGTAGTGTATTCATCATCATCATCATCATCTCATCATCATCATCAACATTTTTATTACTTTTGTTATTATCGGTGGTGGTGGTGGTGGTTGTGGTGGTGGTGTTATTATTGCTGTTGATGTTTTTTAATACTATTGTTATCATCACCATCATCACTATCATCATCATGATGATCATTTGTAGCACAGCAGCAGCAGCAGCAGCAGCAGCAGCAGCAGCAGCTAGTAGTAGTAGTAGTAGTAGTAGTAGTAGTAGTAGTAGTAGTAGTAGTTCTACTATTTTTCCCCTTTCCTCCTCCTCCTCCTCCTCCTCCTCCTTTTCATCATCATCATCATCGTCATCGTCGTCGTCGTCGTCGTCGTCGCGTCGTCGTCGTCGTCGTGTCATCATCATCATCATCATCGTCATCATCATCATCTATCTATCTTCTCTTCGTCTTTTTTCTTCTTCTTCTTTGCATTCTTCTTTGCATTCTTCTTCTTCTTCTTCTTTGCATTCTTCTTTGCATTCTTCTTCTTTGCATTCTTCTTCTTTGCATTCTTCTTCTTTGCATTCTTCTTCTTTGCATTCTTCTTTTTGCATTCTTTTTTCTTTGCATTCTTCTTCTCTTTGCATTCTTCTTCTTCTTTGCATTTCTTCTTCTTCTTTGCATTCTTCTTCTTCTTTCATTCTTCTTCTTCTTTGTTCTTCTTCTTCTTCTCTTCTTCTTCTTTCTTTTTCTTTGCATTCTTCTTTGCATTCTTCTTTGCTTCTTTTTCTGCTTTCCATTCTTCTTTGTAACCCGCTTTTTTGTGATGATGGCGGCTGTAGTTGCTGTGGTTGTTGTTGGTGTTATCGATGCTGTAGTTTTATTTATACTATTATTGCTATTATTATTCATTAGCAGTCTTTTCTTGTTGTTGTTTGTTGTTGTTGGTTGTTTTGTTGTTGTTCTTGTTGTTGTTCTTCTTCTTCTTCTTCTTCTTCTTCTTCTTCTTCTTCTTCATCTCATCAGTAGCAGCAGCAGCAGCAGCAGAATAGCAGCAGCAGAGTGCAGCAGCAGCAGTAGTTGTAGTAGTGGTAGTAGCAGCAGCAGCAGCAGCAGCAGCAGCTAGGAGTAGTTGTTGTTGTTGTTGTGTTGTTGTACCAGGACATCAGCTGTTAACATATATATCGTTATGGCTTATCAGGAGACCAGCTATACACATAATTATGACTAGGTTTATTTATTTTATGACACCAATCTAATTCCTATGATCAATGGTACAGTAGTTGTGATGAGCCTATTATAAACTGTTATGGATTATCAGGATAAAAACTGTAGATAGCCTTTATAACCCATGATCAAACGTTATGGATCACGAGGAGAACAGTTGTGAACAAGTGTGATAACCATGATCAATAGTTATGAATTATCAAGATATACTTGCAAACAGCTTGATAAACCATCTTCAATTGCTATGGATTGTTACGAGAATATTTGCAAACATTCTTGATAACCCGTGATCAATTGTTATGGATTATCAGGATAACAATAGAAAACTTGTGACCAACAGTTGAAGATGACACCGCAGTACAGACCTGAGGTATAGCAGCTGTGTACAGGAAAAAGACGTGGTCACATAATTCTGTAGAGCAGCAATGTGTGCTATGTGCTGCATTTCTTTCCAGTAGTAAGAAAAGACACCCTTTCTATGAGCCTCGAGTTTTAGTGACAAGTGTGTATGCAGCTGATCTTGCTAAAACAATAAACACAACAACACACACACACACACACACACAACCCACACACACACACACACACACACCACAACACACACACACACCAAGGCAAATAATTTTACTAACGTACAGGTACGCACACACGCACACACAGGCAAACAAGTCTACAGAAATAAACTAGACTGCTGTTTATTTTTCAGTCACGGCTGATATTTATGTATCGCAGAAGCTTGTTAAAATCAGAATGATAGCCCTAATTCTCAATCTATCTGCACCAGCGCAGTCAGTACCAGGGTTGGTTTTCAGATCTGGTTAAAGTATTTCATTCCTCTTTTGAAATGACTACTCAAATGTCTTTGTTTCACCAACAACTGAAAAAATACTTAGCCATCAATCTCTATCTATATATCTATCTATCCCTCAGTCTGGCGATCGTGGGGGCACCCTGAAGACTTGACAACCAGTTTTCTCCAATCTCTCTCTGTTCTGCATTTCTCAAAATTTTGTTGAGTTCTAAGCCTGTCCATTCGCTGACGTTGTCCTCCCATCTCTTCCTTGGTCTGCCTCTTTTTCTTCCTCCTTGGACAGTGCCTTGCAGTATTGTTTTTGAAAGTCCATTTTGATCTTGTGGATCAAATGGACTTAGCCACAAGATCAAATGGATTTAGACATCACAAAACAGTAAAACAGCTTTGATTTTATTACAATCATAGAACTTGAAACTTCTTCTGCAGTGGTTAGCACCCTAGGCTAGGGAATGGAAAGTTGCAAGCACAAAACCTATTAGAGTCATAGGGATTTTTTTAGACTCTGGCTGGCTCACACCCAAAGTGAGTGTGCTATGGGCTTCCTTTGAAGACTGGGGCCACACAGCTGAGTATCATCTGCTTCACCATGCAATTTGGAGTGTTGCTCAACATGCCTGATCAACACTGCAAGTGTCTATGATTGTTGGGCTGGTTGATGCTAGGGTATGTAGGGTACATTGTCCTGGTTATGGTCTATTTGGTAATTATAATAACATTATTGAAATAAAATAATTTAATAAAATCACTTCCATAGCAGCAGCATTATATCACTTACATCATCATTGCTCATCATGCAATAGAACAATTGTTTCTGATTTGTTGGCTCTGATTGCTTTGGTCTCATGGTGACCTCGGATCTAGTTTTCCCATATGCTTCTGCATTGGTGGTAAGTTTGTGTCAAAGGTTTGGGGTTGGAGACTCATGGGAAAATGTCATTGGATAGACATTGTTGAGGTCATTACCTAGGGTTGGCATTTTACTGTCTGGCTATATGACTTAGCTATTACTGTTATTAGAAGGTAGACCAGTAGGCAGTGTTGTTTGAATGTTAACTCATACCAGACGCCATTGAACACCACCAAAGTGACCCACCAGTACTGCAAGACCCCATTGGCTGGTGGCCCAATGGCAGCCTGACGATGTTGGAATTCTGACCCTGAGAATGTGACATCACAGTTAATGGTATGGCAGGGGTGGAAAATTGAGATAATCAGAGAGGGAGCAGCAGGACAGGAAAGTCATGGAATATGAGGAAGCAAAATAACACACTACAAAACAAACTTGAAACTCTGGGCCTGTTTGATAAAACGTGATAGGTTACTGTTGGTTCATTTATCCTCATGTGAATAGAAACTGGTTTCCCATCAAATGTTTGTAGATAGTGTTTGACCTTAATAATCAGCAAATATAACTATGTGACTGCAATTTGGGGGTATAATCTTTTGGTGTGTTACCTCAAATAAAATTTGTTTTCAAAATAAATGAGTTTTCTCTGTGTTAGATACCAGTAATGGAAGAAATCTTAATGGCACATTAATCAATACTTGGGTTTTTTTTACCGTTACTATTCTACAAATAGACCACCTGGTCCCACAAAAAATCCTCTCGGTTCTAAGCGTTTTTCATTTTGAAGTGAATCAGGTGTAGAGAAAACTACATAACAGGTAATTTATTTTTTTTACTTTGAACAATTCATTCTTTATCTTTAATTTGCCTAAAGTTTGATTTTAACAAGAACTAAATACCTGCTAGGTAACAGGCAGCAGTGTGCTGGTATAACCATGGGGCAGATGATCTGCTGTCAGATAAAATCTTGGAAAATTGTTTCACCAGACAGCAGAAGTCAGCCGAGACAATGGCAGTCACACACGTATATTTACATCTCTTTAAAATGCCCTTTGTTTAGGTGAGTCTTCTGTACAAGCCACCCTTTGTTTATGTAAATCTTCTATTGCAAACTATGCAAACAAAGTCATAGATTGCTTTGCATTTTATTTTCTTGAAGCCATTTTTCATCTCAATATCTCTGAATGTATATTTCCTTTTCACTATTTGCAATGTCCTTGAAATAAGAATACTTGGTGGAATATTGTTTCTGTTTTCTCACTGGGTCCTTTTACAAAACAAAGCAGAACATGTTTCCCTGAAATGAGATCCCATGGTGTAATACACAAAGAAATTGAAGGTGCTGTTGATGTAAGTGAAAATATCGTTCAGCCACAGAGCCATCAGGAAAAAGTTGTGGTGACGTTTGCCCTGTTGATTTCTGGGAAGAAAAGCCAGCTGAACCTGTTCACAGCTCCAGGAATAAGACAGATGATGAAGAAGATGGAGTTGACAACAAGGGTCTTTGTTAAAGCAAGTTCCTGGGCTGAAAATGAAGAGGTGGTTTGAGATCTCCATTTTAGAACTGGCGAAGTTTCACAACTGTCATGGTTGTCGTTGTCATTACTATAGCAAAGAAAAAACCCAGGCAGACCAATGCCAAATATGGAACTTTCTAGAGGGTCAATAAAATTTCTGTGTGTTCTGTAAAATTCCCCTTCCACAGAAGTTATTACCATCACATCAGTTACAGGATCATACACACATCCAACACGATATCTAAAAGCTGCAACAAAAAATAAACCCATAACAAAAATATAAGTTACAATGACAATACCAGCCATTTTCCTAGTACTGAGAAGGCTTTGAAATTTGAGTGGGTTGTAAATACAGAGACATCTCTCTGTTGCAATGATAGCAGATAACACATAAGAAACATAATAAAATCCTAGGAGTGATACCCCATTTTTGTTACTTAAAAGAGTAGAAGCAGGACCAAATCGTTCCTTTGTGACAAATTCTATGAAGACTTGCTCACCATGATGTATGACGGAATTGACCAAATACAGTTCATCAGCCAGAGACAGAGCAAACAGACACAAGTTGACCCGATCTCTTGAGGCCCTGTTTATAAAACACCGCCATGTTGATGACGTTAGCTGGTCCACCAATCAGAAACAACAAAACCAACAGGTTGTTTTTCAGTCGACTTACAATTGCTTCCACTTCTGCACTGACGATGTTGTGAGGGTTGTCCCAGGGTAAGAACTCCATCTCACTGAATATGACTGTGATACAGCCATCTGGAGACGATGTGTTTTGAGCAACAGTAGTCAGGTTTTCTGATGAGTTAGTCTGCATAGTCACGTTCTTATCAACTTTACTTCTGAATTCAAGCACTGAGTCCATTACATCAGGACTTTGCATATATATTCTACTGTTCTTTTGTGATCAATGTTTCCACACCATTTCAATTCAGTGGAGTGTATTTCTTGGTTTTGTATGCACCTTGACAGGAAGACTTTTGTAGTATATATTTTATGTCCTGGGTTATGCTACTGTTCAATGAAAAATCCAATCTTTTTGCTGTTTTTCTTCCTTACATTCTTCTTCTCTCCTGTCTTTTTATCAGAACATCACATACATTGATAAAAGTGGTTTTGTTGCATCAACAATTCTCTCTCTCTCTCTCTCTCTCTCTCTTCTCTCTCCTCTCTCTCTCTCTCTCTCTCTCTCTCTCTTCTCTCTCTCTCTCTCTCTCCTCTCCTCTCTTCTCTCTCTCTCTCTCTCTCTCTCTCTCTCTCCTCTCTTTGTATGTGTATATATATAATAATTATAGATAGATAGATAGATAGATAGATAGATAGATAGATAGATAGATAGATAGAATAGATAGATAGATAGATAGATAGATAGGTAGATAGATAGATAGATAGATAGATAGATAGATAGATAGATAGATAGATAGATAGATAGATAGATAGATAGATAGATAGATAGATAGATAGATAGATAGATACAGACAGATAGACAGATAGACAGATAGATAAATATACATATAGAAATACATATAGATATACATATAGATATACATATAGATATCGTCAGTTTAATAATGCATTAAAGGCAACATTAATCTAAGCCTCTCACCAAAATTTGCGAATTAAGTTAGGCAATTATGACAGATTTAACATCTCTATAAATTCAAAACAATTCAAATGAAAGTAGCATGCCTAGGACATTGAACAAAGGGTCTCTATATGATCTTTAGTGTCTTTTATGCATGTGAATATTTGATTTGTTGTGATTGGGACACGGGCACGTGGCAGATAATATTCGGAGGGCAAAGTGTAATTCGGTTGATGAAGCAATGAAACATCTTGTGTTGTTTTGTCCTTTCTATTTCAACATAAAGGAACAGTTTCTCCCCAACAGTAATTATAGACAATAGAAGCATAGAGGAATACTTGACCTTTGTTATGCAACATAAGGGCACAACTTGATAAAAGCGATGAGAAAATATTTATTCTACTTATTTATTATTATTCTTTATTTCGAGGATCCTTATTTCCAATGGATCATTCCAGTGGCGTGGAGAGGGGGGTCTGCTGCATGGGTAACAGCTTGTCCTCCATACTCACTTACCCAGGCTTTGAGCTCTAAAGACTAGAGCGCAACTCCATAGTCTTCCGAGACTGATAGGTGCCTATTACTACTATTTCGAGGATGATAAAATAAACAATCATGTGGGGTTTTTTTACATCCAGTCCTTGTGTGTATGCAGTTATATTAATTTTATTATTCGTTCCGACCGGCACCGGCACACAATGGCCTACTCTTCCGAAAGCAAAACAAGTTTAAACGTGTGCACAAGATGTTCTGTGCGCGTTCGCACACAGGACCCGGTTTACAGTCTCATCTCAAGGACTAAGTACTTGCATGTCTTTGAGCACATACACCATTTAGACCATGTACATGTACCTGTGTGATCATGTACACATGCATCTGTGTGTGTGTGTGCATATTAATTTTGCGTGCGTGCGTGTGTAGTAGTAGTAGTAGTAGTAGTAGTAGTAGTAGTAGTAGTAGTAGTAGTGTTGTTGTTGTGTTGTGTTGTTGTTGTTGTTGTTGTTGTTGTTGTTGTTGTCTTCAATTTTATCTGGCTGGGGATGGGGGATAGAATAGTCTAAAAATGAATACATTTAAAAATAAGAAATTAAAAAGATGAAAATTAAAACGTAAATAATTGCAAATTTAGATATTAAAAAAAGCCCCAAACCCTTTTCTGATAAAAATATGATAATCATCATTCATAGTTGAAGTATTCATAAGGTAAAGAGAAAAGAGGAGAGAGACAGCGCGCGCGCGCGCGGCGCGCGCGTGTGTGTATGTGTGGTGTGTGTGTGTGTGTGTGTGTGTGTGTGTGTGTGTGTGTGTGTGTGTGTGTGTGTGTGTGTGTGTGTGTGAAGGCAAAGTAAAAGCCTTTTTTTTATATAGATGGTACATTGAATAAAAATTGATTTTTCTTTTTCTGTCAAGGCATCTCTCTAGGAGAACAAAACATTTTACCAATATTTTATAAACTAACATGATTTCGGCAACCTTAAAAATAACTATATCTATAAAGAATAAAACAAACAAAAAAGAGCAGAAACAAGCAAAAAAGAAATGCACTCAAAAGTCACACACACACAAAACATACACACACACAGATACACACACACACACACACACACACACACACACACACACACACACACACACACACACACACACACACACACACACACAACACACACACACACACAGATACAATTTGAAACAATTTGAAGACCCGAGTTCGAGTCCGGTCGAGATTTTTCTCCTGGAGTTAACATCATGCTGACTCCACTCTCCCCAAAAGTCCTTCGGATGAGACTTTAAACCGAGACCCCGTGTGCGAACGCACGCAGAACATCTTGTGCACACGTTAAATCCTGTTCCGCTTTTCGTAAGAGTAGGCCATCGTGTGCCGGTGGGAACAGATGACATTTAGAAAACTGCATACACACCGGGACTGGATGTAAAAAAGCACAAGAGTGCTTATTCCATTATCCTCGATATAAAAGAATGAATAAATAAATAAATACACACACACACAGATACACACACACACGCTCGCGCGCGCATGCATGCACGCACGCATGCACGTACGCATGCACGCACACTCAAACACTTGTATTTATTTGTTTATATATTCTACTTGTTTGTTTTTTATTTCGAGGATAATGGAAAAAGCACTCGTGTGCTTTTTTACATCCAGTCCCCATGTGTATGCAGTTTTGTAAGTTTTGTCATCTGTTCCCACCGGAACATAATGGCCTGCTCTTTTCGAAAAGCGGAACAGGATTTAACGTGCGCGCAAGATGTTCTACGTGTGTCCGTACACGTGGCCTCGGGTTTTAGTCTCATCCGAAAGACTTTAGGGGGGGGGGGGGGGAGTCTGCATGTGTGTACGTGGATACTCCAGTGGAAACCCAGTTTCCATTCATCATGTCCCAAGGAGACTTTGTCATACATAGCTGGACATTACCATATACCAACATGTAGATTACAGTGTGGAAGAAACGACTACAAGGCCAATGAGAGTAGAGGAGGCAGTTTTGCAGATGAGAGAGACATGAACAAGGGAAGGGGGGGGGGGTGAGGAGGCTGCTGGTAGCTCTGAATTTATTTTCCTAAAACATACCTGTGCTAAGGATTATTTGACTCACCACTCAGAAAAGAGCAGACATGTTTAGAGCAAGGGTAAGGTTTAGATTTATATATTTATCAACTCATGGTACGGGCATGTCACAAGATCAAAAGGACTTGCAAAAACAATACTACAAGGCACTGTCCAAGGAGGAAGAAAAAGAGCAGACCAAGGAGGAGATTGGAGGACAACATCAGCGAATAGGCAGGCCTAGAACTCAACAAAACATTGAGAAAGGCAGAACAGAGAGAGGAATGGAAGGAACTGGTTGTCAAGTCTTATGGGGTGCCCCCACGGTCGCCAGACTAAGGGATAGACAGATAGATCAACTCATTAACAAGTCTGAATAAAAGAGAATTACCAAAACTTTTTCGTTATAGCAGGTATGTCTGTAGCAAAGCTCTCAGCTCTTTTGCTGATTCTTTTTTAGCATCGTCTTAAGGAAGTGAGCACATAAAAGCTTTGCCAAGATATCGCTGCCTGAGATGATGATGACTATGAGCTGGTCAGCAGAGCTTGACTTTCATCAGTAGTGCACACACTGATGGAAGGCCAGTTCTGGACCAGACTTCTGTGTGGGACACCTTGCCCTTCCCGTTTATACTCTGAATGCTGTATCTATACAGGCCTAATGAAGATTATTCATTATGCGCATTCACACACACACACACACACACACACACACACACACACACACACACACACACACACACACACACACTTACATGCAAGCATAATATATACGCAAAGCATTGTCACACACACACACCCCGCGCACGCGCAAGCACACATGCATACACGTACGCACGCATTTGCACACATAAACACACACACACAAACACACACACACACTTACACACACACACTTACACCCCGCGCGCACACACACACACCACACACACACACACCACACACACACACTCACACACACACACACACACACACACACACACACACACACACACACACACACACACACACACACACACACACACACACACACACGAGCATATATGCACAACAGTGAACAGAATACACCTTCGCCTTCACTAACCCAAAGTCTGGTAGACTGCTTAAAAAAACAGCTATCAGGATATACCTCCACCTTCATTTTATCCTATAGTCTCGAAGACTGTTCAGGCACATCTGATTATTTTGCTGCCAGCCTTCTTCACTCTTGATGGTTTTCAGTTTTCTACAAGTTAACTCACTCGACAGTTTTCCACAACAAGTTAATTTCCCCTTGACTGAAGGTCATTCCACTCTCTGGTGTTGTCTTCCCAGCGTTTTCTCTGTCTTTTTCTTCGTCTTCCTCCTTGTACTGTTCCGAGTGGGACAGTCTTGGCCAGTTTCATGTTCGCGTGACATGCCTGTGCCACTTCAGTTTGTGTTTTTTCTCTGTAGTCAGAAGCTCTTTATATGGTTCTGATGGTGCGTTCAGCCCTAGTTTCCACTCTATTGTTAGACATGTGATGTCTGTATGAGACACCAAGAAGTGAACGAAAGAGTTTCATCTCCATTACCTGTATCCTTCTTTCAATGACTGCTGTTATAACTCATGTTTCAGAAGCATACACAAATATGGACATGAACAGGGAACGCCTCAGTCTGATCTTGAAACTGATGGTGATGTTGTTGACTTACCAAGTTAACTACCTCCTGCTCTTTTCCAGCTAGTCCCTCGATGTTGTCGGCAAAACGTAAGTTTTTGATTATCCTGCCTCCAGTGCTGACAGTTCCCTTATGATTTTAAGTACATCGGCCATTTTTCTCCCTAAAAAGATGTTAAAGAGGGTGTGAGAGAGCAGACATCCTTGGCGTACTCCGATTGTGGCGCGGAACCATTTTCCAATGTTGTTATCATAGTACTCTGCTGGTTGCCTTGTATTAGGACTTTCTATGGCTCTGATCAGGTTGGCATTGATGTCACACAGCCTCATAGTTTCCCACAAAGCTGTGCGTCAAATTTTGTTAAACGCCTTCTTTAAGTCCACAAAGACATGGAAAGATCTTGCTGGTGTTGCAGTTACGTCTCATGGAAATTCTT
>CM060328.1:57617099-57649599 GCA_030674155.1 Stramonita haemastoma
AATAACAAAACCAACAGCAATAACAACAACAACACACACACACACACACACATTTTTAAGGAACCATGCATTATTTTCCTTGTGTGCGTGTGGTATATATATATATATATATATATATATATATATATATATATATATATATATATATATATATATACCATATATATATGTGTGTGTGTGTGTGTGTGTGTGTGTGTGTGTGTGTGTGTGTGTGTGTGTGTGTGTGAGTGTGTACTTTCTTCTTTTGGTGTGAATATTTTTCAAGTTCATTTTTAATCTTTTCATTTGTACCACATATCTTCTTTAAGTTTTTCCTTGTTCAAATATGATTATTCTCTCTTTTTTTCTCCTTTTTTTTTCTTTCTTTTTTTAATTTTTTTTATTATTTTATTTTATTTTTTTTAGATGGATGGCTTGATGAAAAAAGCAATTGGACTGCTTACTCAATGTACCATCTGGAAATAAAAGTTTGACTTTGACTTTGACTTTGACTTTGACTTTGACTTTGACACACACACACACACACACACACACACACACACACACACACACACACACACACACACACACACACACACACACCACAAGTATATGTGTGTGCCTGTCTTCTCACACACACTTCAACACCAGTATTGAAGAGTGCTGGGCTGATATGGCTTTGTCATTAGCAGATATACTTTTTTTCTTACTGTCATTTTTATTTTTTAAACAATACTTCTGGGTCTATACATGTCTGTCTTCATAAACCCCAAAACCCAAATTTTGTTTTGCTTTCTATTGTTTTCAGGATGGAGGGGAGACATTGGTTCAATCCACGTTAAGGTTTCATTCATTCACTCACTCGGCAGCTGGGGCAGTGGTGACTATGGCTGTTTTCTCTTGTTAATTATCATTTTATATCGAAGATAATGGAATAAGCACACATGTGTTTTTTTTACATCCTGACCCCATGTGCATGCCGTTTTGTAAATCTTGTCATCTGTTCCCACCGGCACACAATGGCCTAGTCTTACGAAAAGCGGAACAGGATTTAACGTGTGTGCAAGATGTTCTGCGTGCGTTCGCGCACGGGGCCTCGGTTTATAGTATCATCCGGAGGATTTGTGAGAGAGAAAGAAAACGTTGTGCAGGAAAGGTTGGTTGTACAGCTGTTATGGTTAGGTACTCCTTTAGTGTTTACATTTTTGTTTGTGTTTGCCATTTGCTTTTGTTCGTTTATTAATCCAGATGTTCTTTTTACTTGTTTTGTTTTGTTGGGGCTTTATTGTTTGTGTCTGCTTTCGCCTTTCTTTCTATCATGATGCTATCCCCGATAAAGATGATGTCTGGATATTAAAAAAACACATGAGCACTTATTTATCATTCTTGAAATAAAACAAACATTCATTTGGTTTGATTTGATCTCTCCTTCTACCTTTTTTCACTTCCACTGCAACTAGTAGCTATCAATCATTACGACTAAAACAGAAAAAAATTAAACAAACTTGCAAACAAAACTGCTGTTCTACTGTGTACCATACTGTCGGTCTATCTGTTTGGCCGCCTGTTTATGTATGTATGTATGTATGTATGTATGTATGTATGTATGTATGTATGTATGTATGTATGTATGTAATGTATGTATGTATGTATGTATGTATGTATTTTTTTGCCTTTATTCACAAATGTTAATTAAAGGAAACCATTGTTGTGGGATCTTGTTTTTAAAATTCTTAGACATATGTTGGTATTGAAACTAAGATGATTTATATAGTACATATTTGTCTTGAGCTGCTGAAGAATCGTGATTTTGATTAGCTCATCGGTGGTTGATAATCTGAATAGTTATTAACCATTTTTGTAAGTGTTATAACCAGTGGCTAGAACTTTGGGTTATGGACTGAGTGTGAACCTCATAATAATGAGGAATAAGGATTTTTGTGTTCTTTTACTATGACTAGTTCCTATCAAGAGTAAGCATGGTGTGGGCTCATTAGGAAGACTGGAACTATACAGTTAAACTTTATTGACTTTATAGATGCAATCTTGAGAATGCTGCTGAATCTGCCTGTCCAACACTGCAGGTGTCTGTTTCTCTTGGGCCCGGTTGATGCTGGGATATAGTATGGTTAGAAGCATAGAGTACAGTCTTATTACTTAATCTCAAAGGGTATGCATAGCAGTAGCATTGCATCATTCCCATCATCATTGATTATCATGCAATACAAGGTACACATGTCTGATTCGGTGGCCCTGGTGGCTTTGATCTCATGGTGACCTCAGTTTAAAGTTCCCTACAACATCTGTGCCTGCAAAGAGTTTGTGTCAGATCTGCAGAGCCTTTGGGGTTGGGGGGCTGGGGTTGAACAATTACTGTCTTCAGTAGGGGGCTTAGTAGGTGGCATCCTGCCCAGATCAGCTCATAACAGGCACCATTGAACACCATCAAAGTGACCCGGCAGCAGTGCATGGATCCTCTGGCTGGTGGCCTTATGGTGGCCTGATTTTGATGGGCTCTCTGTATCCTTCCAGCCTTGGATGTGCAACATAACAGCTTTTGGTAAGTATAAGGTACGATAAATAGGTAAAGGTGTCCCATAACCTAGGCGGTCGTAGGGGAGCGGTGTCAGAGACCTCAGCTTCTCTAGGGGCCAGCATATTGAGGTCGGCGCCCATCTCCTCTCCCTCGCTACTTTACCTTCCCTGACCCTAAAGAGGGCAGGTACCCATTTACAGATGGGTGAACAGGGGGAGCTGTACTGAAGCCAAGGTGCGCAAAAGGTCACCCATCCAGCTGGTAACCACACTCGACGCTGCTTAACTTGACTGGGGGAAAGCGAGCTCTCTGACCACTAAGCTATCAAGCCCCCCAAAAAGGGGTGGTAAATTGGGGTAAGTATAGAGTGAAGAAATTGAAATGAATGGTTCGGGAGCATCAGGACAGGAACATCTTAGAAATTGTAGTAGCAACACCCCCCTCCCCAGAGAACCCACAAAATAACAAACGAGCAAAATATCCTACGTGATTTCCAGGGCCACAAACAAGTGATCATTCTATGCATTCAGTGTGTCTTGACAATAAGTAAACTTATTGTTTCGTTTATTTCATTCTGCTTGAAATAGCATTAGTTAAGTAAATGTTCTGATGGTGTTTTACTGTGTTATATTCGTAATCTGGTGGCGTTTTTAGCTCTGGCCCATGTCAATTATGTATAGATGTGATTACCCAATTTTCTTTGCTCAAATTTCAATGCGTATAAAAGTTGTGTTTCTTTGCAATCTAAAAATATTTCGATGCCTTAGAGCAAAAATAGTCTATTAGTAAAAATTACCCATGCTCATCTTTTACATAATATTATATGGGAGAATTAACAGTAAACTTTCAGATGACAATAGGATAAACAAAAAAAGTTCTATAATTACAAAGATATTTGAAGAAAACCGTTCTTGTACAAAATTGACATAATAAATATCTGAGGGCAAACTGGACTACCGAACAGCATCAGGCTTTTCCTCTACAGGCGTCAGTGCTATAACATTCATCTGGGACAAGTTTCGGCATCAGCAGACTTCCAGCTGTGCAAACCCCCTTGTCTGGGAGGAGATACACTTAGACTGCTGGGGTTTATGCAACACTGGTGGGCCTGGGTGCTGTGTGATTCTTGTTGCCGAAAACTGGTGGCTGGAATGTATTCTTCCGTGGGAAAGAGGGTCAGCATCTGTGCTATTCCAGGCTTGCCTGGGAGAAAGCGCCTGAAAATTAATTTGCTAGCATCCAGAAGCACGTTTCTCAGGCAAGAAAGGTCTCTTGTAATGGTGTCATGTTTTTGCGTGAAATTTAGTGGCCTATAGAAACACTTTTCTCGGGCAAGACCGAATTATCTCTCAGTGGTTTTGTCTACCTCAAAGTTTCACATACAGACTGTAAGAAAATGTAAAGCATAAACAGGCCATCATTTGTAAACGTGAATGTATGCATTTTCCTTGACATGTATTGTGACACAAACATACCACGATACAGATCGCACCAATACCCATCCTCTCTCCAAAAACTAAATACTTCCATTCCGTCCTGGTATTTTTCTGACCTTTCAAACTTTTCAAATGAGTGTGCATGAAAACTTTTGAAAATAGCGGCTCTGTGGATAGATTGATCTTGCTCTAAGGCATCCTTTTTTGACGGCTTTTGGCTTTGCATTGTAGGTCCTGCATCAGAAGTTCAGGTGACATGACCCCGCTCCCGTCTGCTTACCTTAATGAAAATAACAATATTAATTATAACGACGATAATAATAATAATATGTGGAATTTATACAGCGCCAAATATAGTAAAGCAAACAAATTGAAACTCTTGCATTCAAAGCGATGACACTCATACAACCATCCACAAATGAAATTAACAAATTATATATTTGCACAAACGAACAAACACACACACACACACATACACACACACACACACACACACACACACACACACACACACACACACACAACACACAACACACACACACACACACACACACACACACACACACACACACACACACACACACACACACACACACACAACACACACACACCATAACGCAAGGTGGAGGAGACCGAATGAAAATAGGGACAGATGTGAGATGTGATATGGAGGAAGACACTAGGTAGGAAATAAGTGTGTCTTTAGATTTGGTTTGAAAATGTCAAACAAAGGGATTTGCGAAGGGACAGAGGGAGGTCATTCCAGATAGATGGACCAGAAATAGTGAAAGAACGACGGCCGACACTGGTCTGTTTGAACCTTGGTATTTTTAAAGCACATAGTATCTGCAACAGGACAGAGGAAACCAGGAGTGTATAGTTGCAGACAGTCACAGAGATAGGAAGGTGCAGTCTTGTGTAGACGTTTGTAACAGAGGGTATTGATCTTGTACTTTACAGTCACAAACAGTCACAGAGATAGGCAAGTGCCACGTTCCAGAAATAGAGTTAACTAAAATATTGTATTCTAATATTTTTTTTAACTCTGTTGTGGTGAAAAGTGTCATGCATTTTGTCTACAGGAACTATGTTTTCTCTGCATGAAGAATTATTTGTTTTACTTTTTAAAATCCCCTTTTGCTGCCAATTTGGGAAGAACAATACATTTTTATCATTGGTTATCAAAATCATTTCATTCTGAAAACGTTTGTCTTTGAATGAGTTACTGCCTTGAATTCTTCTTTGTTTTGTTGTTAAGGTAGGTCTTTATGACCTGTTTCCAAAACTTCATTATGTTCTATCAACTCGACACTCAACTCAACAGTCTCCATTGCTGCTGTTGTCGGTAGAAGCTCCACGCAATACCGCAAGGATTCGCCATCTTTCTCTGTCTCTGCTGAGTTATGCGATCTCCTGTAGCCCTTCCAGACCACTGATTTCAGTTATGTTGGCAATGTAGGATGTTGGAGATCTGCCTCTTTTCTTTCTGACCTCAACTTTACTTGAAATAACTGTCATCATCTGATTTTGTCTGTATACTTCTGTGTGCTTGCACTGATCAATTTTAGCGAACATATGTCTAAGTAAAGGGGGCTAAGAAGCCTCGAGCGTGGATGCTATTCGATGGGTGACCATTTGCGCGCCTTGGCTTCAGTACAGTCCCACCCAGCAGTAAATGGGTACCTGCCCTCTTTAGGGTCAGTGAAGGTAAAGCACGTGAGGGAGAGGAGATGGGCACCGCCCTCAATATGCTGGTCTCTAGAGAAGTTGAGGTCTCTGATGCCTTGCTCCTCTACGACCGCCTAGGTTATGGACTCCTTTACCTTTTACCTTAATCTATGTCTAGTAATGCAATGTGTAATGTACAAGCTTTTCAAGCTGCCACATAAGTATTTATCCCCTGTTTTACTGGTCCAATCATTCAGGGTTTACCTGTACATTGCAGATGAAAAAGGCTGAAGTTAACATTAGTAGAGATTCCACTCCCCGAATGTCCTTCAGACAAGAATGTAAACCAAGCCCCTTGTACAAACACGTGCAGAAATCATATTACCAAAGGTTATGAATTCCTATGTCACCTGTTACTGATTTATTACCAAAGATTATGGATGATCAGAATATCCTTTGTTGATTTATTGCCACAGGTCATGGATTATCTTGACATTCATTGCTGTTCTATTTCCAAAGGACGTGGATTATCAAGAATATCCCTTGTTAATCGATAACCAAAGGCTATAGACTATTGTGACATGCTTTGTCCATATGAACTATCGGGACATCAGTGCTAAACCTATGATCAATAAATATGGATTATTAGAACATCAGTTGTAAACATATGATAAATTAATATAATCTATTTCATTACAACAATTGGAATCCTCTAATCAGTAGGACAGTTGTGATGGGCCTGTGGTGAATTGTTACAGATCATCATAATAAAAAATGGTAACAACTTTATAACCTACGATCAATTGTTATGAATTATTGGAATAGGAATTGTAAACAGTCTTGATAATCCATGATCAGTTGTTATGGATTTTCAGGATTACAACTTCAAATCGTTTTGGCTGACTCAGCAGTATAGGCCTTGCACATGAGCTGTAGCAGCTTTGGACAGGAGACAGATGTGGTCACATTATGTGGAGCAGCAATGTGTGATATGTTCTGCATTTCTGCAATGTGTGATATGTTCTGCATTTCTGCAATATGTGATAGGTTCTGCATTTCTGCAATGTGTGATATGTTCTGCATTTCTGCAATGTGTGATATGTTCTGCATTTCTGCAATGTGTGATATGTTCTGCATTTCTGCAATGTGTGATATGTTCTGCATTTCTGCAATGTGTGATATGTTCTGCATTTCTGCAATGTGTGATATGTTCTGCATTTCTGCAATGTGCGATATGTTCTGCATTTCTGCAATGTGTGATATGTTCTGCATTTCTTTCCAGTATTTACAGAAGGAACCTGCACTATCAATTATGAGTTTAAGTGATTATCTGCTTATGTTTTTGAGACTCCTAAAGCAATAACACACACAAAGATATATATATATATATATATATATATATATATATGCATATATATATATATATATATATACATATATATATGCGTGTGTGTGTGTGTGTGTGTGTGTGTGTGTGTGTGTTGTGTGTGTGTGTGTGTGTGTGTGTGTGTGTGTTTGTGTGTGTATGTATAGATATAAGAGATATAATAGATATATATATATAATGGATATGATATATAATGTCATATATATGATGTCATATATATATATATATATAATATATATATATATATATATATATATATATATATATATATATATATATATATATATATACGGATGCACACAAACAAGACTTGCAGGAGACAACCTGCTCAAATGTTTATTTTCACGTCAAACTTTAATGATTTTTTCACTGTATCACAGAAGCTTGTTAAAACCACAGTGACACAACAGCACAATCCAGGGTTTGTTTCAGATTTAGTAAAAGTTTTTCATACCTATTCCAAAAGGATGATATAATTTGTATTTTGTTTTCACAGCAACAGGCACATTTAGCCATCACATACTAGTAAAGCAGCTTTAACCTTATTACATTAATATACACTTGTAACTCTTGCAGTAGTGGTTAGTGCCCTGGGCTATGCAAGGCAATGAGCTTGGTTCTTATAAGAGACAAATGGATTTTGTTCAGTCTCGGGATGGCTCTTACCTTAGTGAGTTTGCTATGGGAAGCGCTTTGATTTGTTTTTGCAAGGTATAGCGCTATATAAATTCCATTTATTATTATTATTATTGCTGTTATTGTTATTAATTATTATATTATTATTATTATTATTATTATTATTATTATTATTATTATTAAGACTGCAACAACACTGTCGAGCTTCATCCACTTTGTGTAGCAATTTTGGCAATGTTGCTCAAATTTCCTGAATAACATTGCAGGTTTATGTATCTCTCAGGCGAAGCTGATGATGGGAAATACTATGATAGGAAGTCTAGTGTACAGCCCTGACAAATAGTCTCAAAGTGTGCACACTTCCATAGCAGCATTGTTATATCATTCTGATAGGAACTGTAAAGTACAGCCCTAAAAAGCAGTCTCAGAGTGTGGGCACTTCCATAGCAACATCATTATATCATTCTCATCATTATTGCTTAGTATGCAGTAAAACATTAGTCTATGATTTGGTGACCCTGTTTACTCTGGTTTTATGATGATCACATATTTGGTTTCCCCATACACTCCTGGGTATGTGGAGAAATTGTGTCAAAGCCTTTGGGGCTAGAGGTTCACATGGGAAAACTGTTGAAGGGACGTTATTGTGATTGACACCTTGCGTGAGCAACTCCCCTAGTCTGCGTACATGACTGAGCTAATACTGCAATGAGCAAGGGTGTATTAGGTGGTATCTTGCTATGTAAACTCAAACCAGGCACCACTGAACACCACCAAAGTGACTAAGGAGCAGTGCAAGGCCCCTCTGACTGGTGGCCCCATGCCGGCCTAATATTGATGAGTATCCTGTGAACTTCTGACCCTGAAGATGCGATTTTATGAATCTGGGTATGGCTGGGATGGAGAGATTGAAATGAATGACGTGGGTACAGCAGGACAGAATCACAACTTCAGATGAGGTAGCAAAAACAATAATAAAAACCAACAACAATCCCCCCCCCCCCCCTAAATATTGAAATTTTGGGCCAGCTTTTAATGAAACGTGGCTGGATTATTGTTGATGGATTAATCGTCATGTGAACAGAAAGTCTTTACCCGCCAAACAACTGTAGACAGCGTTCGACATGTGAGGACCCTCCTTCATAATAAGCAAACATAACCATCTATGTGCCTGCAATTTCTAGTTTGATCTTAGGTCTGTCACTTCTGATTCTTTTTTCAAACTTAACATGCTTTTGCTACATCAGATTCCAACAAAGGAGGTAATTTGACTGTGTGGTTATAAAGATCTATATCCTTTGACTGTTATTTGTCTACAAACAGACAACTTGATCCTGCTAAAATTCTTCCTCAATCTGAGCCTTTCTCATTTTGAAGTAAAGCAGCTGCATAGGACCATCTACATAAATGTTAATGTTGTTTCTATGCTGAATGATTCGTTGTTTCTCGTTATTTAGCGTGGTGTTGAGGTTAACTAGGAAGTGTACATCAAATAAAAAGCGTTAGTGTGATGGCACAGCCATAGGGCAGATGAACTGCTGTCAGATAAAATCTTGGAACATGGTTTCATCAGACAGCGGTAGTCAGCCGGGACAATGGCAGTCACACAACTGTGGTTGATTCTCACCAAAATGCCTTTTGTTTAGGTGAATCTTCTCTATCAGCCACCCTTTGTTTAGGTGAATCTTCTATATAGTACCATTTGTATGGGTGAATCTGTTATATAAACTACTTTTTCTTTATGTGAATCTTCTATGACAAAGTATGCAGACAAAGTCACAAGATGCTCTACATTTTTAATGGCATTTTCATGTCACCATATATGTATGCACATTTTATTTTGGCTATTTGTAATGTCCTTGAGAGGTGTTTTTTTTAAGTATTTGGTAGAATACTGTTTAGCTTTCTAGCTTAGTCCTTTTGCAAAACAACACGGAACATGTTTCCCTGAAACGAGATCCCATGGTGTAATACACAAAGAAATTGAAGGTGCTATTGGTGTAAGTGAAAATATCATTAAACCAAAAAGCCATCAGGAAAAAGTTGTGGTGACGTTTGCCACTGTTCACTTCTGGAAAGAATAGCCAGCTGAACCTGTTCACAGCTCCAGGAATAAGACAGACGATGAAGAAAATGGAGTTGACAACAAGGGTCTTGGTTAAAGCAAGTTCATGGGCTGAAAATGATGAAGTAGTTTGGGTTCTCCATTTCAGAACCTGGCGAAGTTTCACAACTGTCATGATTGTTGTTGTTGTTACGATAAAAAAGACAATCCCAGGCAAACCAATGCCAAATATGAAACTTTCCAGAAGATCAAGGATTTGTTTGTGTGTTCTGTAAAATTCCCCTTCAACAGCAGTTATAACTGTCACATCAGTTACAGGATCATACACACATCCAACACGATATCGAAAAGCTGCAAGAAAGAACAAACCCATAACAAGAATGTAAGTCATAATGATAATACCAGCCATTGTCCTAGTACTGAGAAGGCTCTGAAATTTGAGTGGGTTGTAAATACAAAGGCATCTCTCTGTTGCAATGATGGCAGATAACACATAGGACACATAATAAAATCCTAGGAGAAATACCCCATTGATGTTACTTAAAAAAGTGGAAGCAGGGCCGAATCGTTCTTTTGTAACAAACTCTAGGAAGACTTGCTCACCATGATGTACGATGGAATTGAGCAAATACAGTCCATCAGCCAGTGACAAAGCAAAGAGACATAGGTTGACCCGATCTCTGAGGCCCTGTTTGTAAAACACCGCCATATTGATGACGTTGGCTGGTCCACCAATCAGAAACAACAAAGCCAACAGATTGTTTTTCAGTCGACTTACAATTGCTTCCACTTCTGCACTGACGATGTTCTGAGGGTTGTCCCAGGGTAAGAACTCCATGTCACTGAAGATGACTGTGATACAGCCATCTGGAGACGATGTGTTTTGGGTATAAGTAGTCCAGTATTCTGAATGGTTAGTTTTTGTAGCCACATCCTCATTAACATTATTTCTTGATTGAAGTTCTGAATCCATGGTGTCAGGTCCTTCCATATAATTCTATGTTATGTTGTTCTTTTGTGATCAATGTTTTCAAACCATTTCAAACTTGACTAACTAGTCCTTCTTGCGTTTGTATCCACAGTGATAAAAATATCTTTTTAATAAATACTGAATGTCATCCTGCATGGTATTTCTTTAAAACTAATAGTTATGTATTTTCTTTCTTTCTTCTTATTATTATTTTTCTTTCTTTCTTGAAATTGTTCCAAACTGTACTATAAAAAACGAAGGAAGCTATATGTTGCTTTTGTTGACTTTAAAAAGGCATTTGACGTTGTCTGACATGACAATGTTTTTGAATTTCTGAAAAAAACAAGGTATAAAAATAAAGTATATGGCCTGTTGAAATCAATGTATTATTTACCATTGTCATGTGTGCATGCAAAAACTGAGTTTACAGAGATATTTGAAAGTCAAGTTGGCATAAGGTAAAGTTGTGTTACAGGCCATTTACTATTTCATGTACTTATAAACTAGTTGGTTGACGATATAAATGCTAAATGTAGATATGGCACCCCAATTCTCCTACATAAAATGGAACTAATTTTTCTACCTTTTGCAGATGTTGTGGCTTTTCTGTCAACAACAGCATGCTGCAAACAAATACAACAGACTGTTTTATGTAGCTTCTGTAAGAAATTGAAGTTAAGTGTGTTAACACTGAAAAGACAAAGATCATAGGGTTTAATTTTTTTTTTTTAAAGCATTATTTCGGTAGAAATGAACGGTTGGTATTTGAAGGCAAAACGTTGAATGTCGTAAATAATTATTACTTTGAATTAAACTTTACTACAAAGGTAAGCATGAAGAAAGGTACTGAGCACTTAGCAACCATGGTCACGAAGGCAGCTGTACATCTGTATAGAGCATTCCAAAATTATAAGGAAATACCCACAGAGACTTTGAGATATTTGATGTTAAGATAAAACTTGTTTTACCTAATCTATTTTTTATTTGCGGATTAGCTAAGTTAAACCACCCACAGAAAATTAATATCCTAGACGTTGAAAGATTTTGAGATGCTCCTATTAGGACTCCAAATTAAAAAGTTTATTGAAGTTTGGAAAGGTATCCTCTGTATGTCAATTCTAGTGTCTTAGACAATGGAAGGTTGGAAAGGTATACTCTTTATGTCAATTCTAATGTGTCAGTCATATGAGGTTGTTTCAGGCTATTACAAAAGAAAAGTTCCAAAAAAACCTTCTTGCCAAAGTCTGCTAGATGTTGCTTGTTTTGGATAGAATGGAGAAAGATTGCTGAGTAATAATATCAGGGACATTTTAAGTCAAGCTGGATTTTAGCTTTAGCTGGTTGCAGCAAGCTGTCCAGAATATTGAAGCGTTTTTGAACTTATTCAGGCTGAGACTCATTGATGTTTATATGCATGGAATAGCTTTACACATTTATTAGAGATTGTGAACGGTATGGAAATTATAGGTCTTTTAAGAAGTTTTTGAAGAGAAAATTACATGAATGAGATTGATACTTATTGCTATAGCGTTGCTGTCTCTCAATTAAGGATAAATGTATTACCACTGAAAGCAAATGTACATTGATACAGTGATTCTATGAAAAACAAGAACTGTCCTTTTGGTAAGGTCATAATATAAGACAGCGCAATTTTCCTTTTGACTGCTCCATGTATTGAGATCGTAAAGCATATTTCTTGGGGATGCATAAAACTTCCCCTGTGTGTACTGTTACAAGTTAGACATTGTCACCAAATGTATAGTGTTTCTCGCTATATTTTTCATTCATTAAAACGGCGAAACAAAATGCATTATTCAAACTGACCATTTATTTTAACAATATGATTTGTTTTGATTTGTCTCAAGTAAAATCATGTGTGGTTATGTTAACTAATGATGATGATGATGATGATAATGGTGATGGTGATGCTGGTGATGCTGGTGATGCTGGTGATGGTGATGCTTGTGATAGTGATGGTGATGATAGTGATGGGGATAATGGTGATGATGAAGGTAGTGATTATGATTGTGGTGATGGTGATCCCGTTCATGTCTTACAGAACACAGAGTACCAGGCCTGTTTTGTTCTCTTCTTCATTCACATAGTTGTAATGGTACATACTGTTGTCAGAAAATGCGAAACAAGCCTGAATTATCCAAGTTTCATCCTAATCAGAGGTTGAGTACATTCTTTTCATGTTGGTTTGAGAGAGATTGTTGGTGGTGATGAGAAAAAAAAGTCAAAATTACTTGGGTATGTATATTGGGTACACTTGTTTTGTTCTGTTTTTCCTGCAATATTCATATTGTTCAAACCTGTAATGTTTTATATAGCAGCCTAAGGCTGAAGCACAATAAAACTTTTCAGTGTTCAGTGTCCAATGCTCTCTCTCGCTCTCTCTCTCTCTCTCTCTCTCTCTCTCTCTCTCTCTCTCTCTCTCTCTCTCTCTCTCTCTCTCTCTCTCTCTCTCTCTCTCTCTCTCTCTCTCTCTCTCTCTCTCTCTCTCTCTCACCAGTTTATCAATGCATTAAACGCAAGATTAATCGAGACCTCCCGTTAGAACTGACAACTAAATTTGAATAATTATGACAGATGTAGCATCTGTTCCAAATTGTGCATATGAACATTTTAAAAAATTGTAAGCACTTTGCACAAAAGTTGTCAAAGAGATATCTATTGTACTATTGGTCTGGGTATGATGTTTTAATTGTGTTGAACCATATTGTCATATTTTCCTGGGTATAGTTACCTGATTGTGTTATGTATCATTGTGGTATTTACCTGGATATAATTATCTAATTGTGTTGTGCAATAAACACGAAATAGGTACGAAACTGAACGTGCGTGCAAACCAGAACATCTTGCGCACACGTTAAATCCTGTTCCGCTTTTCGTAAGACTAGGCCATTGTGTGCCGATGGAACAGATGATAAGATTTATAAAAACTGCATACACACGGAGACTGGATGTAAAAAAGCGCATGAGTGTTTATTCCATTATCCTCAGGGAAGGTAAAGAAGCGAGGGAGATGAGATGGGCGCCACCCTCAATATGCTGGCCCCTGGAGAAGCTGAGGTCTCTGACACCTCACTCTCCAATGACCACATAGGTGATGGAAACACCTGTACCTTTACCTATGCAGTGATAACAGCTGTTTGCATTTCATCTAGCACAACAGGAGTTATACAAATTACGTGCGCTCCATTAAATATCTACACATGAGCGCCCCCCCCCTTCCCGCGGGCGCATGCGTGTGCGCGCGCGTGTATGTGTATGTCTGTATGTCTGTCTGTCTATGTGCACGTGTGTGTGTGTGTGTGTGTGTGTGTGTGTGTGTGTGTGTGTGTGTGTGTGTGTGTGTGTGTGTGTGTGTGTGTGTGTGTGTGTGTGTTCGGTGGGTACAGTAAATCTGGTGTTTCCATATGTTCTTTGTTTATGATAAAATCCAAGTGAAATTAATTAATGCTTCTGGCACTTTTATGACGCGGTGTGTGTAATAAATACTAAAAGGGCACTGTAACAGGTCATGGTCTTTCATCATTCAATCATCAAGACTCACACACAGACACACACACAGACACACACAAACACACACGGACACAAACAGACACACACATACACACGCACTCACGCAAGCACGCACGCACATACAGACATACATACATACATACAGACATACAGACATACAGACATACAGACATATGTACATAGTATTACATAGGTGCGCGGATGAGACTATAAATCGAGATCCCTTATGCACACAATTAAAGCTGTTCCACTTTTCGGAAGAGTAGGCCATTGTGTGCAAGTGGGAACGGATGACAAAATTTACAAACCTGCATACACACGGGGACTGGATGTAGAACGCACAAGAGTTCTTATTCCATTATCCTCTAATTAAAAGTATAAAATCAATAAGCAGACATGAACACACACACATACATACACACATACTCGCATACACACACGCACGCATGCACGCACGCACGCACGCACGCGCGCACGCGTGCATGCCTGTACATGTGGGCTCCAGTGTCAGTTGTTTAGTCATAGTTTCTAATAATTACTTTGACAGAATGTATTGGTACTTCAAAACTGTAAAGGGCAGTGGAATATATTAGTATGCAGGCTCTGTATGTAAACAAGGAACTAAGAGAGCAATGGACATGTATCATTTTGCAGACCAACATAATTAGGTAAACAAGAGAATAAAGAGCAACGGAAATATATCGGTTTGTGAACTATTGTAGGTCAACAAAGGAATTACATGTAATGACTATTAATTACTTAAACAATATACCATAGGGCAATGAAAAATCTATCGGTTTGTAGACTACCATAATTACTTTAACAAAGTACCAATAGGGCAATGAAAAGTATATCCAGTTTCAGACCACAATAATTATGTAAACAAGGGAACAAAAGGGCAACGGAAATATATGTTTGTGAACTTTGTAGGTCAACAAAGGAATAACAGGTCATTGACAATTATATCGGTTTGTAGACCACAATAATTATGCAAACAAGGCAATGAAGGGCGTGAACATTGTATCGGTTTGTATACCACAATATCTTAGCACTTGTCATTTTTATGCTGATGATTCTCAGAATCAAACTAGTAAAACTCGTGACAATCTGCCTTCCCACTTGGAGAACATGTCCTACTGTCTTCAAGACATTCAAAACTGGATGATTCAGCACAAGTTACAGCTGAATGCCGATAAAACTGAAGCAATGCTCCTGGGTACCAAATAATAAACTCTCCTCTATCACAACAACAACTTCAATAGATGTTGGTGGTACCTCAGTTCCTTTGTCCACCTGTGTGGAATATTTAGGTGTTGTTACTGACAACACTGTCTTTGCAAAAACCTATCACCCAGATCTGTCAGTCCTGCAACTATCAAATAAGGCCTATTACTGCAATGCGCAAGTATCTGTCTCCTGACGCAACATCCATGCTTGTCACATCTCTCATTCTTTCTCCACTGGACTACTGTAATTCACTGTGGGCTGGTCTACCAGCATCATCTGTCCACTCCCTTCATCGTATCCAGAACTTTGCAGCTCGACTTGTCCTAAGAAAGAAAAAATTCGAACACATTACTCCTCTCTTGCAATTTCTTCACTGGTTACCTGTTGCACAAAGAGTAAAGTACAAGATCAGGACCCTCTGTTACAAAATATTGTCTACACAAGACTGCACCTTCCTATCATTTTTCCAGAACGTGTCCTGTGTGCGTGCATTCGTGCGTGCGTGCACGCGCGTGTGTGTGTTTGTGTGCGTGTGTGTGTGCGTGTGTGTGTGCGTGCGTGTGCGTGTGTATGTGTGTGTGTATACGTGTGTGTGCGTGCGTGCGTGCGTGCGTGTGTGTGTGTGTGTGTGTGTGTGTGTGTGTGTGTGTGTGTGTGTGTGTGTGTGTGTGTGTGTGTGTGTGTGAATACATAATGTATTAATTTCATTTATGAGCAGTTGCACTCGCGTTTCTGATTTGAATGCAAGTGCTCTGATTTGTTTGCTGTACGAGATCCAGCGCAATGTAAGTTCCATATATCATCATCACTACTACCATCATCATCATCATCATCATCATCATCATCATCATCATCATCATTATTATTATTATTATTATTATTATTATTATTATTATTATTATTATTATTATTATTATCGGTAGTAGTAGTAGTAGTAGTAGTAGTAGTAGTAGTAGTAGTAGTAGTAGTAGTAGTAGTAGTAGTAGTAGTATCATTATTGTTCTTGTTGATGTTGTTGTTGTCATTATTATTATTATTATTATTATTATTATTATTATTATTATTATTATTATTATTATTATTATTATTATTATTATTATTATTATTATTATCATCATATTTAGGAAGGTACCAATACCATGTCTTGACAGGATACTGCTGTGTGAGATGTTGGTGATTACGGGTTGGTCACTGTCATCATTAGTGTACACACCGATAGAAAGAATTCTACAGCATGCTGCATACTTCATAGAAGATAATACCTTGTTTGGGCTTTATTTTAGGAGTTTACCTAAACATGTGTCGGTAGGAAAATGCCAAGAAGATAGTGTTTACAGACATTTCTTCCAAATTCATTTTCTTATCACTTATGCCGGTGTTAATACTGCCGTTACTGCTTTTTCTATGGCTACTATTATTGTTGGTTGCTATTACTGCTATAAGTGTTCTTAATACATGAGGGGTTTTTTCGTTTCTGTTTGTTTAGTGTTTTTTTTATTGTGGTTGGTTTTTTGCATATGTTTCATTTAATTTTGTTTGTAAACAACTCTCAACGGAAAAAAAACAAGTTTTGTTCTTTGCTCCAGACAAAGTCAACTTAACGCAATCTTTTTTTTCCAGAAATAAACTAACTTCAACAACAACAACAACATCTTAAAATTTAAAAAAAGACTAATTACAGTGTTCAAGACACACAAAACTATTGGCTGTGCAACTCCAAATGAGTTTAAAACCTGCCACAACTTTCAGAGGCTTTCTATTCCGAGGTTCCCTGTGCCAAAGCAAAATTCCCAAAGTGTATTCAGCTAACGATCAGTCCCTGCTTATATATGCTGTAGTTCCTGGATAACGAAACTTTTGTTCTAAATCGGATTTAACAAAGTTAACGCGCGCATTCAAATGATGTGCGAAGAAAAACGCGCGCAGATGCAAAACTTACACAAATGCACACACACACACACACACACACACACACACACACACACACACACACACACACACACACACACACACACACACAACACTGCGAACACACACACACACACTACGAACACACACACACGCGCGCGGCACACACACGTGCGAACACGAACACACACACACACACACATACACATACACACGCACGTACGCACGCACGCACATTCCCTGCATAGGATGATTTGACTTGACTTCAAACACACAACACCACACACACACAACACCACACACACACACACACACACACACACACCACACACACACACACACACACACACACACACACGTGCTCACACGCGCGCGTGCGCACGCCTCAATATTGTTGTGTGTTTTATAACTGCTTTAAAGCTCTGAGGACGCGCATTATTGACATTTTGTTTGAGTGTGTGTATGGTGTGTGTGTGTGTGTGTGTGTGTGTGTGTGTGTGTGTGTGTGTGTGTGTGTGTGTGTTGTTGTCTGTCTGTCTGTCTGTCTGTCTGTGTGCTGTGCTGTCGTGTCTTTGTGTCTGTGTGTGTGTCTGTTTGTTGTGTGTTGTGTGTGTGTCTGTGTTGTCTCTATCTGTGTGTCTGTCTGTGTGTCGTCTGTCTGTCTGTCTGTCTGTCTGTGTGTGTGTGTGTTGTCTGTGTATGTGTTGTGTGTTGTGTAGTGTGTGTGTGGTGTGTGTGTGTGTGTGGCGGTGGGGCTGCGTGTGTGTGTGCGTGCGTGTCTGTGTGTGTGTGTGTGTTTGCGTGCGTGCGCGCGCGCGCACGCGTGAGTGTGAGTGTGTGTGTGTGTGTGTGTGTGTGTGTGTGTGTGTGTGTGTGTGTAAAAGACAGTGCTCGAGCATACTCTCGTGCGTTCTTTTTTTGTTTTTTGCGATGACTAATCTGAGGTTTTAAGTTTTTTAACGCACATACGCAGGTACGAACGCTGTAGGCTATTACGATCGTTTCTTTTGTCTGCTTTTTTTGTTTGTTTCTCTGCTGTGTTGTGGTTCTGTAATGGGATTATGTATTGGTTATTTCTTGTAATTTTACACACTTTAATTACAAATGAATAAGTTGACATAGCGCTGAAAAAAGAGAATCGATTTATTTTTTCCTTCAGGTGCAAGCATACATACATACATATATACATGCATACATACATACATACATACATACATACATACATACATACATACATACATACATACATACATACATACATACATACATACATACACTACATAATACAAGTCAAATCAACTCAAGACAAGTCAAAAACACATGCATGCATGCATGCATGCATGCATACAGACAGACAGACAGACAGACAGACAGACAGACAGACAGACAGACAGACAGACACAGTGAGAGAATGTCGTCTTCCCCCAGGTGTTTTCCAGAAAGAAGTTAGTAATAGAATTACTCGGGGTTCTTTCTGGAGGCAAAACTTGGAGTTGTAGAACCTGTTCCGCTTTTCGTAAGAGTAGGCCAGTGTGTGCCGGTGGGAACAGATGACAAGATTGGCAAAATTACATACACACGGGGACTGGATTTTTTTTAAAAGCACATGAGTGCTTATTCCATTATCCAGGATATAAAAGTATAGATAAATAAATAAAAAAATAAATAATTCCCTGTCCAGATTTAGTCACAAATACAACTAGGTGTGGCCTAGAAAGTGTTCAGCGGTGAAGGTCTGTGGTTGTTTTTTCAAACTTTCGTTCTTGTAATTTTTTTTAGGTAAGTTAAGTTAAAGTTAAAGTCTGTCCCGAGCCTAAGGCTCATCAGGCCGGTGCTTATCCCGGTTTCTGTGGCGTTAAGCAACTGAGAGTCATAGACTCCCCCCTGGATATGACGCCAGTCTATCGCAGGGTTAACCCCCAACACAAGGTTGGTACCCCTTTTACACCTGGGTGGGGTGAGAAAATAGCCGTAAAGTGCGTTTTCCAAGGGCACAACGCCACAGCCGAAAGCTGGGATCGAACCCGCAACCTTTAGATTACGAGTCCAACGCCCTAACCACTAGACTACAGCGACGGCTTTTTAGGTAAGTAGCTGTTGGTTAAAGCCTTAGCGCCAATTCTTCTAAGTTCGATAAAACAAAAGAAGTCCAGAAATGAAGTGTGAAAGTAACTGTTGTAAATAAATGTAACGTTAATGAATTGACAGTTAAGAAGAAAATAACGCAAACCTGTATAAATGAATGTGGATACTTGGAAAATACATATGTACTGCGAGAGAAAAAGGTGTCGTTTTTATAAACATCAAAAGAAAATATTCACATTCAAGGAAAGACATGATAATAATATAATATGATGGAATGAAGAAAAATGTTTTTAAGTTTTCGAAAATGCGAGTATTTTGGAAAAAGAACAAATATAAGCATGACAACGATGTAATCTGGTTCTCCCGTCAAGAGCTCTGTAACACGGCTGTGAATCGACTTGACTTCATAATCAGCTGTGTCACTGTGATGCGGGCTGTTCTCTGCTCCTGTAGAGGATCCCTATAATGACCTGCCAGAATATCAATGGGATGGGGCGCTGCCCGTCCTCTGGGATCTTCAAGCAAATTGAACCATGGCACACCATAGGTAGTCAGCTGAACCATGCAACATCATAGGTAGTCAGCTGAACCATGGCAACACCATAGGTAGTCAGCTGAACCATGGCAACACCATAGTAGTCAGCTGAACCATGGCAACATCATAGGTAGTCAGCTGAACCATGACAAACATAGGTAGTCAGCTGAACCATGGCACATCATAGGTAGTCAGCTGAACCATGGCAACACATAGGTAGTCAGCTGAACCATGGCAACATCATAGGTAGTCAGCTGAACCATGGCAACATCATAGGTAGTCAGCTGAACCATGGCAACATCACAGGTAGTCAGCTGAACCATGGCAACATCACAGGTAGTCAGATTGAACCATGGCAACATAATAGATAGTCAGCTTGAACCATGGCAACACCATAGGTAGTCAGATTGAACCATGGCAACACCATAGATAGTCAGCTTGAACCATGGCAACACCATAGGCAGTCAGATTGAACCATGGCAACACCATAAGTAGTAGCTGTCGATATAAGACAAACCAGAAAACGCAAGAAAATATTCTTATGGCCATGCATGTGATTGGATGAGCGAAGACCTTTGTTTTCATTGGAAACTGACTAGGGTCGTTGAAATATCGTTTGATGTGTCAAACATGTTTGATTTGGGGAAAACAGGGGGAGAAAGAAAGATGAGGACAGTATCGTTTTCCTTTTTTCTCGTCTAAGCTCTGGTGTGGTGTGACTTTTGATGGAGCATCGAAGTCAAAGTCAAAATCAAACAGCAACAATAACAACAAGAGCAACAATAACAAGATAAAAACAACAACAGCAACAATAACAGCAGCAGCAACAACAAAAACAAGTGCTGGGCTAATCTGGCTTTTTCATTTGCAGACATAAATATTGAAGCAGTATCAGGTTGACGGTTATAAACCTGTGACCTTTTGTTAGTAGACAGATCACCTGAACATCTGTTGTTAAACATGACCCAGATATCAGCTGTAACCTTATACCAGGTGGTAAACAGTCACCAGAACATCAGGTGTAAACCTGTGACCAGATGGTAAACAATCACCAGATAGCAGGTGTAAAGCTGTGATCAGGTGGTAAAGCATCACCAGAACATCAGGTGTAAGCCTAAGACCAGGTGGTAAAGCATCACCAGGTATCAGGTGTAAACCTGTGACCAGGTGGTAAACATTCACCAGATATCAGGTGTAAACCTCTGACCAGGTGCTAAAGCATCATCAGATAGCAGGTGTAGACCTATGACCCAGTGGTTAAAACAAAATTCCAATATTTATCATCCGGTAAGAACCTATCGGGTAAAGAATCATAAGGATAGTTATAATGTGTGAACCTGTGAACCATTAGTTCAGAATCACTGGTGTACCAGGTGTGAGCCTCTGAACCATTAGTTAAGAATCATCAGTTTCAAGTGTAAACCTTTCACCCAGAAATAACCAATGATCAGTGTAAGATGGGTGAACTGACGATCCTTAATTGGTGTATATTTTTTTTCAAATCGTTATTGATAGTCCAGTTGGTTCCTTATTATGATTATTACGGACTTTAAAGACGTTCTGTTTTAGGGAACAGATTTCCATTTTTTTGGGTTCTTGTTAGACATACGGTTTTTACTTTTGACTTGTTAGATTTGGTTGCAAATGTGATTTTTTGGCTGGTAATTATTTTTTCTGAAATTCTGTTGTTATTGTTGCCTGTTGTACTTAACAATTATTCAGAAGCTGCATACTGTAGCTTTCATAGTAGATCAGTCATCTGATTTCCCTTCATTTGTCCACCCCTATTCAAAATTTGTGGGCATCCACCTCCAATGGTCCAGACCCCCCCCCCCCCCCCTTTGTCCGTCTAATATAACAATTTTGTGAAGGACTTTAAATGAAATCCAACGATCCTGTGGTTAGCTAGTTCTTTCATGTCTGGCTTGTTTCCACATTCATTTCCCAATAATCAAGACATCAGGTGTGAACTTGTGGTTAAATATCATCAGGACAGCTATGACTTACTGCTTACGATATATAATATATATATATATATATATATATATATATATATATATATATATATAATATATAGATATGATAGATAGATAGATAGATAGATAGATAGATAGATAGATAGATAGATAGATAGATAGATAGATAGATATAGATAATAGATAGATAGATAGATAGATAGATAGATAGATGGATAGATGATAGATAGATAGATAGATAGATAGATAGATAGATAGATAGATATACAAAGATGTAGACATAGATATGTATGTGTTTATGGACCAGCCGCCTTAGCGCAGTGGTTAGCGCTTGGGATTCCGGACTGGAAGGTCGCGGGTTCGAATCCCATGAGTCATAAGGATTTTTTGGACTCCGGCCGGCTCCTACCTAGAGTGAGTGTGCTTTGGGCTCAGTGGGGAGACTTTCGTTTTTTGGTATTTTTTGCTTGTAAACGTCACTTCTTGTTTGCTGTCGTTTTTTTTCTAAATGTTTTTGTTTTGTATTTGTTCTGTTTTTATCATGATGTTATCACAGATATGGGCGGTAACTGGATGCAAAAAGACACAAGTGTTTGTTTATTCTCTGATCAGATGAAGAATCAAAACCTGATTTTTTTTCAAGGATGGCCCAGACTACAGCTGCAATGACAAAGCTTAAAATTCCTCTAGAATGATAAGAACATAGCCATCAGCTTAAGATCAGACTGATGCGTTCCCTGATCATGTCCATATTTTTGTTTGCATGTCCTTTCTTCTGCCAATTTTGGAAGAACAGAATGCTGTTTTGATAACGAGATTGATTTGTTATCAAATATTTTATTCTGTTTTTACCTGAGTTATTGCCTTGAGGCAATTTTTCGTTTGATGTTCAGGTGGGTTTTAGCGACCTCTTTCCAAAAAATAATTTTCGTTCTGCCTAATCCCTTTCCTTTGTTTGCTTTGCAGTCAGTATCAAATATCTTCTTCTTCTTCTATCCCGTAGTCTATTTAGACCGTAGGGGCGCCACGGAAGACCCCGCAACCATCTCTCTCCATTTCCCTCTGTCCTCGACCTTTCTCAGGGTGTCACTCAGCCTGAGGCCCTACCACTCTCGGATGTTGTCCTCCAATCTCTTTCTCTGCCTGCCTCTCCTTCTCCCGCCTTGCACAGTTCCCTGCAGAATCGTCTTGGCAAGCCTGTTGATCTTGCGACGTGCCCATACCATTTCAGTTTGCGTTTTGTATCAAAGATACTTGTAATATAAATGTATGCCACAACTGAACAACTGTCTCCATCACCGCTGTAGTTGGTAGGAGGTCCACACAATGCCACCAGGGTTCACAATCTCTCTTTGTCTCTGCTGATTCCTATGATCTCCTGCAGCCCTCCCAGTCCACTGATCTCTGTGATGTTGGCAATGTGGGATGTTGGTGGTCTGCCTCTTTTCCTTCTGCCCTCAACCTTACCTTGGAGAACTGTCATCATCAGATGTGTCTGTGTCTTTCTGTTTGTATGGCCAGAATATCTCAGTCTGTGTTAATTGATTTTGGCCAAAATTTGTATTGTAAAGTAGTTGTGGTTGTGAACAAGCTTTTTAATTTGCCAATCAATTATTCATCTCCTCTATTGTTTGTACTAAGGGTTCAGAGTTTTCTAATCAATTGCAGATGAAAGAGATTTTTTTAAATTTCAACTCTATTGGTCTGAAAGAAGCCTGAATTATTCCATTTACCATCTATAATTTTTTGTGTGACTTTCTCAAAGACCTTTCTATTGCTGTTTCATTTTACAAAAATGAATGTGCACAACTGCATGCTAGTCTTTGATAAAACATTACGTCAAAATCCGGTGAATTGCATTACGTATACCATTGACTGACCAAAAACGTTTTTTGATACCAAACCTCTTCCCTGGATACTGCAGCTTCTTTTTGGTCCAGCATGTAAAGGCTTCTGTTGTTGATCTATTACCAGGGGGACCAAATAGTCGGGTGGCTAGAACGTTGCATTAGTGATCTTGAGGCGTGAGATTGAGCCAGCACAGGGGCGCCTATTTAACAGAATTTTACCCTGGTGGACAGTAGTACAGACCACACTCTCTTTAGTCCCTTGGATGAAACTATAAGCCCAGGCTGCATGTGCAAACACACGCAAAACATTTTGCACACATGTTAAGAATGCATTCCGTCTTTGGTAGAATAGGCCACTCCATGCTTGTTGGAATGTTTGACAACAATTTTTAACATATGCACACACATTTGTCATATTCCATCCTCGACGATGGAATCTGGCCGCCTTAATGGGGTTAATTTCAGTTGCACACACAAGTCTTACCATGGAGCCCTAGCGGAGGAAAGAATGAAAATGTTACCAAATATTATGGATTATCAGGACATCCGTTGTTAATCAACTATCAAATCTTATGAATTTTCAGGATATCTGTTGTTAATCGATTATCAAAGGTTATGGATTATTAAAACATCCATTGTTAATCGATTATCAATTGTTATGATTTTTCAGTATATCTGTTGAAAATCGACTATCAAACGTTTAAAGTTTTCAGGATGTTTGTGGCTAATCAATTATCAAATAGTATGAATTTCAGGGTATCCATTGTTAATCATTAATGAAAGGTTATGGATCATTAGGAAATCCATTGTAAATCGATTATCAAGTGTTATGAATTTTTGGAATATCCATTGTTGATTGATTATCAGATGTTATGAATTTTCAGGTTATTCCTTGTTAATTGATTATCAAATGTTATGAACTTAAAGCATATTATCCACCATTGATTTAGGACCAATGGCTGTGGATCATCAGGACATCAGCTTGTCACCTTAAATCAGTGATTAAGAATTAGTATGACATCCTTTGTTGATCTAATGCCAAAGGTTATGGATTAGCATGGCAGCGGTTGCTGATCTAATACCAAAGGTTATGGATTATTATGACACCTGTTACTGATCTATTACTAAAGGCTATGGACTATTATGTCAAATATTGATCCATTACCAAAGGTTATGAATTATTCTGTCATGTGTTACTGATCTATTACTAAAGGTTATGGACTATTATGTCAAATTTTGTTGATCTATTACCAAAGACTATGGATTATTATGTAATATGTTACTGATCTATTACCAAAGGCTATGAATTATTCTGTCATGTGTTACTGATGTATTATTATAGGTTATGGATTGTTCTGTCATGTGTCACTGATCTATTACCGAAGGTTATGGACTGACATGACATCAGCAGTCAACATCTATTCAGTAATTAATAGTTATGAGTACATCAGTGCTTAACTTATGGTCACTAGTTATGGATTAACAAGACATTGGCTGAAAACATATGACATATAATTCATTTCATGACATTAACAGGAATCGTATTGTTAATGAGATTGCAGTTGTGATGAACTTATGAGGATTTTGTTATAAATTATTAAGATAACAGCTGTAAACACCCTTGATAAGTTAACAAGAAGGCCACAAAACACTTTGCATTTTTGGAAGTCATTTTTTATCTCAACATCGCTGTATGCATAATTCTTTTTGACTATTTCCAATGTACTTTAGATACAAAAATGTGCTTGGTAGAACAGAATTTCAGTTTTCTGGCTGGGTCCTTTTGCTAAACAATGCGGAACATGTTTCCCTGAAACGAGATCCCATGGTATAATACACAAAGAAGTTGAAGGTGCTGTTGATATAAGTGAAAATATCGTTAAACCACAGAGCTGTCAGGAAAAAGTTGTGGTGACGTTTGCCACTGTTTATCTCAGGGAAGAAAAGCCAGCTGAACCTGTTCACAGCTCCAGGAATAAGACAGATGATGAAGAAGATGGAGTTGACAACAAGCGTCTTTGTTATGGCAAGTTCCTGGGCTGAAAGAGAGGAGGTAGTTTGGGATCTCCATTTCAGAACCTGGCGAAGTTTCACAACTGTCATGGTTGTTGTTGTTGTTACTACAATAAAGACAATCCCAGGCAGACCAATGCCAAATATTGAACTTTCTAGAGGATCAAGGATTTGTTTGTGTGTTCTGTAAAATTCCCCTTCAACAGAAGTTATAACTGTCACATCAGTTACAGGATCGTACACACACCCAACACGATATCGAAAAGCTGCAACAAAGAATAAACCCATGATAACAATGTAAGCCATAATGATAATACCAGCCATTGTCCTAGTACTGAGTAAGCTCTGAAATTTGAGTGGGTTGTAAATACAAAGACATCTCTCTGTTGCAATGATGGCAGATAACACATAGGACACATAATAAAATCCTAGGAGAAATACCCAGTTGGTGTTACTTAGAAGAGTAGAAGCTGGACCAAATCGCTTTTTGTGGTAAACTGTATAAAGACTTGCTCACCATGATGTATGACGGAATTGACCAAATACAGTTCATCAGCCAGAGACAGAGCAAAAGACACAGGTTGACCCGATCTCTGAGGCCCTGTTTGTAAAACACCGCCATGTTGATGACGTTGGCTGGTCCACCAATCAGAAACAACAAAGCCAACAGATTGTTTTTCAGCTGACTTACAATTGCTTCCACTTCTGCACTGACGATGTTGTGAGGATTGTCCCAGGGTAAGAACTCCATGTCACTGAATATGACTGTGATACAGCCATCTGGAGACGATGTGTTTTGAGCAACAGTAGTCAGGTTTTGCGACTGGTTAGTTTGCACAGTCACATGCTCATCAGTATTATTTCTAAATTGAAGTAATGAGTTCATGGTGCCAATATCTTGCATGTATGATCTGTTGAGTCTTTTGGTGATCAAAGTTTTCAATTGTTTGCTTTCAAACTCAGCAGACTGGTCTTTTTTTCTATTGCATCTGCTACAAAAAAAAGCTGTATGTGGCTTTAATCGATTACCTAATGGCTTTTGATACAGTTAATCGGGATATGCTCTGAAAAGTGCTTGAAACAATCAATTTAAATAAACAATTATTTTGTAGAAAGTTATGTATGGTTGGTGCAAAGTTGTGTTTGCTTGGGTTCTGGAGTGTTTCACTTTTTTAATGTCCATTTGGCATGAAACAGGGCTGTTTGATGTCACCTCTGATTTTGTCAATATTAATCATTGAGGTAGCAGAAGTCATTTAACAAAAAGATAAATACGGTTTTCAGGTCTTACCTAGCTTGCAGGAAATTTGTCTCCTGTTGTCTACGGATGATGTTCTTTTGTTTTTTCATAGCCTCAGTGTCTTCAAAACAAACTGAATAACCGACAGAGAGCATTGATACTTTCGGATTAACTGTGAATTTTGATAAAACTATGACAAAGGTGTTCAGGAAAGGTGGGCATTTATCCATATTGGAAAAGTGGCATTTTAAAGGCCAAAATATCGAAGTTGTTAAGAGCTTGGTTTTACTCTTACAACTAAAGTATCTTTCGACACAGCACTAGAAGCTTATGCCGGCATGCGAAACAAAGTTTTTGAGATCTTGAAGAGAATGTTGGCCTTGGATAACATGGATATGTTTGTATTTTTAAGCTATTTGATGCCCAGGTCAAACACGTTATTAATATGCTTCTGAGCTTTAGGGTTTTACAATATGTCCTGTATTGAATCAGTGCATTTATTTGTTTGCAAATGTTTATTAAATGCCTACCTGAAAATTGTAGATATAATGATATATATGGGAAACGGTACGTTGTCCTTTGTGTATCGATAGAGCTGTAAAATTTGTCATGTACTGGTTTAAACTTTTTTTTCTATCCAGATTTGAAAAACAGTTGTATTTTATAACTATTAATAGGATCCTGTATTCAGTGGGCACCTTCTCTTTTCTGGTGTGGGGACTATTCTAAAAATACAACAATTTGTGAATACGAATACTTTCAACTAATTCGATGCATGTTCTACCTGATGTTCGTGTGTTTGTTTGTTGGGGCTTTTGTGAATTTAAAAAAATGGATCAGTGGTATAGAGGTAACGTGCCGGCATAGAAAGCGACAAGTCTGGGACGGAAGTGTAGTGTGGTTCGAATCCCGATTGGGCCCAAGACTTTACCCTCACCCATTAGACCATGAGTGGTGGTCTGGGTGCTAGTCCTTCCAATGAGGTATCAATACTTGTAGTTCTGGAGCTGTCCAAACCTTTTTATACTGAGGGTGAGCCATCCTTTTCCTGACCACTGATAGGCAGCACTTTAACAGAAAGCTGTCTGTGTTACATCATTTTCTGTTTATGGCTTTCATGTTGCAGTAATGCTGTGAATAAAGAATAAACAAAAAAAGCTTGAAAGCATCACTAGCCTTCACGGTGCTTAACTACTTGCCCTTGTGGTAAAACAGGCCCATAGACAACCGTTGCACAAATATTCCTGGACAGTTGTGATTGTTCAACCACAATTGAAAACGGGTGTGACATGTTACCCAAACTAGTTCTATCCATTGCCCTGATTCCCTGTTGTTGTGTATCAGAAAATATAGGTCTGTGACACTGACAGCAAGTGATGTGACACTGACAGCAAGTGTTAACATTGTTGCTTGTTTTATACCTGGCCCGCACTGAAATGATTTTGGCATGAACATGTTTCTTTCTGTTGTTGTTGGGGGGGGGGAGTTTTTTTAATGAAAACATGGCTTTGTTCGAACTTTCACTCAGGGAACCTAACGTGTCCAGAGAAACGTTTAGATTTGATCTATCTATCAACACACACACACACATACACACACACGCACACACACACACACACACACACACACACACACACACACACACACACACACACACACACACACACACACACACACACACACATACATCTGAATAAAGCAGCCCATGAATTATTTCGAGTTGAAATAGTTCATACCATTTACATTAAACTGGCTTAGCAGAAACATCCTTTTATGATATGATACGACATGATATATATTATATGGGATTTATATAGCGCTGAATCTTGAAGAGTACATAAATCAAAGCGCTTTCATTCAAACTAGTCACGCGCATGCAACCCTTCACATATAAAATTAACAAATTACATGTCTACACACGCACACACACGCACGCACGCACACACACACACACACACACACACACACACACACACACACACACACACACACACACACACACACACACACAGCATTTTATAATATCTAATTTGATATTAGACATTATTTGTCTAATATCACGTAATGTGAAAAGACTTTAAATAAAAGAAAAAAAGGGGGAAAACACACAGCACTTTAAAAGCAGGTATGTCTGTAGCGAAGGCGTAGGCATTTTTGTGGACATTTCTGAGCATTTTTAGGATGATGTAATAGAAACCTGATCTGACAAATGATATCCTTGCCTGAGATTTTGACATGTCTTTGTCAGCAGATCTTAACCCTCACCAGTAGTGCACTCACTGATGGAAGGCCAGTTCTGGACAAGATTTCTGTGCTGCTCTGTCCGTATATACTCTGGACTCTGCAGATTGTACAGGACACACACACACACACATGCACGCACGCACGCACGCTATCACGCACACACACGCACACGCACATACACACACACGCACACACACAAATGCACGCACACACACACACACACACACACACACACAACACACACACACACACACACACACACGTGACATTACTGCACATGAAAAGGTGTGGGTGTGTTTGTTACATAGATCACACATACACACACACGCGCACACACACACACACACACACACACACACACACACACACACACACACACACGCACGCACGCACGCACGCACGCACACACACACGCAAGTATAAAATGCACATATTTTGACTTTAAATTCAAACAATTTTAACTATCATTGCTGTCTGTTTCAGATGGATAATAGATAGCATAGCTGCATAAAACAAAAAAGCTTTCTGCCCTCATGTTTCTCATCACAATCTCGTCTCCTCATTATGTGTAATGCTGTCAAAACATTCTACATCAAAATGACGTTTTGTTGTCATCGGTTTTCGTTTCAGCACCTGGCAAAACTATCTTCTGAAAAGAAAAGGAATCAGGACTTTACTGAATTTATAGAAAATGAAGTGGGAACGCACCTACCTCACTGAAGGGTAAATGGTCGCCTACACGAAATCCTGCCACCGATGAAGGCCAGAGTTATAGCAAAGAAAAGGAAAAAGACCAGATTGCCTTAGGTAAGGTGTTCCATAACCTGTGTAGTCGTAGGGGAGAGAGGAATCAGAGACCTCAGCTTCTCTAGGGGCCAGCATGTTGAGGGCGGCGCCCATCTCCTCTCCCTCGCTGCTTTACCTTCCCTGACCCTAAAGAGGGCAGGTGCCCATTTACAGCTGGTGAACTGGGGGAACTGTACTGAAGCTAAGGCATGCAAACGGTCACCCATCCAATTGGTAATACGCTCGACGCTGCTTAACTTGGCTCTGACCACTGAGTTATCCCGTCCCCATAGATTGCCTTTCATTCTCTTAATAAAGCAAACTTCACCTATACAGCACAGTGAATCATAATACAGGTAGATTACAGTGACCAACACAGCAGAAGTGTTTGTTTTTTTCACTATCAGGCTTACCAACACATCCAGCATAGCAAATGTTATAATTTATAATTTAATTTGTAATTGTTTAAGTAATTTATAATTTATACCACTTTATTTCACAGCAGATTTTTCTACGTGAATTCGGGTGCTCTCCCGGGAGAGTGCTCCCACAAGTGCAGGCACCACCCATTAGTTTTTTTTCTTTTTCCTGTCTGCAACTGTATTTGCTTCCTTATCAGAGTGGCTTTTTCGACAAAATTGTGCCAGGGACAACCCTCTTGCTGCTTATAATTATGATTATTTACGTGCGCTAAATAATGATGTGTAACACACGAGACTTCGTTTATCGTCTCATCCGAAAGACTAGCACCCAGACCACCACTCATGGTCTAATGGATGGGGGGAAAGTTTTGGGCCCAAACGGGATTCGAACCACCGTACACACTCCGATCCGATTTTTCGCTTTCTAGGCAGGCGCGTTGCCTCTAGACCATCGATCCACTAAGAATGTGTGAAGGGCGTTTTGTCTGTCAGAGACCTTCTTGGTACGCTATTCTCTGTCGTACACAGTGCAGGGGAAGGCTTCTGTCTGGTTCATTCTTCTTTTTCGTCCAACGCTCAGACAACAGCTCTTGTCGTCTGTCATACGAGCAGAAATGCGTTGCCCTTCTGTTAAGCGCCTGACAAGTCAAGCCCGGTGCATCCGACTTCGGCGTGGCAGGTATTTGTAGATATTTAAAGTTTTTCTGTAAAAAAAAAAAAAAAAAAAAAAAAAAAAACCGCAGGAGAATGGTCCAAGAACGCAGAAAATAGACAAGAAGAGGTTGGCTGGAAGAAAAGGAACAAAGTAAACACAAAGTGAGAGATAGAAAAAAAATATTTTCTTGCACATAATTTCCAGAAGGTAGGGATGCTATTTATACTTACAGACTTCCCCCCTCCCTCCCCCCTCCCCCGCATCATTGGCCCTTGTTATAGAACGCTGACAGCCTTTGTAACCTTAACCTTCACTAGTTCTTGAATGGTCAACATCACCAAGGCAGGCAACTTATACTGGTCATGCCTACAGCCAGACTGAACATGCTGGTCATATTATGACTGCTGTCACCTGTCAGAACAGAGAGAGGAATGGAGGGAACTGGTTATCAAGTCTTCAGGGGTGCCTCCACCGTCACTTCAGCTATCCCACAGTCTATTAAATCGTTGGGGCAGCACTGGAGATTTCACAACCAGCTTCCTCCACTCCTCCCGGTTTTCAGTTTCTGTAGCAAGCTGTTCTACCGAGCCAGTCTACTCCCTGATGTTGCTGTCTTCACAATGTTTTCTCTGTCTGGTTATGTGATAAGGTATTTCTATTAAAAATATTATAATAAACACAGGTGTTCGAAATATGGCTGTCTGTGTGCATATGCGATGCGTGTATTCAGTCATGCCTAAGAGCTGCTATTATGGAACTGTACACAAACTGTAAACAAGCCACGGTAAGCGTTGTTTCCTCTTCTTTGTCCTCAAGCACTCAGAGAGCAATTATTGTTGTCTGTCTTTTTACTGTCTGCAATGCAGTTGCAGACAGCAAAAGCACTTAGACAGCATTTACTGTTGTCTGTCATATGAGCGAAAATGCGTTGCGCTGTCGTTAAGCGCCTGACAAGTCAGGCCCAGCGCATCTGACTTCGGCGTAGAGTCTTTGTTTCTGCAGAAAATAAACTAAAAAGTCTGATGTAAGCGTCGCTTCATGTTGCACGTCGGCCAATCTTCATCACCAAATGTTTTGCTTCTACACCACAGCCGTCACAGTCCAGCTGAAGTATTCTCTAGATCTACCAAAAACTTGCAAAAAAAGATATTTTTGTGTACTAAGACTATGCAGTATGCATTAGACTGCGTTATGCATTAGACTTGATTTTCATAGGACTATGCAGTACGCATAAGATTATGCATTGTGCATTAGACATTGGTTGTTAAAGTGATGGACCCATGATCTGCTGACTCGGGGTCGAATCTCGTTCAAGAGGATTTTTCCTCTGGAGTTAACATCAGTGCCCACTCCA
>CM060328.1:57654599-57682099 GCA_030674155.1 Stramonita haemastoma
TCAGTGCTGACTCCACTCTCCCCAAAAGTCTTTCGGATGAGACTGTGAACCGAGGCCCCGTGTACGACAGCACGCAGAGCATCTTACGCACACGTTAAATCCTGTTCCGCTTTTCGTAAGAGTAGGGCATTGTGCGCCGGTGGGAACAGATGACAAAATTTACAAAACTACATACACACGGGGACTGGATGAAAAAAAGCACATGAATACTTATTCCATTATCCTCAATATAAAAAAAGAAGAAAAAAGTTTGCCCTCCATACTTACTTACCCAGGCTTTGCGCTCTAAAGACTAGCCAAAAGCCATAGTCTTCCTAAACTGATGGGTGCCTACTGTATCGAGGGTAATGGAATAAGCACTCAGGTGCTTTTTTACACCCAGTCCCCGTCTGCATGCAGTTTTGGAAATCTTGTCATCTGTTCCCACCGGGATAGGTGAAGGTGATGGTGTTTATTCCCCACTGTTTCATTGATTTTAATTTTTCATTGACTTTTGATCTGTGTAGGAAGGAGGCATGTCTGGGGGGAGGGGAGGGGGGTGTATGGTAGGGACAGTATGGTGAAGGTTTAGGGGAGAGTGTAGTGAGGGTATTGTGGGGGGAGGGGAGTAGTATTGTAGGGGCAGTATGGTGATGGTTTAGGGGAGAGTGTAGTGGGGGTACGTGTGGGGGAGAGAGGAGGAGGTTGGTGGGGGCAGTACGGTGATAGTTTATGGGAGAGTGTAGTGGTGATATGTGTGGGGAGAGGGGAGGAGGTTGGTCGTATTTGTCTGGAGAAAGGGTGCAGGTAAGGGACATTAGTATGGTGGTAGGCATTCTGCCTTTTTTTGCAACTAGTCAGTTCGTTGATTTAAATTATTGACTTTTTAATTTGGTTTTGTATCATTCCTGTATGATTGCCTGTTTATCAGATTTTTGTCTTCTTTTTTTTTTTTTTGGGGGGGGGGTATCGTTGATTTTCTTTGGTTGAAGTCTGGATGTAATAAACAAGCCAGATGTGATGTGTGCTTCTGTTTATCTGCAAAATAGACATTCAAATCTCTCTCTCTCTCTCTCTCTCTCTCTCTCTCTCTCTCTCTCTCTCTCTCTCTCTCTCTCTCTCTCTCCTCTCTCTCTCTCTCTCTCTCTCTCTCTCTCTCTCTCTCTCTCTCTCTCTCTCTCTCTCTCTCTCTCCTCTCTCTCTCATATAAAAGTCTTAAGGACTGCTTTGACCCCCGTCAACTCCTACGTGTGCTGTGGACGCACTGGAAAGACTAGGACCACACAGTCGAGCTTCATCCACTTTTTGGATACGAGTTTGAAAGTGTTTCTCAAATACCTGACCAACACTGCAGGTGTCTGTACGTCTTGGGCTGACTGACGACAGGATGTATTATGATACTAAGTACTAGAGTACAAACCTCTCAAACACTCTCAGAGCATATACACTTCCATTGCAGCAGCATTACATCATCTGTACAGCAGCAGTATATCATTCTCATTGACATTAATCCTCATGCAATGGAAGAAAATAATTGTCTCTGATTCGGTGGTCCCAGTTGCTCTGGTTTCGTGGTGACCTCAGATTTGGTTTCCCCATACACTTCTGTGCCTGTGGTGAGTTTGTGTCAAAGCCTTTGGGGTTGGAGGCTCTAGGGAGTGGATTATTGAGGGAATATTGTGATGGTCGCCACCTCGGGTGGGTGACTCTCTCAGTCTGGCTCTGCGACTGAGCTAATACAGTTGTTAGTAGAGGAACTAGTGGGTGGTACCCTGCGTGTGTTAGCTCAGAACAGGCACCACTGAACACCACCAGAGTGACCCAGCAGCAGTGCAGGGCCCCTCTTCCTGGTGGCTCTATGGCAGCCTGACACAGATGGGCTCCCTGGAAACTTCTGGCTGTGAGGATGTTACATTACGAATCTGATGGAACAGTTTTTAATTATATGAAACGTTGCTCTCTTGTGTCTTTTCAAGATTATGATTCCTATCAATGATGTGCCTGTCAGTGCTGTAATACATACATACATACATACATACATACATACATACATACATACATACATACATACATACATACATACATACATACATACATACATACATACATACATACATACATACATACATACATACATACATACATACATACATACATTGTTTGTTTCTGTTTGTTTGTTTGTTTGTGTGCCCGTCGTGTTCGACGATGACCTCCAAAACAGCAGAGGAGGCAGATGCTTTTCGGAAATTGGGCAGAAATTTGATTATAATGGATATGCCTTGCCCACAGTACACCCCCACTCTCTCAACCAAGTGGGCATAAGGACTATCAGCTTTGGAGACGTTCTCCAAAGGCCAACTAGTCCCCAGGGCTGCAGCACATAAAGAGTGTGCAAGTGGAACCTCCTAGTCAGAGAGTCATAGTCGATCATTAAAGACTAAGCTGTAAAGTGGAATTCCATGAGTGGGAAAGAAAGCCACTGATTATACAGCCTCTCATTTCGCAGTTGCCCCCAGCGTCAACGGTTTAATCAAGAACTGTGATAAAGCCCAGGCGCTACATACATACACTCACACACATAGATGAGACTATAAACTGATGTCCCCTGTGTGAATGCACGCAGAACATCTTGCACACATGTTAAAACCCGGTCCGCTTTTTGGAAAAGTACGCCATTGTGTACCAGTGGGAGTGGATGACAAAATTGCATATACACAGGGACCGGATGTAAAAATCACATGGGTGCTTATTCCATTATCCTCGAAATAAAAGAATGAATAAATAGAAACACACACACACACACACCACACACACACACACACACACACACACACACACACACACACACACACACACACACACAAACACACACACACAACACAAAACACACACACAACACACAACACACACGCTGTTGAAATCATGTTGGTTAATTAATGTTGCTGAAACGTTTTTCTTTGCTTTTGTTTTTTTGTTGTTTTTTTGTTTTGTTTGTTTTTTGTTTTTTCTTTAGATAGATGGCTTGGTGAAAAAAAGCAAATCGATGCTTACTCAATGTACCATCTGAAAATAAAATTTTGACTTGAATAAAAAGAAAAGGAATAGCCTGGTGGTCAGAGTGATGTGCTCATGATCTGTTGACCCGGGTTCGAATCTCGTTCAAGAGGATTTTTCCTCTGGAGTTAACATCAGTGCCGATTCCACTCTCCCCAAAAGTCCTTCGGATGAGACTATAAACCGAGGTCCCGTGTACGAACGCACGCAGAACATTTTGTGCACACGTTAAAACCTGTTCCGCTTTTCGGAAGAGTAGGCCATTGTGTGCCGGTGGGAACGGATGACACAATTGAGAAAACTGCATACACACGGGAACTGGATGTAAAAAAAGCACATAGATGTGTATTCCATTATCTTCTTGTGGCATTCTACTTTTTTTTTTCTTTCCTTCGTCCATCTTGGCAATTGCTTCTTTTGTCTTTCTTTTATACGAACATTATCCCCCACATTTGCTCGTGTGAATTCTCTCCCTTTTTTCGATATGTTTTTTGCTCCTTGGCTAGAGGCCCGAGGTGCTCTGATGGTGAGATGTTGTGTATGCGACTGCTTTTACTCTCCAATAAGGCAGCCATATTCCAGCTTTGGGGATGATGTCTCCGCACCACATCGGCGCGGTGTGCATGCATTTTTCAAAAGTTTTTGTTTTCCTTCTGTTGCTTTGTTTAGCGGGAGATATGGTTGTGAAGTTGATTTACATGACCTTTGTAGCCCTTGTCGTTTATTGACTACAGTATTGACTTAAAGTTGGGTTTTTTGCTTCGTTCCCATGTCATTGTTTTATTTTCAGATTGCTGTTCTCTGTTGTTTTGTTTTCTCATTGATTTTGTTCTTTTACTAAGGGCTGGGTAAAAAAAAATGTAATGATGTGCTGTGTGTTTCCATTTTTCCTCAACAGAGCAGTCATTTAAAAAGACTGTGTCTGTCGTCTGTCTGTCTGTCTGTCGTCGATCGGTCGTCAGTCGTCGTTGTCGTAATCTGTCTATCTGTCCGTCCTCCGTCTGTCCGTCTGTTCGTCTGTCTGTCTGTCTGTCCGTCTCTCTCTCTGTCTCTCTGTCTGTCTGTCTGTCTCTGTCTCTGTCTCTGTCTCGTCTGTCTGTCTGTCTGTCTGTCTGTCTGTCTGTCTGTCTGTCTCTCTCTCTCTCTCTCTCGTCTCTCTCTCTTCTCTGTCTTCTCTCTCTCTCTCTCTCTCTCTCTCTCTCTCTCTCTCTCTCTCTCTCTCTCTCTCTCTCTCTCTCTCTCTCTCTCTCTCTCTCTCTCTCTCTCTCTCTCTAGGTCTCAATACAGTTTTGCTACCGAAAGTGCACACTTTTGAAGCTATGGGCCTGAGAAAATGACCCAAACCTCAGCAGGGGTCACACTTTCAAACGATTCTTTTGGCAAAAGAAGCGACATACACCATTGGAAATTGCAGTCATTGGAATCGGCACAATCAATTCTTTCTGATTAATCAATTCTATCTGATGAAATGCCTGGAACAGCATTGAAAATTTCAGTGTTTTTTTTTTACATTGGCACAATCAGTTTTATCTGATAAATCAGTTCTGTCTGATAAAATGCCCAGCATGGTCTCTGGACCCCGTCCAGTTTAGGAGGTGTCTGCCAGGTCTGCACCTTGGGCATCTGAACCCAAAACCGACCCCTAATGACCCCTCTTAATATTCTACATGTATTTACACACGATGTGGGCGTTACTCTGAATAGTTCTCAGTACTCTTCATCTTGAGGATATGATCTTGAGAAAAAATTACCCAGGCCTCACCAGGTTGACTCTTTCAAAGGGCTGTAGCGGCCAGAAGAAGTCATGCTAGCCGCCAGCCGCCATGGCGCAGTGGTTAGAGCCTTGGGTTCGGACTGAACTCATACTGTCGTTAGTAGGGGGCTTAGTAGGTGGTGTCCTACGTATGTTAGCTCAGAACAGGCTCCACTGAACACCACTGAAGTGACTCAGCAGCAGTGCAGGGCCCCTCTGGCTGGTGGCCCCACGGCGACCTAAATATGATGAGATTCCGGTGGACTTCCGATCCTGGGGATTAGACACAACAAACGTGGGTATGGCTGTGGCGGGGAGATTGGAACGAGCGGCGTGGGAACAGCAGGGATAGGAACGTCACAGAAGATGAGGCAGCAAACAAAGTCATGCTATCCATCAGCAACGACAGTTTTTGAATTGGCGCGTCAAAGTCTATCTGGTGACATCTATGGCGTATTCTTTTGCCCCGATAGGTTTTGGCCTGCCAGCTCCGCGATTTAGGAAATCTGCCCCCAAAACTGGCCCCAAATAACCTTTTATCTGACACCTCAAATGTGTCCAGATGACGATGTCGACGTCGTTGTGAATATTTCTCAGTACTTTCCAGCCATAGTTCTTTGATAATATTTTACCTTGCCAGTCACAAAAATCAAAGCAGCTGTCGAATCACTGAATGCTCTGTTAATCAACATCTCCTTTGGTAGCTGGAAATGAACTGGAAAAAGTGACTGGATGGTGTTTGTGCTATGAATCAGATCAGCCAGAACTGAAACATTATTTCAGGGTTTTTTTCCTTGGCGCAGAAAAGAGCACCTGCCCGCCTTTCTCGTGTACCTCTGCCTGAAGAGCCCTACACACCCTAAGAGGATGCCGGGGGCCTGTCAGTATGATTAGCATCCCTACCTTCTGGAAATTCTGTGCAAGGAAACCCCCCTTTCCTATCCCTCTATTTGTTTCTTCCTTGTCCCTTTTCTTCCTGCCACCTCCTTTTTGTTTATTTTCTGCCTTCTTGGTCTATTCTCTTTCCTTTTTTCCACAAAGACTGAAAAGATAGCAGTTTTCTCCTATGCCAAAGTCGGATGTGCTGGGCCTGACTTGCAAGGCGCTTTCACTGAGATGACAGAAAACGATAATTGCTGTCTGAGCGTTCAACAAAGACACAGATATAGAGAGAGCTGTACACACCACATACTTTACAAACAGCGCTTACGAACTTTGATGTGTGTGAAAGGGAGAGGAGTTTGGCATAGTCTACCTTGTTGTCTGTGCAAACAGATCGTGACCTTCACACAGTAATGACGAAATGACATTGCTGTTTTTTCTCCATGCTGCTGAACTATGCCTTCAGACACTGCATGACAAAAGTCCCTCTACCCATCAGGAGTGATGGAAAGGTGTTCAGCCTGGCCCACCTGAATGCCAAGACTTCTGTCCACTCAGTTATTTTATCAGAGAGATGCTGTTTGCAGATGATGCGGCCCTGACTTCTGACACTGAGGAAGAGCTGCAACAGCTGATCAGTCTGTTTGCCCTCACCTGTAAGGAGAGAGAAACCATGAATAGCATTGTAAGATCAATGTCATAGGTCAGAGTTTCCCCACACCACCATCAATCATAACATTTTAAAACAGGGGGAGACGAAAAAATAAAAACAATTACACACACACGACACACAGACACACACAGACACAGACAGACACAACAGACACACACACACACACCACACACACACACCACACACACACACACACACACACACACACACACAACACACACACACACAGGTTCGCGCTCATGTCTTCATAAACTTCATTCTAAAGGAAGTATATGCCTAATTTTAATCAAAGTCATGTAACGGAACACAAGAGGAATCCATTGCCGTAAGGCATATATTTGGGGACATACATATTCTAATACCTTAATCAATCTTATGATTGTGGTCATAAAAAATCACGTTCATAACCATTTTGTAATTATGATGGACATATTTATTTAGTTTACTTGAAAATCATAAGTTTGGTTCAACACTTTTGATAGATGAGACTATCCTAACGTTTCAACAGCAAAGGGATATAACTCACCATATAGTGTCACAACTGGTTTTAGTTTGACCACGTAAAATATAAGTACATTGCAGAATCAACTTATTTTCTAAATCTTGGTACAAATGAACATTATACATGAAATAGTTCGGAGCTTTTTTTCACAAAAACCATTTTTCATTTCAAAGTATCCGGAAGTGCAGTTTCTTCTAGCTGTTTGGAGGCTATGACGTGGCAATGTATAGTCTCTTCCGAATAGCTGCAATGTCCCGTAGCTATCGATGCATTTCATTAAGCAAGGTCCCTCTTATTTATCTGAGTCTTTCTTCCAAACAAACTCCCAAATGTTTCCCTGAAACGGGATCCCATGACGTAGTACACAAAAAGGTTGAAGGTGCTGTTGATTAGAATGAAAATATCCTGAATCCAAAAAGCCATATGAAGAAATTGTGGTGACGTCGACCAGTGTTCATTTCTGGAACAAGCAGCCAACTAAATCGGTTCACCGCTCCAGGAATCATGCAGATGATGAAGAAAATGGAGTTGACAACAAGCGTCTTTGTTATGGCAAGTTCCTGGGCTGAAAGGGAGGAGGTAGTTTGGGATCTCCATTTCAGAACCTGGCGCAGTTTCACAACTGTCATGGTGGTTGTTACAGTTACTGTAATAAGGACAGCCACAGGAAAACCCATTCCAAACACAAAGCTTGCCAGAGGATCAATGAAGTGTTTGTAACTTCTGTAGAACTCCCCCTCAACTGCAGTGATCACTGTGACATCAGCTACAGGATCATACACACAGCCAATACGATATCGTGAAACAGCAAAAAAGATTAATCCCATGACTACAACAAATATCACAGCAATGATAACAGCCATGGTCTTGGCTTTGAGCAGTCTTTGGAATTTCAGAGGATGATAGATACAAAGACATCTCTCGGTGGCAATGATGGCTGACAACACATAAGACACATAGTGCAATCCCAGAACAAATCCCAGATTCCTGTTTGTTAAAAAAGTGAAAACAGGACCAAACTTTTCCTTTGTGGTGAACTGTAGGTAGATCTGTTCACCATAAAGTAAAACAAATGCGGCCAGGTACAGTTCATCAGCCAGAGACAGAGCAAAGAGGCACAAGTTGACCCGATTTTTGAGGCCCTGTTTGTAAAACACCGCCATGTTGATGAGTTGGCTGGTCCACCAATCAGAAACAACAACACCAACAGATTGTTTTTCAGTTGACTTACAGCTGCTTCCACTTCTGCACTGACGATTTGTGAGGGTTGTCCCAGGGTAAGAACTCCATGTCACTGAATATGACGTGATACAGCCATCTCGTGAGGAAGTGTTTAGAGCAGCAGTAGTCAGGTTTTGTGACTGGTTAGTCTGCATAGTCACACTGTCATCAGCCTCCTCTTTAAACTGAAGGAGAGAATCCATCACGTCTGTGTCTGGCCAATTTCTTGTCTCTTCTGTTTACTCAGTTTTTCTACTTGATTTATTTTTGCTTTCAATGTTGATCTTTAACATTCATCTTTAGGATGAGATGATAAACCTAGGTCCTTTTTTGCAGTAATCATTTAGTGCACGTTACAACAAAAAACACGGGAACAGGAGAGTTGGTCCCTGGCAAAATTCTGTAGAAAAAGTCACTAAGATAGGAAAAAATACATATGCAGACAAGAATTTTTTTGAATAATGTGTGGTACGCTGCTCTACTGGTGACTTGCTCTCCAGGAAGAACAGCCAAAATTTCAGGCAGAAAAATCTGCCATGATTTAAAGTAATATGTAATACAATGCCTCACATTATAATACAATACAATACAATGCTATTCAATACAATACAATACAATACAATTTAATACAATATAATACTCGACTCTTCCTGCTGTTTTTCTTTTTTTTTTTCCTACATCTAAATGACCTGAATGCTTAGTATTTTCAACAAAAGCAAACAAGACTTTGTCACATTTTTTGCATAAAATCATTTTTGTAGCTCCAGCCTCCTCAATCCAGAATACACACACACACACACACACACACACACACACACACACACACACCACACACACACACACACACACACACACACACACACAACACACACACACACACACGCTAACAAATGTGTGGTCAGAGCTCTCACTTTCCTCAGCTAAGGGAAAACAGCATTGAGGTGGTTCACCCAGCTGTCAATGGGTACCTGCCCTCTTTACAGACAGGAAAGGTAAAGCAGCAAGAGAGAGGAGATGGATGCCACCTTCAAAATACTGGCCCCTGGAGAAGCTGAGGTCTCTGACGTCTCGCTTTCCGAGGACTGCATAGGTCATAGGAACAGTTTTACTTTTAATCCTCATATAAGACATCGTTAGGAAGTCAATGTGTTATTTACTTTCACTGGCTTAGCTATCAATTCATGATTTGGTTTTCATTTTGTAGATGAACAGAGCCTATTGGCAGCTATTCCACGCACATTGCCGAAAAATATTCAACCAAAACTACAAGCAAAAGATTTGATATAAAGGCTAGGTCTATCTTTTTGTGCTTAATACGACATAGCAAGTAGTCATCAGTATTACGTATAAGTTTGAAACTTTTTGTTTTACGAAAGATATTAAATACCCACATTGAATGGGATTTGTACCCTACTACATTTCCCTAAAACCGATAAAAACATTTCACAGGCTAAACAGACTATTGGTAAATACATAATTATGTAAGTAAATGCGTTAGTATGTTATGCCAGTTGGTTGACCACAAGACCAAACATATGAAAAACATAATCAGAGCACTGACATTCCTTTGTAGCTTTTCCAGAATCTTGGGTTTGTAATTGGTAGAAAAAAGTTGTGCTTGTGCCTTCAACACTGTTGATTGTTACTGGATTCCATTCAAAACTCAGAAACAATGTCCCTGTTAGGGAAAAAGACAAGAACAGTGAAAGCTACTTGTGTGAAGGTGCTTGTGTGAAGGTGCTTGTGTGAAGGTGCTTGTGTGAAGGTGCTTGTGTGAAGGTGCTTGTGTGAAGGTGCTTGTGTGTAGGTTCTTGTGTGTAGGTTCTTGTGTGTAGGTTCTTGTGTGTAGTTCTTGTGTAAATTCTGCTTGTGTGAAGGTGCTTATTGGCTAGAAAAGAGATAAAATCCGATTTCCTTTAAAGAACTCAGAGGCATGAAAGGTAAGTTCATCGTAGCCTTTCCTGCAATGAGGTTTGGACTCTGTTACAGAAAGCTTGATAAGCACAACCAAGAAGCTCTGAGAGAAAGACAGTGGTTGACATGTCGAAACTGTGATACAACTGCCAAATGCAGCAGAGAGTGAACCGGATTAAAACGTAAAAAAGGTACCTTTTGTTCCCATAACTATGTGGTCGTAGTGGAGCGAAGTGTCAAAGACCTCAGCTTCACCAGGGGCCAGCATATTCAGGCTGCGCCAATCTCCTCTCCCTCGCTGTTTTACCGTCCATGACCCTAAAGAGGGCAGGTATCCATTTAAAGCTGGGTGAACTGGGGGACTGTACTGAAGTCAAGGCGCACAAAAGGTCACCCATCCACTTGGTAACCACGCTCAATACTGCTTGACACTGGCTTGAGGAACGTGAGTGCTCTGACCACTGAGCTATCCCATTCCTACCCCTATCAGTAGACTCCACATGAAGATTTTAGCTGCTGTCTACGGGAGATTTAAAAAGCCTGTACTAAAATCCAGACTGATCGTTCATTAGCGCTGCTGGCACACTGTGCACTGGTTATGGAAAAAACATGCTTTCCTGATGTTGCCGAAGTACCGTGCACTAGTTACTGTAAGGCTGGAAGACCCCTAGACGTACCGTAACTATTACAGGGTACAAATAAAAATGAATCTCTTATTATTCTAGAGTTTGTGGGTTAAGGACCAAAGCCATTAAGAAAACTTAGTCCAGCATCGTAGCTGATGAAAAGAGTGAGTGTGTTTGTGCTAATAGGACACTTACTGACCTGAAAGCAGCTGGTGCAGCATATCCCTTCTGACAAAGGAAATGTCTGCTCACTGTCACAGGCTCCTTTCCTTCTACCCTACAAGTTCGTGTTTGTTTGCGCGTTTTTATTTATTTATGTATTTATTCTTTTATATCGAGGATAATGAAATAAGCACTCATGTGCTTTTTCACATCCAGTCCCTGTGTGTATGCAGTTTTGTAAATCTTGTCATCTGTTCCCAACGGCACACAATGGCCTATAATTATGAAAAGTGGAACAGGATTTAACGTGTGCGCAAGATGTTTTGCGTGCGTTCGCACACGGGGCCTCGGTTTATAGTCTCATCCGAAGGACTTTTGGGAAGAGTGGATTCAGCACTGATGTTAACTCCAGGGGGAAAATCCCTTCGAACGGGAATCGATTGCGAGCGCAATGTTCAGACCACTAGGCTATGCCATCCTCCCTCCTCCCCCGTAAAGTAGCTTATACTAGACTAATTGCAACGAAAATAGCTAATGCAACAGATCCTTTCTGACAAAGAAAATGTCTACTCAATGGCACAGGCTGGATTTCTTTCCACCCAGCATGTTTGTTTTTGTTTGCGCGTGCTTCCATGTGTGGTAGAGTGGAGATGGGAAAATGTGAACAAAGAAACATGTGCCTAAACAAATTAGTTAACAAGCAAAGACATACCCTCCCCCAAAACAAGTAGCCCCTCCCCCTCGAAAAAAACATCAATTATAAGGCAAAAATACAGTAGTTACCTAACAAAACATCATCTTAAATATTCTGCATTATAGATAAGATCATATTCTTTGAGATTTTCAAAAAATCATCAACTGTGTATCACTAGTTGAATTCAAAAGGAAACAAATCATGCCACAAGTGGTCTAGGGGATGGTGGAACAGTTTTTGAGGCAAACGGGGATCAAACCCGGCTGTTTCACTCTCTAAGCAGGTGCGTTACCTCTAGTCCATCGATCCACTACTAGAATACTGCTGCATTACAGTCCTGTCACTTGCCCCAGGAATCCCATGAAAAAAGACCACATGGTTTCTATTTATATTTTGATCAATTATTGTACAGGGGAAAACCTTCTGATGTGTATCGATTCGGTGCAGTAACCACACAGCCACATTCAAAGTCGATCGATCACAAGTTTGCTATCTTTGTGTGAGCGCGCGCGCACACACACACGTACACGCACGCACACACACACACACACATCGGACACACATACACACACTATATGAATATGCATCTCTCCTCTCTCTCTCTCTCTCTCTCTCTCTCTCTCTCTCTCTCTCTCTCTCTCTCTCTCTCTCTCTCTCTCTCTCTCTCTCTCTCTCTCTCTCTCTCTCTCTCTATATATATATATATATATATATATATATATATATATATATATAGATATAGATATAGATATAGATATATAGATATATAGATATATAGATATATAGATATGTGTGTGTGTGTGTGTGTGTGTGTGTGTGTGTGTGTGTGTGTGTCTGTGTCTGTCTGTGTGTCTGTGTGTCTGTGTGTGTCCGTGTGTCTGTGTTTGTGTCTGTGTGTGTGTGTGTTTCAAACACGTGTTATTTGTTTATTTATCTATACATACCTGTTCATCTTTTCATTTATTCGTTTTTATATTTTTTTATTTCAAGGGGAGAGAAAAAAAATATGTGTGTGTATGTGTGTGTTTCTGATTTTCATCTAGTCCCCGCATACTTTCGGTCAGACCACCACATATCGCAATGGAAGAGAGATTTGTCAACGAAAACACACACACAATATACACGCGCGCGCGAGCGTACACACACACACACACACACACACACACACACACACACACACACACACACAACACACACAACACACAAACACACAAACACACAAACACACAAACACGCAAACACGCAAACACACACACATACACACACACAATTTTTCAGACATTCAGGGATTTTTCCTCAGAAGTTAACATCAGCGCTGACTCCACTCCCCCCAAGAGTCCTTCAGATGAGACTATAAACCGAGGCCCCGCGTGCGAACGCACGAAGAACATCTTGCGCACACGTTAAATCCTGTTCCGCTTTTCATAAGGGTAGGCCATCGTGTGCCGGTTGGAACAGATGACATGATTTACAAAAACTGCATACACACGGGGACTACGTGTAAAAAAGCACATGAGTGCTTATTCCATTATCCTCGATATAAAAGAATAAAATAAATAAATTAAAAAAATTAATACACACACACACCACACACACACACACACACACACACACACACACACACCACACCACACACACACCACAACACAACACAACACAACACAACACAACACAACACAACACAACACAAACACAACACAACAAAACCGTACTGTTTTCAATTGATTCTTTATTGAGTTCATTTGTTCCGCGCTGGCTTGTATTTGGGGGGGGGGGAGTTTAGGGCGTGGTATTTTTGTCTCTTGGTTATTTTCTTTATGAATATGTTTGTGTATTTGTAGTAGATCATGTTTGCAAAGAACATGAAGGTCTTTTCTTTGTTTTAAAACTTACCCACAAACATCATGATTTGTGTGTGTGTGCTTGTGTGTGTGTGTTTATTTATCTTTATTTATTTATTTTTTGCTCTTTAATATCGAGGATAATGGAATAAGCACTAATGTGCTTTTTCATCCAGTCCCCGTGTATATGCAGTTTTGTAAATCTTTCATCTGTTCCCATCGGCATACAATGGCCTACTCTTATGAAGAGCGGAACAGGATTTAACGTGTGCGCAAGATGTTCTGTGTGTGTGTGTGTGTGGGCTGCGCGCGGCGTGTGTGTGGTGTGGCGTGTGCATGTGTGTGTATGTGCGTGGTGTAAATATGTGTGCGTGTGTGTGTGTGTGTGTGAATTGTGCTTCTGTTCGTGTGGTTTGGATTCTTCAAAAATGCTCAATTATTTATTTAAGTCAAAATGTTTTAAATAACATAATTGTAAACAGTCTGCACCTTACGTTGATGCTTTGATATACATGCATGCATGCATGCGAGTGTGCATACTACATACTACATACATACATACATACATACATACATACATACATACATACATACATACATACATACATACATACATACATACATACATACATACATACATACAAAATAAAGGTAAAGGTAAAAGTGTCCTATAACCTATGTCGTTGGGAAGCGAGATGTCAGAGACCTCAGCTTCTCTAGGGGCCAGAATATTGAGGGCGGCGCCCATCTCCTCTCCCTCGCTGCTTTACCTTTCGGATGAGACTGTTAACCGAGGCCCCATGTGCGAACGCACGCAGAACATCTAACGCACATGTTAAATCCTGTTCCACTTTTCGTAAGAGTAGGCCATTGTGTGCCGGTGGGAACAGATGACAAGATTTACAAAACTGCATATACATGGGGACTGGATGTTAAAAAGCACATGAGTGCTTATTCCATTATCCTCGATATCAAAGAATAAATGAATGAATCGAGAAAATGAATAAATAAAGAGTTATGTGCTTGTCTATCCCCAGATATTAAAGATTATCAGAACACAAGGTTCTAGTTCGTAACAGGGTTGTGTATTTTGAGAGCATGAGGTTGTAGTCTCTTGTCAACAGTTGTAGATTATCAGGGCATCAGGTGCTTGTGTTACCAGTGGATATGGATTATCGCATTAGGTGGATAGGTGACCTAGAGGTAGACACGCCTGCCTGGAAAGCAAAAAGTCGGGTCGAAGTGCGGTTGTTCGAATCCCATTTAGGACCCAAAACATTCCCCCATCCATTAGACCATGGGTGGTGATCTGGGTGCTAGTCTTTCGGGTGAAACGATAAACCGAGGTCCCGTGTGTTACATACATTATTAGCGCGTGTAAAAAAATCCCTTGCAACAAGAGGATTGCCCTCACAAAATTCTGTAGAAAAAGCCACTTGTATGGAAACAAATAGGCTACACTTGCAAAAGGTAGCGCTGCACTTTAGGCGACGTGCTCTCGCGGGGAATGCAGCCCGAGTTTCACGCTGAGAAATCTGCTGTGACATAAAGTGGTACAATAATCTATTAGACCTGTGACCAATGGTTATGAAAAATCAAGCAGTTAGGCCTACATTATAGCAGCTGTAGAGAGGTGATAAATTTTCTTAACTTATTAGAAGCAGCAATATTTGCTGTATTATCTATGTACTTTTAGCATCCATTCTTACTGTAAATAATGAATATCAGTAAGAATTAGTCCACAGCTACTTCTCTTAGCAGGATGGGGTTTTTTCCTCGGGAAGACAGTTCATGGCAGGCTGGTATCCGTTTAGAAATCATACTTTGTTTTCCTTATGCTGTTCCTCCAAGGCTATTTCACACACACACACACACACACACACACACACACACACACACACACACACACACACACACACACACACACAACACACACACACACACACACACACACACACAGAATATATATATGTATATGTACATATATGTATATATACACACATACACACATACACACACAAAGTGACACATACACACACATACACGCACTCACACATACACGCTCACACACACACATACACACACGTGCAGACACGCGCGCACACAAGCACACACAGTGTCGATGAAAAAATAGCCAACAGTTTATTGACAAGTCAAGGTTTGATATTAGTTATTTCATTATGTTGCAGAAACTAGATAAAACCATAGTGATGATGCTTATTATCTCGCTATTTACATCACAAACATTCACAAATCAAGTTTGTTTTAGGTGTGGTAAAAGTGTTTCATCCTCATCCTGAAATTCCCACTAAAATGTATTCCTCCTTATCATCAACTTATACAGTGAGCCACTACAGCCTGGCACAGGGGTTTGATTTTACTGCCTTTGTGAAACTTGGGAGTTCCACTCGAAGTAAGATATGTATTCTTGAACGGTAAAAAAAATGTTCCATAAATCACTCTGTTAAACGACTGTTTTTACATCAGCATCACTGCATCAATCAAAAGACAGCCAAACTGGCAAGCACATCCTTTAAAGTGCACGTTAAACAGCGACCTGAGGAAGATGGTGTGGACCGACAGAGATAACCCTGTAAACCTAGCTGTACAGCCCACGAGAGGAGCCGAAAGGACAAGCCATCATTTTTAACAGACACATCTGATGGTGAAAAAGTTAAAGAGAGACGAAGTTATTTGCAATGTCCTGTAAAACAGAAGTATTTGTTATACTAAATCATCAGTTTTCAACCTGGACCTTTTTTCTGCAAAACAAAACGCGGAATGTTTCCCTGAAACGAGATCCCATGGTGTAATACACAAAGAAATTGAAGGTGCTGTTGATGTAAGTAAACATGTCGTTCAGCCACAGAGCCATCAGGAAAAAGTTGTGGTGACGTTTGCCGCTGTTGATTTCTGGGATAAACAGCCAGCTAAACCTGTTCACAGCTCCAGGAAGCAGACAGATGATGAAGAAAATGGAATTGGCAACAAGGGTCTTTGTTAAGGCGAGTTCTTGGGCTGAAAATGAAGAGGTAGTTTCAGATCTCCATTTTAAAATATGGCGAAGTTTCACAACTGTCATGATGGTCGTTGTTATCACCACCACAGAGATAAACACAGGCAGACAAACACCAAAGAAAACAGCTTCCAGAATGTCAAGGAATTGTTTGTGCTCTCTGTAAAACTCTCCTTGAACCGACGTTATGACTGACACTTCAGTTACAGGATCGTACACACACCCAACACGATAACGGAACCCTGTGACACAGAGTAAGCCAGTATAGAGACATATACTACAATAATAACCACAGCCATTGTTTTAGTTTTTAGCAGGTTGTGAAATTTGAGCGGATTGTAAATACAGAGGCATCTCTCAGTAGCTATGATGGTAGACAAGACGTGGGACACATAATAAGATCCTAGCAGAAATAACATATTCGTGTTACTTATAACCACGGAAACAGGACCAAATCTTTCCTGAGTGGTAAACTGTATGTGGAGTTGCTCACCGTTATATACGATGGAAGTGACCATGAATAATTCGTCAGCCATAGACAGAGCAAACAGACACAGGTTGACCCGATCTCTGAGGCCCTGTTTATAAAACACCGCCATATTGATGATGTTGGCTGGCCCACCAATCAGAAACAACAAAGCCAACAGATTGTTTTTCAGTCGACTTACAATTGTTTCCACTTCTGCACTGACGATGTTCTGAGGGTTGTCCCAGGGTATGAACTCCATGTCACTGAACATGACTGTGATACAGCCATCTCGAGATGAAATGTTTGGGGTAAAAGAAGTCAGGTTAGATTGCACAGTCACATTCCCACCAGCTTCATCTCTTAACTGAAGAGATGGATTCATTGTGTCCATGTCTTGCATATTATAGTCTCTTGTGGTTTATCAATTTTTGTTAATTTGTTAATGATGACACCCCAAGTCTTTACTGTTATTGCAACAATAATAAATCATGTTTGTTAGATCATTTTGGCATTAACATCTGTACATTCTTTCTTTCTTTTTCCTTCCTTCCTTCCTATTTTCCTCTCATTCTATCTTTTATTGATTGTTTTAACATAATATTTAGTATTTCGTAATAAAAGTAAAAAAAAATGGGCTCATTTTTTCATGAAGCAATCTTACAGCACTCTGCATCCCCCAATTACACACACACACACACACACACACACACACACACACACACACACACACACACACACACACACACGCCGCACGCACGCACGCACGCACGCACGCACGCACGCACGCACACATGCACACATGGCTTGACTATTGCTGTGATGGTAAACGTATGATTATCTTTATCTTTCTAGTATGTTTTAAGATCACGAAAGAAAATGCATGTCTGTAGGGTTCACAAAGAGGAAACGGTATGCATTGCGTGTTTTTTTTCTGTATAGGTATATACATGGGTGTGTGTGACTCACAAAAAAGCTACAAAAATGGGTCGTTAGAAACAAAAAAGTAAGTAGAGAGGGAAGTGGTTGCAGAGAGATGGAGCAGAAACAGAGAAAGAGCCATAGCCAGCCAACGATGAATTGTTTGGAACCTGGAAGTTCGTCAGCATAGGGTATAGGGTATCTGCAGCAGAAGGGGGAGAGGGGGGAGTGTACAGAGGAAGATGTAGGAGGGTGTAATGTTATGGAGACATTGACAACAGAGGGCACTCATCTTGTACTTTACTCTGTGCGGCTGGCAACTAGGAGAGAGAGAGAGAGAGAGAGAGAGAGAGAGAGAGAGAGAGAGAGAGAGAGAGAGAGAGAGTAGAGATGAGAAGAGAGAAGAAGCATGCTGCAGGCAAGCAAGAAGGCAACAAGGAATGCAAGGCATGTTTTTTTTCGATGGTATAGATACATCGGTGTGTTGTACTCACTAAATAACATCAAAAAAGGTCCTAGAAACAAAAATATAATGAGGCAAGGGTTCAGAGAGAGGGACAACCATACAAGAAAGACATAGCCAGACCAACGATGAATTGTTTGGAACCTGGAAGTTCGCAGCATAGGGTATAGGGTATCTGCAGCAGATGGAGGAGAAGGAGGAGTGTACAGGGAAGATGTAGGAGGGTGTAATGTTGTGAGAGACATGGAAACAGAGGGCACATCTTGTACTTACGACTGTGGAGCGGAACAGTAGAGAGAGAGAGAGAGAGAGAGAGAGAGAGAGAGAGAGAGAGAGAGAGAGAGAGAGAGAGAGAGAGAGAGAGAGAGAGAGAGAGGAGAGAGAGATGGCACGAGAGAGGAGAGTGTCTTTGTCAGGAGATCGCATTTTTCAGTAGAAAAATCACAGGGACGGAAGCTAATGTCTACATAGAATGGCTGTATAGCGCATTGCTCTTCCAGTGAGTTCATTGAATGCTGAAAAAATAAGACCTTTGAGAAATGTCCACTTGAAATTTAATGTTTCTTCTTCTTCGTCTTCTTCTTCTTCTTCTTCTTCTTCTTCTTCTTCTTCTTCTTCTTCTTCTTCTTCTGTCGTCGTCGTCGTCGTCGTCGTCGTCGTCGTCGTCGTCGTCGAACGCTCAGACAGCATCTATTGTTGCCTGTCATATGAATGAAAATGCGTTCCGCTACTAGGCTGTATCCGACTTCGACGTGGGAGAGAATAGTTATCTGTTAAGTCTTTCTGGATAAAAGGGCAAGAGAATGGACCAAGAGGTGGAAAACAGACAAGAAGAAGGTGACAGGAAGGAAAGGAAGGAGGCAGAAACAAATAGAAGGAAAGAAAAGAGGAATTCCTAGTGACAGAATTTTCAGAAGGTGATGGTGTTATTTATACTGACAGGCTCCCACATCCCTACAGGGGAATTTACATTCAAAGTACTTGGTCTGAGCTCCTGGAAATTGTCTGAAAAAACGAAAAGAAAAGTATATGAATGGTAAAAAAACATCGTGATGTATTCACTCAAACTTTTTTCAAACCATTAAAACCTACAACACAGCATAGTGCAATTCATCACACGGCAATGTGAATCACAACAATCATACACGAAACACTGTCGCCATTACTTTCAACTCTCCCCTGTGGGGGTGTCAGGGGCCTGTTAGTATGAATGACATCCCCACCTTCTGGAAAATGTGCAAGAAATCCCCTTTTTTCTATCCATCTCTTTGTTTCTGACTTGTTACTTTTCCTTCCTGTCGCCTCCTTTTTGTCAAATTTCTGCCTTCTTTGTCCACTATCCTGCCTTTTATCCAGAAAAACTTACAGATGACATATTCTCTCCCACGCCGAAGTCGGATATGCTGGGCCTGACTTGTCAGGCGCTTAACAGCAGCGCAAGGCATTTTCACTCCTATAACAGACAAGAAATGAATGATGCTGTCTCAACACTGGTCGAAGAAGAAGCGTCACCTATCTGTCACCAGATCAGTTATAGGAGGCAGCTGTAAGGGATGTTTGGGCTGTCAGAGATCTCCATGGTACTCTAGCTTCTGTCATACACTGCACACACCCACGTACGTCTGCATAATTATTGTAAAGACACAATATTCTCACAGCCTTTGTGCGTGTAAGGGACTGAGGTGTCAGAGACCTCAGCTTCTCTAGGGGCCAGCATATTGAGGGCGGCACCCATCTCCTCTCCCTTGCTGCTTTACCTTCCCTGATCCTAAAGTGGGCAGCCACCCATTGACAGCTGGATGAACTGAGGGATTGTACTGAAGCCAAGGTGTGAAAACGGGCACCCATCTACTCGGTAACCACGCTCAACGCTGCTTAACCTTAGTGGGGGAAAGCAGTGCTCTGACCACAAAGTTATCCTGTGTGTACTTCACATTGTAGTATGTTTAATTTCATGACCCCTCGCAAATATCTTTTTTTAAAATAAAATTTATGAAGACTTAGGTCTGGATTGCTGTATCTGGTTTGTTTAATAACAATGCTCTTTGTTATGACACAATGGTTTGTTTAACAAAATTGCTCTTTGCTCTGGTACGTTGGTTTGTTTAATTAATAACATTGCTCTTTTTTGGGAAGGAAGGTGGCAGGATGGTTAAGACGTACGCCTGTCAATATGTAAACCGTGAGTTTCTGGGTTTGTACCCAGCCTCGCCCTTTCTTCCCAGTTTGTCGAAAAAATCGAACTGAATGTCAAAGTCATTCGGATGAGACTATAAACCGAGGCCCCGTGTGCGAACGCACGCAGAACATCTTGCGCACACGTTAAAACCCCGTTCCGCCTTTTGGAAGAGCAGGCCATTGTGTGCCGGTAGGAGCGGATGACAAAATTATATTTTTAAAAAACCAGCATGCACACAGGTGTCGTGTTTAGACACCATCCCCGAGGAAAAATCGGGGAGTTGGAGTCCCAGGGCGGCTGGGGCTGTATATGGCAACGTTCTGGTGGCTCCTGCGACGGTACTGGAACCATTCGTATCAGTCATTGCCTTTCCAATGGATCATTCCAGTGGTGTGGAGAGGGAGAGTCTGCTTCATGGGTAACAGCTTGCCCTCCATACTTACACAGGCTTTGCAGTCTAAAGACTAGAGCGCAACTCCATAGTCTTCCGAGACTGATGGGTGCCTACTACTCTTTGTTACAAGACGTTGACAGCCCTCGTGACCTTAACCTTCACTCTTTCTCCAATGGTCAACATCACCAAGGCAGGCAACCAATCAGAATGCTTCATCAAAGTCCAGTTGAAAATGGTGGTCATGTTCAGACTCTTTAGCTCAGGCTAAAAGCTTTTTCAAGTTTTGGTAATAACAACAAAAATCAAAGTGCTGAAGCCTATGTCATAATGATGTTATGCCTCAAGATGTCATGTTCAAATTGTTGTTTTGCCTCAAGATGTCATGACATAATGTTGTTGTGCCTCAAGATATCATGTTATAATGTTGTTATGCCTCACAATGTCCTGTTTATACTGTTGTTATGCCTTAAGATGTCATGTTCATATTGTCTTCAGCCATGACAAGCTCTTAGCATAACAACCTACACTCTCTTTCAGAGAATGAAACTCCTCTGAATTCGGAGTATGGCAAACCTGAATCCAGAGCTCTACCTGGGTGTAATTTACAGAAAGAGTCAAGTCAAGTCAAGTCAAGTCAAGTCAAGTGAAGTCAAGTCAAAACCATCTTAATCATCCTATGAAGGGCAGTTACAATACTGACAGGCATGTTGATACGTGGGATATTCTCAAAAACACAAGGAAGCTACATTTCATATTGGTTTAAACATTCCAAGATAGATTCAAATAGAAATATCACAAACACATAACCACACACACACACACGCACACGCACACACACAGCCACACACACGCGCACGCACGCACGCACGCACGCACGCACGCATGCATGCACTCACACATACACACACAGATAGATAGATAGATAGATAGAAAGATAGATAGATGATAGATAGATAGATAGATAGATAGATAGATAGATAGATAGATAGATAGATAGATAGATAGATAGATAGATAGATAGATATAATTTTTATTTATAATATATATATATATATATATATATATATATATATATATATATATAATATATATATATATATATATATAAATGAATGCAGTGTTGTAAGTAACACTATGTTAGCATTTCAAACAAAGATGCACGTCCATTGGTGTGTTTTCTTTTCAATATGAAAAGAGTTTGTTCAACATAAAACATTTGACAATAGATAACAATGTATGCTATGAAAATAGTTTTTTCAACAAGAAACGGGTAACAATAAGACACGTCTGCTATTCTGAGGAACGTTTGTATAAGGTTGGAGCGATCTTTATTATTTTGTTGTTGTTGTTGTTGTTGTTGTTGTTGTTGTTTTTCTTCTTCTTCTTCTTCTTCTTCTTCTTCTTCTTCTTCTTCTTCGAACTTTCAGACAGTAATTATTGTTTGTCTGTCATATGAGCGAAAATGCGTTGTGCTGCCGTTAAACGCCTGACAAGTCAGGCCTAGCACATCCAACTTCAACATGGAAGTGAATTGGTATACTATAAGTCTTTTGGGGAGAAAGGGAGGAGAACTGACCAAGAAGGCAGAGTGCAGACAAGAAGGGTGTCACAGAAATAAATGAAACAATGCAGAAACAAAGAGAGTGGCGAAAAAGGGCAAATTCCTAGCACACAAATTTTAGAAAGCAAGAATGCTATTTTTAACGACAGGCCTTCGGTATCCCCATAAAGTTGAAGAAGTTTTAGTGCTGCCATCTTTGCTGTGTTTTACATAGAGCATTCTTCTGTGGGGCAGGATAGCTAAGTGGTCAGAACGCTGGCTTTTCCCCATTCAAGTTAAGAAGCGTCGAGCGTGGTTACCAGTTGGATAGGTGACCGTTTGCGCGCCTTGGCTTCAGTACAGTCCCCCCAGTTCACCCAGCTGTAAATGGGTACCTGCTCTCTTTAGGGTCAGGGAAGGTAAAGCAGCGAGGGAGAGAAGATAGGCGCCGCCCTCATTGTGCTGGCCCCTAGAGAAGCTGAGGTCTCTGATGCTTTGCTCCCCTACGACTTCCTAGCTTACGGGATACCTTTACCTTTTACCTATTCTTCTGTAAACTTCACATGCATTTTCAGCTCATGGAGCCAGAAACAAACCTAACGACAATGCACAGTCAAGACAATCCATGTTTTAACTAGATGTTTAAAGATTCTGAGTAAAACAAAAGTTGACTGGCACTGTGGATGTAAAATAATCACTATTTAAAGATAGTTTTAAAGCAGCCATGGGGACCTGACAGCTCAGTGGTCAGAGCATTGGCTTTCCCCAGGTTCAGATTAAGCAGCATGCAGTGTGATTACCAAATGAATGGGTGACTATTTGTACGTCTTGGCTTCAGTACAATCCCCGTTCACCCAGCTGTCAATAAGTACCTGCCCTCTTTAGGGTCATGGAAAGTAAAGCCGCGAGGGAGGGAAATGGGCGTCGCCTTCAATATCCTGCCCCCTGGAGAAACTGAGGTCTCTAACATCTCCCTTCCCTACGGCTACAATAGGTTATTGGAACACCTTTACCTTTTACCTTTTTAGTGAGTGCATAACGTCTGCTGCAGTAGTCAGACCAGCCCATTTTGCCAGGCAGTTTTCAGCAAAAGAGTGTTCTCATTTTCAAACTTCTGGCCACACACAAAGTCCTACTTCACCTTCACAACATACTCCCAATGTCCGTGCCGTCTGTAAGTGTAATAAAGTGCACGCACTCCAAATGTCCCTAGTATGCTATGTCAGTGCAGTGCGACACACTCCCAATGTCCCTAGTATTTTCAGTAAGTGCAGTAGAGTGACACACACTGCCGATGTTCCTTTTATGTTATCTAAGTGTAGTAAAGTGACTCACTCCAAATGTTCCTGATATGTTCAGTAAGTGCAGTAAAGTGCAACACACTCCTAATGTCCCTAGTGAGTTCAGTAAGTGCAGTGAACACACTCATGATATCATCAGTCTTCTGTAAGTGTAGTGAAGTGCAGCACACTCCCAATCTCCCAGCTTGTGCTTCTGTAAGTGCAGTGCGACATACTGACAATATCCCCAGTCTGCTGTAAGTGGATGCACACTCCCAATGTCCCTAGTATGTTCAGTAAGTGCAGTGAAGTGCGACACACTCCCAATGTCCCTAGTATGTTTAGTAGCCAGTAAGTGCATTGAAGTGCGACACACCCCAATGTCCCTAGTATGTTCAGTAAGTGCAGTGAAGTGCGACACACTCCCAATGTCCCTAGTATGTTCAGTAAGTGCAGTAAGTGCACACATCCAGTGTTCTATATGTTAGTAGTGTATGATCACACACTCCCAATGTCCCTGTGTGTTCTTCTGTAGGTAGTGCCTCATCAGCCACAGGAGAACCACAGACAACATGGTACAATACTTAATTTTCCCTTCTGTCATCATTTTCTTTATTCTACTTATTCCATGGGTAATGGAATAAGCACTCATGTGGGTGCTTGCTTTTACATCCAGCCCCCGCCTGCATGCATTGTGTCAGTTTTGTTACACATTTCTTCCGACACACAATGGCCTACTCTTCCAAAAATGGATCAGGTTTTAACGTGTGCGCAAAGGTGCTCTGCTGGTTCGCACACGGGACCTTGGTTTATAGTCTCATTTCAAGGTGGTGTTTTATGTTTTTTTGGGGGTGGGGGGAGTAGAGTTGGCATTCCAGTGGGAAAATAACCTTGACTGGGATTAGCAAAGCTCTAATCACTAGACTATCTTTTCCCCGTCTTAGCAACAAGGGATGTACAGAGTTTTAAAAAGAAAACAAATTGCCTTTTCTTTACCAGCGACAATCTTGATAAATTTGTACTCCCCACACTTTTTTCTTCCTTGGCATGGAAAGAGACAAAGCGGGGCGAACACAGGCTTATCAAGGAAATCAGCCCCAGTACTCTACAAAGTGAGCTCTCGATAATCCTTCCTGACCGGATAAACCCATTGCTTAAAACGTTGGGTTAACGATCTAGTGTGGCACTGAGCAATGCCTTTCTTGTATGGCACAGAACCACACATGCTTGTTTCAGGATCAAGTATAGCACTGAGCAAGGAATTATTGTACAGCACAAAACCACACCTGTTTAACGATCTACTATAGCACTGAGCAATGAAATATTGTACAGCACAAAACCACATGCTTGTTTTATGATCTATGTGGCACTGAGCAGTGCCTTACTGTACGGCAAAATACACACTGTTAACGATTCACTGTAGCACTGAGCAATGAATATTTACAGCACAACCACACTTGTTAACGATCACTGAGCACTGAGCATGAAATTGTACTGCACAAACCACACTTCTTTAACATTCTATAGCTATGAGAATTGCATATGTTGTCAGCACAACCTCTTGTTAAGCTACTTAGCATGATCAGAATATTGTACAGCCCACAACACCCCTGTTTAACGATCTAACTATCACTGCATGCATATTGTACCACAAAACCACTTGTTTACGATCTACGTAAGCACTGAGCAATAAAGTATTTACAGCACAAAAGCACCTGTTTAACGACTACTATACACTAGGCATTGAAATTGACAGCACAAAACCACACACCTGTTTATCATCTACTGTAGCACTGAGCAATGAAATATTGTAGCACAAACCAAACTGTTAACGTCTACTATAGCATCTGGCATGCAATTTGTACAGACAAACCAACTGTTTACGATTTACTATAGCACTGAGCAATGAAATATTGTACAGACAACACTTACGATACATACACGAGCAGCATATTCAGCACAAACACACACTGTTTAGCTAGTCTGCTCTGTGCGCTCCTGAATTCGGTGTCTCATAAGCATCACCCTCAATGCGATCCTGGCGTCAGTGTAATTCCTTCTGAAATCGTGCTATATTCTTTGTTTCTCTTCTTTGCTTGCCGTTCCTTTCTTCTGTCACCTCTGTTCCTCCTTTTGTCATATCCTGTTGTTTTCAAACTTAGAAGTACATCTCTCAGAACAAATTGGATGCGCAGAGCTACTTCTCAGCGTAACACGCACACTCCGCTATACAGACATACTGCGCGGCATTTTGCAAAGAAGAAACCTACTCTGTCTGTGAATCTCTAATCTCTCATTTTTAGACAGGATACGTGGTAGAGGGAATAATCTGCTGATGATATACTCACAGTGATGTGACGCTAAACAGCACAACCTTCAACTCTGATCATGTCTTCTCTTCTCGTTCTTTTTTTTAACTCCTGTCATAGCCCAGTGATAGGTATGCTTAGCTAAGGGTAAAGGTAAGGTGTCCCATAACCTTTGTGGTCGTAGGGGAGCGAGGCATCAGAGACCTCAGCTTGTCTAGCGGCCAGCATATTGAGGGCGGTTCGCATATCCTCTCCCTCGCTGCTTTACCTTCCCTGACCTTTAAGAGGGCAGATACCTATTGACAGCTGGGTAAACTGGGGGACTGTACTAAAGACAAGGCGCGCAAACGGTCACACATCCACTTGGCAACCACGCTGGATGCTGCTTAACCTTAGCTTGAGGAAAGCGAGTGCTCTGACCACTGAGTTATCCCGTACCCCGCTGGGTTTCTGGCTGGAATGTAGCGGACTCCAATCCTTAAATCCACTCATAGGGCAGATTGATTATGATGTGAATTAAGGGATCCTTAACGAGCATGTTTGATCTTCTGCATGTGTATAGTCACGAAAAAATATATGGCAATGTCAGGTGTGCACTTAAAGTTGATCCGGGAGACTGAAAAAAACAACTCCTTTAATTCACCAGACGCCACCGAGATTCAAACCCACGACTTCATGGGCGCATGGGATTGAAGTTGAGCGGTCTTAACCACTCGAATATATCCTCTGTCGAATTGAAGGTTGTTTTCTTTGAGTTAATGGTCCAATGGTGAAAAATTATGTAAGAATGCTGCTTTGGGTCTATTGATAGGGGCTGTCATCTACAATCTACATCATGATCTATTTGATAGCTACAGGGGCTGTCATCTACAATCTACATCACCATATGCCTATTTGATAGGGCTGTCATCTACATATTACATCATATCTATTTGATAGGGGCTGTCATCTACAATACATCATATGCATCTATTTGATAGGGGCTGTCATCTACAATACACATCATGTCTATTTGATAGGGGCTGTCATCTACAATAACATCATGATCTATTTGATAGGGGCTGTCATCTACAATACACATCATGATCTATTTGATAGGGGCTGTCATCTACAATACACATCATGATCTATTTGATAGGGGCTGTCATCTACAATACACATCATGATCTATTTGATAGGGGCTGTCATCTACAATACACATCATGAGCTATCTATTTGATAGGGGCTGTCATCTACAATACACATCATGAGCTATCTATTTGATAGGGGCTGTCATCTACAATACACATCATGATCTATTTGATAGGGGCTGTCATCTACAATACACATCATGAGCTATTTGATAGGGGCTGTCATCTACAATACACATCATGATCTATTTGATAGGGGCTGTCATCTACAATACACATCATGATCTGTTTGATAGGGGCTGTCATCTACAATACACATCATGATCTATTTGATAGGGGCTGTCATCTACAATACACATCATGAGCTATCTATTTGATAGGGGCTGTCATCTACAATACACATCATGAGCTATCTATTTGATAGGGGCTGTCATCTACAATACACATCATGATCTATTTGATAGGGGCTGTCATCCACAATACACATCATGATCTATTTGA
>CM060328.1:57689599-57702099 GCA_030674155.1 Stramonita haemastoma
CTTAGAGTTCATCTGTTGTATAGTTTCATCTGTTGTATAGTTTCATCTGTTGTATAGTTTCATCTGTTGTATAGTTTCATCTGTTTGTGTAGTTTCATCTGTTGTATAGTTTCATCTGTTGTATAGTTTCATCTGTTTGTGTAGTTTCATCTGTTGTATAGTTTCATCTGTTGTATAGTTTCATCTGTTTCTTAGAGTTTCATCTGTTGTATAGTTTCATCTGTTTGTGTAGTTTCATCTGTTGTATAGTTTCATCTATTGTATAGTTTCATCTGGGTTTTTTTTATAGTTTCATCTGTTGTATAGTTTCATCTGTTGTATAGTTTCACAGTTGACTTGAATGTCAAAACAAAGACAAGGCCAAGAAGGGCCCAAAACTTTTCCCCCATCCATTAGATCATGAGTGGTGGTATGGGTGCTAGTCTTTCGGACGAGACGATAAATCGAGGTCTAGTGTGTTACACATCATTATTCAACGCACGTTAAAGAACCCACGGCAAGAAGAGGGTTGTCCTTGGCAGAATTCTGCAGAAAAAAGCCACTCTGATAGGGAAGCAAATACAGCTGCTCACAGGAAAAAGAAAAAATAATGGGTAGGCGCTGCACTTGTGGCGGGGCTCTCTCCCCGCGGAGAGCAGCGCGAATTTCACGCAGAGAAATCTGCTGTGCCATAAAGTGGTATAAAATAAAATAGAATAAAGAAAAATAATTATGCTAAGAACAAAAATCAAAAAGAACAAAAATCTTTGCTGTATGTTTACCTTAAAAGTAGCTTACAAACTGGTTGACCTTGAGCTGTGCATCTGCCTTCAGTTCTGCAAATGTCATGCAGGCCAATCTGACTTGAACTTTCATGCGATCTATTTTCTTTCTGCCTGGGTCTTTCTGCCAACTAGTTTCCACAATGTTTCCCTAAATCGCGATCCCATAACATAGTACACCACAAAGTTGAAGGTGCTGTTGATGTTGGTGAATGTCTCACTGATCCACAGAGCCACCAGGAAAAAGTTGTGGTAACGTCGACCAGTGTTCATTTCTGGAAAGAGCAGCCAGACTGAAACTGTTCACAGCTCCAGGAAACATGCAGATGATGAAGAAATGGAGTTGACAACAAGTGTCTTTGTTATGGCAAGTTCCTGGGTTGAAAGTGAGGAGGTAGTTTGGGATCTCCATTTCAGAACCTGGCGAAGTTTCACAACTGTCAGATGGTCATTGTCGTTACTACAATGAAGACAATTCCAGGCAGACCAATTCCAAATACGAAACTTTCCAGAGGATCAATGAAGTGTTTGTAAGTTCTGTAGATCTCCCCTTCAACAGCTGTGATCACTTTGACATCAGCTACAGGATCATACCCACAACCAACACGATATCGAAAACACACAAGAAAGAACAGACCCATGACTATGATGTAAACCGCAATGATAAAACCAGCCATTGCTTTAGTGCTCAGCAGGCTCTGGTATTTCAGGGGATTGTAAATACAGAGACATCTTTCTGTTGCAATGGTGGCTGATAAATATAAGAACATAATGAAAAGCCCAACAGGAATCCTGCATTTGTGTTACTTAAAAGGGTCGCAACTGGGCCCCACCTTTCCTTTGTGGTAAACTGTATGTAAAACTGCTCCCCAAAATGTATGAAGGCATTGGCTATGTACAGTTCATCAGCCAGAGACAGAGCAAAGAGACACAGGTTAACCCGATCTCTGAGGCCCTGTTTATAAAACACGCCATGTTGATGATGTTGGCTGGTCCACCAATCAGAAACAAGATCACTAACAGATTGTTTTTGACTTGACTTACAATTGTCTCTGTTTCTGCGCTGACAATGTTTTGAGGATTGTCCCAGGGTAAGAACTCCATGTCACTAAACACAATTGTAATGCAGTCATCTGAAACGACATGTTCTGAGCAGAAGTAGAACCATACTCTGACAGGTCGTTTTGCAGACCTCCATTCTCAGCAGACACATTTGCTAACTGAATGAGGAGTTGAACATACCACCAGCTAAGGTTGATGCCATGCGGTGCTTGTGTTCTGTTTTCACAGCCTAAAGGTTTGCAGCACTGCCTGCCACTGCAGCTGTAAAGTAGAGAAAGTTTGATGTTTTGGTAACATTTTAAACAAACCATTAAACAATTAAAGTGAAGAACACAACAAGCACATACACACAAGATTCGAGATTTGATTAATGTTGGACCCGTCATGAGGCGTGAAGAGTTCAGTTAACAAAATTAAATGCAAGTACATGTAGCCCCTGCAGATGGGTAGCCTGTACTGTTTTAGTGATTGCTAGGTTGTAGATAGGTGTCAACAGAGGTTGTAGATAGATGTCAACAAACTAACCTTACCTGGAAATCTTCAGCACCCTTGTAAACCTTCTCTGGAATGGGAATTATTTATTTTATTGTATTGAAGAGGGATCAGAACTTTCTCTGGATTGGGTAACACATTATGTTGTATTGAAGAGGGTCAGAAGGGAGTGGGCAATACTTATTCTGTCGTATTGGAGAGGGGTTAGAAGAAGTGGTTTTTTTCCTGTGTTGTTTCTGTGTTTTGTACACTAACTTTAAACAAGTTGTTAGCATACACTTCTAAGCATGCCCTGCCTTTTATAAAGTGTTTTAACAATTCAGCCATTTAAATTATGTCTGTTTTAGACACCTTATCCTGTTCTTGTTAGTGTATTTGTTGTTGGTTTTTGTTGTGAGATAACAGTGTTTATCAGCACCATTAAGGAGAATTAGCACTCAAATAATTATGACCGAAAGAAGAAGTGTACATGTTCTATCCAAAAGCCCACACATAAGATGGAATCTAAGATGGTGTCCTAGTGTCGGTGCATTTTCAGTCTATTATCCATAGAACAGCTGCTTCACTACATGCAGCATTATCTTCCGCCTTGCAGATGCTTGCTGTAACCTCTTGAAGAGTGAATCGCCTTTGTTGGTAGCAATGAAGGTATATGCAATCTCTTTGAGTCTGTGCATATTATGCCTTTACGTGTTTCATTTCTAGCTTTGAGCTATTTTGCATGAGAAAAGCTCCTCTGTTTTCAGAGGTAAAAGAAACACACAGGGTTGTTTGAGTTTCCTAATGGCATCAGGTGCAGTCTGCAAGGTTAGCAGTCAAAAACAGGTCTGAAGATGACACTGGCCCGTGTCAAGTCTCAACAAGCTTTTCCAGCTGAGACTCATTGGGAATCAGTTTCCCAAGCCATTTGTTTTCACTGGTATCTTTGCTAGACAAAACTCAAAAATCTTCTGGTACAGTGTATTGTCTCCACCACCTATAATACAGTTTTTCTGTTGAACTTTTCTTTAGCCATTGACCACTTTTTCCCCTTTTTCCATGTATTCCTCTCCCTTCCTTCTGCTTTAAATGTGTAACGTGGCAAGAGCTGGTCTGAAAGATGGTTTAGCTTAAACGGACCTAAGTTTTACCTTCAGTTTCATGAGGACAGATACGTGAAATATTTCTTCATGAAAGCAATGCTGAACGTTATCATTTTTGCGTAGATTCTCTAAGCAGTTTGCCTGCATCTCATTTTATTTCCCTGTGAAACAGAGAAGAAACTCTCAGGAAGCCCAATCTGGTAACATGAAGAAGGGGATCAAACAACACAGTAGTTGTACATTCATTTCTCCTCACTAACACAAACTCGTCACTTTGACAGCGATGTGCACTGAAACACTGCTGTTGTAAAGCAATAGCCTTAGGGTAGCAGTGCTTGTAAGAAAGATAGCAGTGCTTGTAAGAAAGATAGCAGTGCTTGTAAGAAAGATAGCAGTGCTTGTAAGAAAGATAGCAGTGCTTGTATGGAAGGATAGAAGTGCTTGTATGAAAGGATAGCAGTGCCTGTATGGATGAGTAGCAGTGCCTGTATAGATGAGTAGCAGTGCCTGTATGGATGAGTAGTAGTGCCTGTATGGATGAGTAGTAGTGCCTGTATGGATGAGTAGTAGTAGTGTCAGATATTAACGGCCACACTGCTTAGAAGAATCTGAACACTGCTCTTCAAATGGAACCCTGACATTTGTTTTTGTTACATAGTTTCCAAACAAATGCCACCATTTCCGTTTAAACGTTCTAAAATCTGTAACATTCTATAGGGGCAAATCTTCCAGAGAACTGCAAACGGGCAATGGTTCCTCTGCAAGGAGATCAAACTGATTCACTCAAGTTTCATCATCTGTTATGCATTTCCTGATAGTTTTGCTGTTTCCATGTGGAGATCCGGAGTTTGTTCAATTACAAGTTGACAAGTACATTTTGTTTATATCCAGCAAGAAAATGGCGTTACTAATAGATATAACGTTTGTGTATCCAAAGTCGTTTGTGTGATGTATCTATCAGCTTGTTTTGTTGCTAGTGTGTTTTGTATACCCCTAGCTGTCATTCATGATTTTAAATTTAATCAGATTTTCAACAGAAGAAATGAGTAGTGAGAAAAATAACTTGGTAGAAACTCACGCAGCACGACTGTTGAAGTCATGTCAGGTGGGTTTTACCACAGTTTAGTTCTCTCAAACACCCCTACACTGTTGCATAGAAAGGCACACCATTATGATATTACACATATCTAACATTGTACGCTGATGACTCTGCATCTTTCTTGAAAGTCATAAAACACCATGGCTTGGAAATCTTGGATAGCTCTAGACTTGGTAGGAGACGAAGACTCTCCCAGAAATGGACTTGGACCCAGAACATATTGTCTGGAAGTGGGAGGTGTCTGCTACATCAGCTCTGGCATTGCAGTTGTTGAAAGGTAGAGCCATACTGAAGCCTTACTAATCCACTACACTCAATACAAGATAAGGTGAAAGTGTCACCAATAATTTGCTCATTTTCTTTGTAAACGGTTGCATGCGCGTGACTTATCTGAATGCAAGTGCTTTGATTTGTGTGCTTTACAAGATTCAGCGTTATATAAATCCCATATATTATTATTAATAAAACAAGTTCACACAATCATCAGAAAAAAAATAATAAAGTAGTTCAAGATCTGATGATACCAGGTGAGAAAAAAGTACTGCTATGGCTAACGTGCAAGACTTAATCCTGCCACTGAAACTGAGTTCCAGGAGACTGTTGTGGGAGAATTACACAGGTAGGAAAAAGACACGATGGCCAAACAACAACGCAGACATTTCTTTAAACTTCCCAAAGATAACATTTTTCCCTTTTGCGCACCTGTGTACACACTTGTATGAACCCATGTGCCCGTCTGCTTGCAAGCATGCACGTCACCCAGGTAATTACGCCCACAAAATATGTACATGTACTTTGACCGAATACTCTACAACTGTTGTGTAATACCAAGGTCTATTTTCATCAGAAATTAACTAGATGGACATCATGCATTGTATCATACCAGATCTTAGGTACTGATGGACAAGGCGCAATGCCACCTTCTCTCTGATCAAGACAAAGTTGCAATACGTATCAAATCAAAGCTGTTTTTCTTTGCATTTTTATTCCTTCGTATTTTGCATTTTGAAGGTGCATCTTCAGCAGTTTGAAAAGAAAGGTTTAGTGGCTTTGTTGGATCATTGATGAAAGAGAGTCTGTTCCCAACCCACTTTACTTAAAGTTTGGGGATGTGACGTACACCAAGGTTTAGGGGATCTTTATTTCCAATGTGGTATGTAATAGAAAAACTCCCTCATGGGGATGCTGGGGGCCTGTCAGTATACACGGCACCCCTACCTTCTGGACATTTTGTGCCAGGAAGTCCTCCATCTTTTCTATCTTCGAACGAGACTATGAACCGAGGCCCCGTTTGCGAACACACGCAGAACATCTTGCGCACACTTTAAAATCCTGTTCCGCTTTTCGTAAGAGTAGGCCAATGTGTGCCAGTGGGAACAGATAACAAGATTTACAAAACTGATTACACACGGGGACTGGATGTAAAAAAAAAAGCGTGAGTGCTTATTCCACTATCATTGATATAAAGACTGAATAAAACAAAATAAAATAAATATCTTTCTCTTTGATTCTACCTTGCTCCTTTTCTTCCCACCACCTCCTTGTCTGTTTTCTGCCTTCTTGGTCCATTCTCCTGCCTTTTTCAAGAAGGACTTAAGAGATAACAATTCTCTCCCACGATGATGTCAGAGGCAGTAGGCCTGACCCCTCAGGCACTACTCAACAGCAGCACAAAGCACTTTCGCTCTTTTGATGGGTAATAGTCGTTACTAACTAAGCTGTCCCAAAGAGAAAAGAAGACAAATATCAGTAAATGGTGACTGACATAATCAGAAAGTAATCTTGCATTGTCTTCTTGGAGTCCACAATCAAAGGAAAGAATATTGTCAGACTTAGAGTGACTATTACCTGAATTTAAGCCAACTATACATGCTCTGCTGTGTTCTATGATACATCAGTTCTTCAGTCAAAAACCTGACACAAATAGACAACGCTTTGTTGGTGGTGGTTTTCGGGGGCTGTTTTCGTTTGGTTTTGCCATTCCAAACTGAGAACTGCCATTGAAAATCTATCATCAATAAGAAAAGTCCAGGAAGGTATTTCAAGCATCACGTTAGTGTTTGCTGGCTAACAGAAACGTAGGTAAGAAATTGCAAACTGCAGGGTGTTTTGAGATTTATTTTCTGACTGACCATGATAATCCCTCCAGTAATTTTATGTCTACTGCTTAGACGTGTTTAATGGTACCCAGATAGACGACAGTGGTATTCCATTTTAAGCCTTTTCCGAAAAGCCACATCTGCAGATAAATGACTTTGTCAGAAAAGATCTGAAGAAAATCCCATGTTGTATCATAGATAAAGAGTGCTCTTGTGATTGAATATTATTTAACTTTGACAGAAAGGACCTTATAGAAGCTTCCGTGATGTGCCATTAGAGAGAGTGTGTCCTTATTGTAAAATATGATTTGATTATTAATATATCGAGTAAGCAAATGCAACTCTCCTCCATCACAGCATTCTACTTCTCTACCAGAGAGGGAATTTTTCTTTTATATGTATATATATATATATATATATGTATATATATATATATATATATATATACATACATACATACATACATACATACATACATACATACATACATACATACATACATACATACATACATACATACATACATACATACATACATACATACATACATACATACATACATATACACACACATACATATATTACTTTTTAACGCATCATCAGTGCAGATGATCAGAGATTTGGAGAATGTGCTCTTCCCCTTCACAAGAGCAGGTTTCTTGCCTCAGATGCTGCTGAACTCCTGCTCTGAAAAGCTTGGTGATGAGTAGGGTCTCTTTCTCTCAGCTTCCCTGCATAGGAAATTGTATACATCTAAACATTATTGTTAAAGGCAAAGGTATTTCCCTTAACCAATGCCGTCATTGAGGAGCGAAGTGTCAGAGACCTCAGCTTCTCCAGGGGCCAGTATATTGAGGGCGGCGCCCATCTCCTCTCCCTCTCTGCTTTACCTTCCGTTACCCTAAAAAGGGCAGGTACCCCTTGACAGCTGGGTGAACTGGAGGACTGTGCTGAAGCCACAGGATGCAAACAGTCACCCATCTTATCGGTAACCACGCTCAATACTGCTTAACCTTAGTACAGGGGAAGCTATTACTCTGACCACTGAGTTAATCTATCCTAAAATTGTGATTACTGGCAGGCCAAAAATGTTAACCCTAAGGCTGCGGCCATAGTAAACCCGGCATTTTGACACCGTCAATTTTGCCGGGCCGGGTGAAAAATGCTGCCCGGCTGAATTACTCTGTGGCGTCACTGATGACGGCTGTGCATGGCCAGAGTAGAGCCACGGCCAGGCCCGTTTTTTTTCAACCCGTCGTTTTGACGTTCGAGCGACACGTCCGTTTGCCGGGTTGACGGAAAGGAAAATAATCAAGAAAAACTTATTTATGGTGCTTCAAAAATTCTGACTACACAAACTAGTAAATTGACCCTTCCCGATTACATTCCAGTGGTTTTGATAAAAGTTTTGTGGGGGGATTTTACTTTTTATGTCGAACTATTTTCTGTCGATTCACGCGGAGTATCAGACGCCGCAGCAGTCAAAGAGACGGCCGTCAAAACAACGGGACGGGCCGGGTTTACTATGGCCGTAGCCTAAAGGATCTTTGTTCCTGTCAATACTTAGGCTTCAAGTCACTGCCAGAAAATGTGTGACTGCAGCATAGGATTGACCTGAGCAGGGCTGACTGAAATCAAAAAACACCTGCTTGACTTTACCTTTGGGGCCAAAATTGTTCCCCCCATCCATTAGATCATGAGTGGGGGTCTGGGTTCTAATCTTTCAGATGAGATGATAAACCGAGGTCCCGTGTGTTACACATCATTACTTTGCGCACGTAAAAGAACCCACGGCAACAAGAGGGTTGTCCCTGGCAAAATTCTATAGAAAAAAGCCACTCTGATAGGAAAACAAATACAACTACAGACAGGAAAAGCAACAACAAAAAATGGGTGGGCGCTGCACTTGTGGCGACGCGCTCTCCCAATGGAGAGCACCCCGAATTACACGCGGAGAAATCTGATGTGACGTACAGTGGTATAAATAGATAAAATAAATAAATAAATAAATAGATAAATAGATAAATAAATAAATAAATAAATAAATAAGAAAGAAAAGAAAGAAAGAAAGAAAGAAAGAAAGAAAGAAAGAAAGAAAGAAAGAAAGAAATACGTACACAAATTATATCTGTTTTGTTTTTTATGCTTATATCATCTATGAGAGCTAGTTTTCTGAAAGGGGGAGGTTTTTTTGTCAGCAGTTTGTACAAGGAACCAGACAACCAAACAGCCCCTTTGTGGATTCCCATGAAACACAATTCACTTTTTTTTTCAGAACACGATTGTGTACACTGTTAAACTATTGGTACCTAAACCAATGCCTGGGGTTTAAACTAAAACAAAAGTGTTGCCGTTGCTTTTTTAAATGAAACCAATTTTGCTTCACAGGGAGAATGTCAATAATAACCAGATTAAAATCCATGGTACATATCTTGCATTTTTGCAAAACAAAAATCCTTACCGATAAAGTCAACTGGGCAACCAACACTAAAGTGCAACCAACACTAAAGTTATTTCAGCAACCAACACTAAAGTGCAACCAACACTAAAGTTAGCTGGGCAACCAACACTAAAGTTAGCTGGGCAACCAACACAAAAGTTAGCTGGTTAGCTGGGCAACCAACACTAAAGTTAGCTGGTTAGCTGGGCAACCAACACTAAAGTTAGCTGGGCAACCAACACTAAAGTTAGCTGGTTAGCTGGGCAGCCAACACTAAAATCAACTAGGCATCCAACACTAAAGTCAACTGGGCAGCCAACACTAAAGTTAGCTGGGCAGCCAACACTAAAGTTAGCTGGTTAGCTGGGCAACCAACACTAAAGTTAGCTGGTTAGCTGGGCAACCAACACTAAAGTCAACTGGGCAGCCAACACTAAAGTTAGCTGGTTAGCTGGGCAGCCAACACTAAAGTTAGCTGGGCAGCCAACACTAAAGTCAACTGGGCAGCCAACACTAAAGTTAGCTGGGCAGCCAACACTAAAGTTAGCTGGTTAGCTGGGCAACCAACACTAAAGTTAGCTGGGCAGCCAACACTAACGTCAACTGGGCAACCAACACTAAAGTTAGCTGGGCAGCCAACACTAAAGTTAGTGTTAGCTGGGCAACCAACACTAAAGATAGCTGGGCAACCAACACTAAAGTTAACTGGGCAACCAACACTAAAGTTAGCTGGGCAGCCAACACTAAAGTTAGCTGGGCAGCCAACACTAAAGTTAGCTGGGCAGCCAACACTAAAGTTAACTGGTTAGCTGGGCAGCCAACACTAAAGTTAGCTGGGCAGCCAACACTAAAGTTAGCTGGCAGCCAACACTAAAGTTAGCTGGGCAACCAACACTAAAGTTAGCTGGGCAGCCAACACTAAAGTTAGTGGAGCTGGGCAACCAACATAAAGTTAGCTGGGCAGCCAACACTAAAGTCAACTGGGCAACCAACACTAAAGTAGCTGGGCACCAACACTAAAGTTAGCTGGTTAGCTGGGCACCAACACTAAAGTTAGCTGGGCAGCCAACACTAAAGTTAGCTGGTTAGCTGGGCAACCAACACTAAAGTTAGCTGGGCACCAACACTAAAGTTAGCTGGGCAACCAACACTAAAGTTAGCTGGGCAACCAACACTAAAGTTACTGGGCAACCAACACTAAAGTTAGCTGGGCAGCCAACACTAAAGTTAGCTGGTTAGCTGGGCAGCCAACACTAAAGTTAGCTGGGCAGCCAACACTAAAGTTAAGCTGGTGCAGGCACCAACACTAAAGTTAGCTGGGCAGCCAACACTAAAGTTAGCTGGTTAGGGCAACCAACACTAAAGTTACTGGGCAACCAACACTAAACGTTAACTGGGCAACCAACACTAAAGTTAGCTTGGGCAGCCAACACTAAAGTTAGCTGTTAGCTGGGCAACCAACACTAAAGATTAGCTGGGCAACCAACACTAAAGTTAGCTGGGCAACCAACACTAAAGTTAGTAGCTGGTTAGCTGGGCAACCAACACTAAAGTTAGCTGGGCAACCAACACTAAAGTTAGCTGGTTGCTGGCAACCAACACTAAAGTTAGCTGGGCAGCCAACACTAAAGTTAACTGGTTAGCTGGGCAGCCAACACTAAAGTATTAGCTGGGCAACCAACACTAAAGTTAGCTGGGCAACCAACACTAAAGTTAATGTTAGCTGGGCAACCAACACTAAAGTTAGCTGGTGCAACCAACAACATAAAGTTAAGCTGGGCAGCCAACACTAAAGTTAGCTGGTTAGCTGGGCAGCCAACACTAAAGTTCACTGGGCAGCCAACACTAAGTAACTGGGCAACCAACACTAAAGTTAGCTGGGCAGCCAACACTAAAGTTAGCTGGTTAGCTGGGCAACCAACATTAAAGATACTGGGCATGCCAACACTAACGCAACTGGGCACCAACACTAAAGTTAGCTGGGCAGCCAACACTAAAGTTATGGTTACTGGGCAACCAACACTAAAGTAGCTGGGCAACCAACACTAAATTTACTGGGCACCAACACTAAAGTTAGCTGGGCACCAACACTAAAGTTAGCTGGGCAGCCAACACTAAAGTTAGCTGGGCAACCAACACTAAAGTTATGTTAGCTGGCACCAACACTAAAGATTAGCTGGGCAACCAACACTAAAGTTAGCTGGGCAGCCAACACTAAAGTTAGCTGGGCAACCAACACTAAAGTTAGCTGGGCAGCCAACACTAATAGTTAAACCTAATTAGCTGGGCAACCAACACTAAAGTTAGCTGGGACAGCCAACACTAAATCAGCGGCAACAACACTAAATTAGTGTGCCCAACACTAAAGTTAGCTGGTTTCAATGGCAACAACATAAAATAGCTGTGAACTAAAGTTCTGGTTACTGGCAACCAACTTAGAATAATGGCAGCTACACTAACAGACTGCCACACTAAGTTAAGCTGGGATCCAACACTAACGTTAGCTGTTTTGGCAACCACCACTAATATTACTGGCAACCAACACTAAGTTATTAGCCTGATTGGGGCAGCAACATAAAGTTAGGTGGTGCAGCCAAATAAAGTAGGTTAGGGGCAGCCACAGGAATAGGTAGCTGGGCAGCACATAGTGTGGGTGGTTAGCGTGGTGTGTTGTGGGCACGTAGGTTAGTGGTGCAGCCATCTAAGTAGCTGGTGGTTAGTGGCAGCCAACACTATAAGATGTATGATGTACGACGGCACCAACATATGTAATGCTGGCAGACAACACTAAAGATAAGATCTTGTTAGCTGGTCCACATAAATTGCTGGCTGTCAGTATGCTGGCAACCAACATAAAGTTGCTGGACTATGATAAGCAGTGGCATCACTACCTAAAGAGCCTGGTCTGCAACACTAAGTTGTTCTGTCATACCTCAGAAGCAGGCAACACTAAATTAATGGGCCGGATAGCTAGGGCAGCAACATGGCTAAATTAGACGGGTTCCATTCCGTTAAGGGGCAATCCACTGATAAATAGCTGATCACCGCCACCAAACATCATAGATTTACTGAGGCCTGTGCAGGCACCAAACACTAAAGTTATCCTGTGCCGAAAGTAGGTAGTGTGCGGGATAACAAACTAAAGATTACAAATCTGCCAACACTAAAATACATAGTCGCGCGTCCTTCCCAACCTTATCTTCTCTCCTCTCTTTCTGTCACCAACCACTACTTACGTTCTCTGCCAACCAACACTAAAGTTAGCTGGTTAGCCTGGGCAACCAACACTAAAGTTAGTCTGGGCAACCAACACTAAAGTTAGACTGGGACTTAGCTGGGCAACCAACACTAAAGTTAGCTGGTTAGCTGGGCACCAACACTAAAGTTAAGCTGGGCAGCCAACACTAAAGTTATCTGGCAACCAACACTAAAAGTTTAGCTGGGCAACCAACACTAAATATTTAG
>CM060328.1:57707099-57784599 GCA_030674155.1 Stramonita haemastoma
CATATTAAAAAATGCTAGTTGAATGTGTATGTATACAGTGCAGCACTCTCTTGGTGCCCTGGGCTCTGTTGCTGTGCAAGAGTTTGGGTAGGACAAGACTCAAACCAGCTTTTTTGTCACATTTTTTCAAAAAAGTTGCCTCAGGCACTCCTGTTGTTGTGGGTGTTTTTCTGTGTGTATGTGCATATGGCGGTACCCTGTACGTTGCTGTGGTTCGTCATATTCTTGTATATAATCGTTGATGTTATTTGTATTGCCACGTTTTATTGCGTACATTTTACCAGCTTTTGTTCCACTAACTGCTATATTCAAGCCCCCCATTCTGCTCACCCCTAGTGGGAGTGATTCTGTTAATTTTTAATTTTATATTTTCTTTTAAGACAAGGGAAAGACTATTGTATTTTTTCAATCTTTAATTTTTTTAGTAGATGTTCTACTTTGATAGGTGTTTTGGGGTCATCATTTTTTGTTGTTGTTTGTTTTTGGTGAGTGCATCATCGCTTTGCAGATGTAGATCTTTATATTGAATAATATTTGCTTGATTGATACCTTTTTGCCATAAACGGTTCTTTAAGAAGGTATTAAAAGAATCTAGGGTGATATGACAATGATATACAAGCATGTATTTTAGTCTCTTGGTGGATAGCCAGCTTTATGTGTATTTTCGACTTTTTTTTGCAATCGAGATTTTTTGTTTTCACCTGTGCTTCTGTCTGCAAACCTAAATGATCACAGAAATGGTACATGGAGTCTGTTTGGTTTTTGTTCTTGAGTGGGTTTTTTTAACTGTAGTGTTGTTTCTGGTTTGTTTTTGTTTTTCTTTTATTTTTTGCGTCATGCTATGATAATTCCTTTATGTTTGTCTTTTTTTATCTTTGGGGTAGAATCGTAATAGCTCGCTCATTTATTGTCCTTCGGATGAGACTCTAAAGCCAAAGCCCGTGTGCGAACGCACGCAGAACATCCTGAGCACACGTTAAAACTTGTTCCACCTTTCGAAGAAGTAGGCCATTGTGTGCCAGTGGGATCAGATGACAAAATTTACAAAACCTCATACACACGGGGACTGTATGTAAAAAAGCAAATACGTGCTTATTCCATTATCCTCGATATCTATATTGATATTCCTGTTGGATATTTGGGGTGCCAAGTTTGTGATTTTGGCTGGTATTAAATATGTTTTCTTTTCTTTTCTTTTTTGCTGCATCATCGTCTGTGACGTTCCTATCCCTGCTGTTCTCACGCGGCTCGTTTCAATCTCCCTGCCACAGCCATACCCCAGGTTCGCTATGTCTCATCCTCAGGATCGGAAGTCTACCGAGAGCTCATCAACATTGGGTCGCCGTGGGGCCACCAGCCAGAGGGCCCCTACACTGCTGCTGGGTCACTTTGGTGGTGTTGAGTGGTGCCTGTTCAGAGCTAACATACGCTGGACACCACCCACTAAATCCCCTACTAATGACACTATTAGCTCAGTCGCCGAGCCCGACTGCGTGAGACGCCCACCCGAGGTGGTTACCACCACAATGTCCCTCCAACGACTGCCCCATTCGAACCTCCAACTTCAAAGGCTTTGACACAAACTCACCCTAGGTACAGAAGCGTATGGGCATACTGAACCTCAGGTCACTATGAGACCAGAGCAACGAGGGCCACCGAATCAGAGGCAATTTTTTCATTGCATAGTGATCGGCGAGAATGAGGGTGATACAATAATGCTGTTATGGAAGTGCATGTGCTTTGAGACTACTTGACAGGGCTGTACTCTACGCTTACTATCATACTATATCTCGGCGTCAACCGGGCCCGAGAGATACACCTGCAGTTTGGTCAAGTAATATGATCAACATTCTAAAATTCGCAATCGTAAAGTGGATGAAGTTCCACTGTGTGGTCCCAGTCTTCCCATTGTGCCCACAGCACACTTACTCTGGGTAGGAGCCGGCCAGAGTCCGAAAAATCCCTATGACTCATGGGAATCGAACCCATGACCTTACAGTCCGGAATCTAAGGCGCTAACCACTGTGCCAGGGCGGCTGGTCATTACATAAGTTTTCAGTTCACAGTGCTTATGAATTTCTGTGCACGTGGACTGTTGGGGTTTTTTTCCCTTATTTTTCATAAATTCAAATTGTCTTTTTGTGTAAGTAAATTGTGTAATGCGCAGCTTTGCGCACAGCTCAGGGTGTGTGTGTGTGTGTGTGTGTGTGTGTGTGTGTGTGTGTGTGTGTGTGTGTGTGTGTGTGTGTGTGTGTGTGTGTGCGGTGTGTGTGTGGTGTGCGTGTGTGTGTGCGCGTGTGCGTGTGTGTGTGTGTGTGTGGAGATGGGGTGGGAGTGATGTGGAGAGAGAGAGGAGAGAGAGGGAGAGGGAGAGGGAGAGAGAGAGAGAGAGAGAGAGGAGAGAGAGAGAGAGAAGAGGAGAGCATGAAAAGCTGTGTATGCATTGGATCTTGTGCACATACTCCACACTGTAAACACACAATCACTCATGCACATAACTCTAAACAAAGACCTCGGTCAAGTTTCAGTTTTATTTTCGGTTTTATGTCTTTGCACCCCTTTTCACCAAATTGGACAATGTGTTTAGAATAACCGAGTTTCCTGATCATTTTGTTTCATTTCAGCTGGGAGTCCGCTACCCAACCCTGACTCCAGCTTTTCTTTGGGGGCTAAAGGGGGAGGTAGGCTTTTCCCAATGCTCTGACCAGTAATAACGTGACAATGACCGACCAACTGACTTTTTGTCTGATTTTGAATTCTCATACCAGCATTTGAAAATACCTCAGACCACAATGACATGTCATTCCAACATGCTTTTAAAACACTAAAGTGACAAAAAACTTAATTGCAGCTATGTTATCTTTACAGTCAGAAAATACAGACACCTTGAATAAGTAAGTGCAAAACGTTTACTTGTTTTATACAACTTTAAGCCACAGAAGCCTTCTCAGTGTGAAATTCGGATGCTCTTCCCAGGAGAGTGCATTGCCACAAGAACAGCGCCACCCATTTTTTTCTTCTGTCTGCAACTGCATTTGTTCCCCTATCATTTTGCCAGGGACAACTCTTTTTGCTGTGGGTTCTTTTACGTGCCTTAAATAATTTTGTATAACACACGGATCTCATTTTATCGCCTCATCTGAAAGATTAGCATTCGACCATCACTCGTGGTCTAATGAATGGGGAAAAGTTTGGGCCCAAAAAGGGATTAAACCACCGCATTCATTCGACCTGGCTTTTCACTTTCTAGGCAGGCGCGTAACCTCTAGACCACCGATCCACTGTAAATTTTAAAAGAGGGAGTTGTACAAAGCTTGTACCGTTAATCAGGAAAAAGTTGGATAGTCAAGAGCCACTGGTGTGTGCTCACCACTAGTTTAAACGTATAAAATTATCAGTTTTATCATTGTACAAGTATGTTATAAAATACAGGAACAATAAAAGCAATAACTCATTAAATACAGGAAAAACTGAAGTAATACTGGGTACAGGAAACATCTTTTGTTGGTCTTCTAAAAAAAATCATTCAACATTTTCTCCACTCATTCAGATGGACAAGCTGGGGTTGTATCACACAGGGTATGTACCTGGTAATTAAATTCAGTTGTAAACAGTTTATCCACACCTTTTCCATTTGGGATTCAAAAACAAGCTTAACTGGGTTCGGATCAAAAACGATAATGAAACTCGAAAGCAAAAAAAGCTTAACATGTTACTGGCAAAGGAATGTTCCAGTTCACCTTTCATGGGAGTAAAAACTGTAGAGTAGCTTCAAATGCGATATAGTTCAAAATAATGCACACACAACTTGGACCCTGGAATAATAGGAAATAGGAGGAAGGGGGCAGCACACATAGTTTAAGTAAAAGGCATTAACTGCATAGCTCAAGTCTACCAGATACCACAAAACCACTGTATAATAATTTTCACAAAAAACGATAGGTTAGGGACATGATTTCAGCCATGTCCTTCAGGTTGTTATGATAACAAAAGGGATACAGGCAAAAAAGTTACCACATATGCTATCCATTCGAAGGTGGAAAATGCCGGCATTGTTTGGAGTGGTGACATACCAGTAAACCAATTACACAACTGCCCAGATGAAGTAGACACATTTCCATGCTCCAAAATGAATAATATATTGAAACATCAAATACCAACCAAAAATAAAACACCATTACTGAACATGTAATTCTAAAAGCATCGTGTAGTTCATTCACTGCAATGTTATGTTTGAAAAAGAAAATGGAAAAGAAAAGGGGTATCAGCAGTAAACTGCTTCACTCTGCGCTCAGTATTTCAACATCAATACAAAAGCAAAATAAAAAGAACAGAGTCTTATGGTAATTAATTCCAAGAAAAATATGCTAAAATGACGTTTCAATACAAAATAAAGATGATACATGGAAAAAAGGAAAAGAAAGCACTTAAATACAAGACTAGCCGACCGCCAGCATTATTGCTGAACACAGATTTTTTTCTACTTAACAAATTAAATTTATTTTTTTTTTAAATACAAAAAAACAGTGTTTTGTAAAACTGCACGAAAAAAATTACAATCACTAAAAATAGAAACACACACACACACAACACCACACACACACACACACACAACACACACACACACACACACACACACACACACACACACACACACACACAACAACACACACACACACACACACACCACACACACACAAAACACACACACAAAACACACACACACAACACACACACAACACACACACACAACACACACACACACGCGCGCGCGCGCGCACACACACACCACCACACCACAACACACACACACACACCACACACACACACACACACACACAACACACACACACCTAAACCAACTTCTACTTTTATACAAGCCACGTTTCATTAGAGCACAAAAAAACACTAAAAGATGAAAAAAAAAAAGCTAAACCTGTACCACTCTGTATTATGCACTAATCTGCTAAAATACATTATTTCACATTTGCTATACTGGAATTTTGAACAGAACAGGGTCTTTTGGTAATTAATTCCAAGAAAATCATGCTAAAATGACGTTTCAATACAAAATAAAGATATGGTCGATGAAAAAAATGGAAAAAGAAAGCACTTTAAATACAAGACTAGCCGACCGCCAGCATTCATTGCTGAAACAGATTTTTTTCTACTTAAACAAAAGTTAAAGTAAATTATTTTTAAAAAACACCACAGTCGAGTGTTAGTACAACTGCTCAAAAAAAAATACAATCACTAAAAAAAGAAAACACACACACACACACACACACACACACACACACACACACACACACACACACACACACACACACACACACACACACACACACACCACACTGAACCAACTTCTACTTTTATACAAGCCACGTTTCATTAGAGCACAAAAAAAACCTTAAAAGATGAAAAAAAAAAAGCTAAACCTGTACCACTCTGTATCATCGCACTAATCTGCTAGAATACATTATTTCACATTTGCTATACTGGAATTTTGAAATACACACACTTGAAGTAAAGTCAATATGTTGCAAAAAAAATAGCGCAAATGGACATAAAAGACACAGTACAAAGATTGGACAAAATGGATAAAGTAACCAATGAATCATGAAGCAATGAGTAGTGGTTGATGTGAAACCTTTCACTTTTGTCTTGCTAACAACCAGATTTTTGGGAGGATCTTACGGTTTTTTTCCAACTGATTTCTTCCTCATTCTCTTTTCCACCTTTTACTATTTCATCAACGATTTTATTTTGTTTTCTTAAAATTACATTGTGGGGCGCCTGTCCTATCTTTTCATCATTTTCTTTCCAGATTGAACAAAAAACAAAAACAAAAAAAGCTTTCATATAGATACACTTGTGCTGTCAATTGAAATCCAAGACTGCGGGAGAAATGCAGATGGAACAGTCTATTAATGGGCTGGGGTGCCATGACCTGGGTAATGGGCATATCTCTGACCTACAGCAAAGCATAAGGCAAGAAAGATACAAGTTCAACAGGATACACCAATTCAAGATGCCTGCAATCCTATGCGCACAGAATGAAGGGCAACTTGGTTTTCTTATACAAGATTTTGTGAATAAAACAAAAAAGGAAAATGTCTTTTCTGATATGAGGCTGTTCACTAAGAAAGTACACAGAATTTTGTTTTCATATAAAATACTGCAATGATTGTGTTTGTTACATTCTTATGTTTTCTTCATACTCGCCCTTTCCAAAACTATGAAAAATCAGTCAGCAATGGTTAACAGCTACAAATACAGCAATTTTACAGGTTTCTATAAACCATACATACAGAAAACTAAAATTCCTGGTGCTTATTTCAGTAAGCATTCTTCGTAGTTTACAACACTCATAAAAACACACAACACAACACACACAACACAACACAACACAACACAACACAACACAACACAACACAACACAACACAACACAACACACAAGCACAACACACACACACCATACATCTCCACACAACACACCACACACACACACACACACACACACACACACACACACACATCTCTCTCCTCTCCATCATCACCTCATCTCTCTCTCTCTCTCTCTCTCTCTCTCTCTCTCTCTCTCTCTCTCTCTCTCTCCCTCTCTCTCTCTCTCTCTCTCCCCTCTCTCTCTCTCTCTCTCCCCCTCTGCCCCTCCATCTCTCTCCCTCCTTTCCTCCCTCCCCTTGCCCCCATGGACTTGAACATTCTACATCTGGTTTTTATCAAAAGTCAACCACAACACACACACACACACACACACACACACACACACACAAACACACACACACACACACAAACACACACAACACACACAACACACACACACACACACACACACACACAACACACACACACACACACACACACACACACACTTCATTCTAAAACCAGCATCCCTAATTCTGGTTTTGAACAAACTTTTTTTAATGCCCTCCCCTTGAATTTATTCAAGCATGCTTTCTAAAACCAGCTTCCTCTACTTTTTGTTTTCACTTTATTTTCTAAAATGCTCACCACCCTCCCCTGAACCGATGACAGCTGACTGCCGCCCCCTATCCCCATACAATAGAATACAAATATAAACCCTAAAAAAACAACAACGAGTATGAACACTTAAAAGTAGAATTTGAATATCTTTATCTCAAAAATAAGATTATTATCTCAAAAACAAAATAAATTCATCCCCATCCTCGGCCATTACATCTTTCCCCATCTCTATATATTTATACCTGAACATTCAACAATCCCCCCCCCCTTCTTCAATCCCTCCATCCCTTCCTAGGATTTTTTTTCCATGAAAATCTAGTACACCTGCCCCTATCCAACCCTAGCAGTAATATCTATGAGTCCGGATACGGCTACCTTCATGGTGGGCAAAAACGGTCACATGCGTAAAAATCTTACCAGGTGATGAACCTTAGAGCTCTAGCCAAGGAACACAATTTCAAAAAAAATTGTATTCCATCCCATTTATTATTTGAAAATTCATTTTGGTACGTTTTAAACTGTAGATCGTTACTATTCACTGTATTTGTTTTGTTTTGTTTGTGAAAGCGTGGTATAAAGCAGTTCTCTGTTAGCCATTTGTCTTATTGAACAGCTCAGTTCTATTCAACCCAAAAGAAAAAAGTTTAACCATGGTGTCAGCACAGACCAATTCACCTGTCTTTTGTGTCCACATGTGGGGCCAGGGTTAGAGTTGAGGTTAATGTTAGAGTTAAGAGTTATAACGGGTAAGGGATGTCAGTCAGCTGGTCGGTTGAGTGTTAGAATGCATGTGGACACAATGGCATACAAATGGTATGTAGCTATTGACACTATGGTATTCATTTCTTTTTTTTTTAATATCGTACCGACCACAATGGTTATACATATAGTGCAACAGTATTGAGCTTTACATCAGAATTGCCAGTTCTATCAAAAAGCTGGGGCTATGCATGGACTTCGGTGTCCATGAAAATTCCAGTTCCCGCATCATTAAAAAAAACCACTGTCCTAAGAAACTTTGAATGAGTTGAATCCATTTAAACAGAGACCAAAACTTAAGCTATAAAGATCTTTGAAATTGGAATGCAGCCGCTTTGATGGTGGGAAAAAACTACCGCATATGGAATAAAACTTACTACTTGGCAAACCCAACTCTAGGCCAGGGGAAAAAATATCAGCCAGCCCTCTTGTTTTCAATCCCCACTGATGTTCCCCTAGCCGCCTAACACCCTTTCCCAATCTTTCCCTCTCCTCCCAGCTGATGTCTCCTTCCTTCCAACTATCCCTTTTACACACACACACACACACACACACACACACACACACACACACACACACACACACACCGCACCGCGCGCGCACGCACACACACACACAGAGCCACCACAGCCACCACAGCCATCAAACTCATACACCAACAACTCATACACCACACCACAACATACACCAACACACAACAACACAACACCACACAAACACCACACACACACCCCACAACAACACGCAACACCACACAACACCACACAACACCACACAAACACCACACACACACATACACACACACAAATCACTTTTAGTGGATATATGTGAAAACACACACACACACACACACACACACACACACACACACACACACACACACACACACACACACACACACACACACAACACACACAACAACACACACACACACACACACACACACACACACACACACACAACACACAACACACACACACACACACACACACACACACACACACACACACACACACACCACACACACACACACCACACACACACACATCACCACACCATACCGCATCACACCACACCACACACCGCGATTTTTAAAATAATACAACAGTAATAAAATTATAAGATTTATATTTTAAACATCATCCTTGAAGTAGGATTGCGGCTACCTTAATGGTGGGCAAAAACCAGTCACATATGCAAAAACCTATTCCTGAACCTCAGAGCCCTAGCTGAGAAACTGGCGGAGGGAGGGGGTGGATTCTTTTTAACTGATAATCAATTAAGGCAAAACAGCAAATACTCATTAAAATCCAACCCATACTTATTTATAGCCCCGCCGACCACAGAGGCTTATCGGGGACTGTCACCTTAATTTATTAGATCTGAGATTAAAACTGTGCAACTTAATAAAGATTTTAACCTAGGGCATAAAACCTTGGCATTTCATACAGAGATCACATCACTAATAAAGAAGCGACAACTAGAATAAAGAATGCCATTGTCCATATGAAGAGCTAACAACAGTGAAAAAAAAACACAAGCTAAAGTGGCACGGGCACGTCACACGATCATCTGGACTGGCCAAGACAATCTTACAGGGAACAGTAAGGGAGGGAGACGAAGAGGCAGACAGAGGAAACGATGGGAAGACAAATCAGAGAGTGGACAGGTCTTGGGTGGAACGACCTACTACAGAGGGCGAAGGACCATGGGGTGTGGAGGAAGCTGGTTGCAAAATCTTCAGTTGTGCCCCAACGGTCCACGAGACTACGGGACAGGTGAAGGTGCAGATAAACCAACTCTGCTGACGTTCCTTTTTCAAGGTCCTGGTCAGCTCTAAGGTCAACCCAGGTCAGTCATGAAATGTTCTTCCTTGGAGAGGCACTGGGCATAGGCCACTCAGTGAAAGTCCTTTGCCTAGACTGTAGTACTGTCCTTGATAGAGATGACTTCAGAATGTCATACCATCTGGAAAAGAACAGAAAAAATTGTAAACAATATCTTTTAAAACAAATAGTGTTTGTTGCAACTGGAACAGTCTACTTAATGAGGGTAACAAATAAATTTGCAGGACAAATACAAATGCTAAGTCAGAGGGAATAGTCATTACTACTTTGAATTTGTATTTGTATACCACTAGGTAAACGCAGATATATCTTCATGAAATTGGAGCTGCTTGCCACAAGAGCATGTGCAGCGTCACCCACTTTTTCCCATGTCTGCATGTGTATTTTTCCCTATCAGAGTGGCCTTTTTTATACATAATTTTGCCAGGGACAACTCTTGTTGCCGTGGACTCTTTTTATGTACGCTAAATGCCTGTTGCACAAGGGCCTCGGTTTATCGCCTCATCCAAAATACTAGCACCCAGATTATCACTCACGGTCTAGTGGATGGGGAAAAAGGTTTGGATAGAAACCTGTTACCTGATCATGTGCTGGTAACTGACGAGTAGTGCTGGATGGCCTGTCTGTTCTTCGGCACTTGGTTCCTGTGCAGGTGTTCCTGTAAGCAGTTAAGAAGTCATCAGTGACAGGGAAACTGTGGAATGTTAACTCATATGCTACAATGATTTTATCTTACCCCTTTGAAACCGAATAAATTCATAATTGTTCTTAACAGACATTAACTCGTTTCAACTATGCTTATGTTACCTTAAATTTTTTAAAATGCTTTAAACACATGACCGGAACAAAATGAATTCACTATCATTCTTTAAAGACAATCACAATTTTTCTCTTTTTTAGTACAAATGTTAAAAAGGATTTAATTCTACGTGAATACAAGATAGTTTATGGGAATACGAAATAGTTTGGAATTATTCTTTAGAAGACTTATCACCATTTTACCCACTGGTTTCATTAGCTAAACTATTAAAACGGTATGATTCTATTTTGTAATCCTATTTAATTTTTTGTTTTGATTAGCCGAAACAGTTAGCAGAATGATTTGATGCCGTGTAGCAAGAAAATGAAATTGCCACTTTTCTGTAAAGACACTATTACATTTTATCTTTTGCTTCACTAGCTAAAATATTCAAATATTTTGCTGTCAACATTTCATAACAATCTAAATTCATGAGACCTTTTTTCTGAGAAAAAAAGACATTACAAATTGTGCTTATCTCTCATTCAATATATTTCGAGCCGATCACTTTGATTCAATACAAATTTACAACATTCCTACATTTCATCTTTTTGCTTTATCAGCTTAAATATAACAATTTCATTACTGTCTTCAACCATACCACTCTTCCAAAGCATGCCCCAGTTCAGGATGGCTGAAAGAAAACATGGGGCTCTGGCGGTTCCAGTCCCATAGCCCCTAATAGCAAGGGAGTCCTAATCACTACCAGTCAAAGTTCAGAGGATTTTCTGAGCTATATATTGTATTACCTGATCATGTTACTGTGACAAATATTCAATATATAATTATTATTTACAGACTCTATATCAAAAATTAGCTCTACTTTATCAACCGAAAGATTTCAACAAACTGGCTTCCTCACTTAATGTATCTAATTCATAACTACTTCATAAACGGTGTTAAAGCTTTATATTCAACCGCCGTTTGGACAGGGATTTTTTTTTTTTACTGGCGACAGTCTACAAAAATTAATATACACTTAGGCCAAGACTATATAAAACACAGAAAAATTCTGTTTTCTATCCAAACATTTTTACACAAATTCCCATCAGCAAATCGGGACACAACTCATTTAAAGGGAAAAACGCTTTGGTTTCACTAAAATATCAGTAATTTTCTAACCTGGATTTTTCCGAAATGTCAGGCATCTTGACTCCATTTCACGCAGACGACGTTTGCAGTATGGTAGTAGTGATGCTTGTCCCCATTCAGTCAGGCTCCTCCTGTCTTGGGAGACAATGGCTGTGTCTTCTGTCTGCTTCAGTCGTGCTGGGGGCTATGTCTGGAGCTGCTCGGAAGTCCAACCCGTGCATGGCAGCCTCTGGTGCAGTTGTAGCAGATGACATTGGATGGCGAGTTGATGGCCTGGTGTAGCAGTCCCATCAACATTGGATTTCACTGGAACTGTTGTGGCTCATATGGAACCTGGCTGAATAGATAAAAATCACAAATTTTGAAATAAGATAATTTAAAAAATCTTACACTAGCTGTATATCATTTGTCTATTAATAAAAGGAAAAATGTTCACCAGCTGCATTGGTGCAGTGGCTAAAACACTGAACTTGGTAGTTTACACAAGTTCAAATCTCAGGAAAAGCATGTTTTTGATCGTTTAAAAAAACTGCATCCTGCTCCTACCAAGAAAAAAACCTACAGGCTTAATGGGAAGACTGGGACGACACACTAGAGCATGAACCACTTTACAGATGCAACACAGAGAAATATTTCAAACACACCAACACTGCACCAACACCTTAATGGTGCCAAATGTTGGTCGCATACACAAACATTTCACCATTGAAGAACCTCAGACCTGAGCTGAGGAATGACAAAAAAACATAGGCAGGAACTTACAAAAGATAACAACAACAACAAATCAAGTTTAGCGAGTCAGCGAGAGAGAGAGAGGGGGGGGGGGGAGAGAGAGGGGGGGGAGAGAGAGAGAGGAGAGAAGTGGGAGAGAGAGAGAGAGAGAGAAGAGAGAGAGAGAGAGAGAGAGAGAGAAGAGAGAGAGAGAGAGAGAGGAGAGAAAAAGATTTATATTTATATATTTATATTTATATTTATTCTTTTATATCCAGGATAACAGAATAAGCAATCATGTGCTTTTTTTCATCCGGTCCCCGTGTGTATGCAGTTTTGTAAATATTGTCATCTGTTCCCACCGGCACACGATGGCCTACTCTTACGAAAAGCGGAACAGGATTTAACGTGTGCGCAAGATGTTCTGCGTGCGTTCGCACACGGGGCCTCGGTTTAAAGTCTCATCCGAAGGACTTTTGGGAGAGTGGAGTCAGCACTGTTGTTAACTCCAGGAGAGAGAGACAGACAGACAGAGACAGAGAGAGAGACAGAGAGAGAGAGAGGCAAATATAAATACCTTATCTAGTTTTCAGAAAGGCAGTTTATGATGGCTGCCCTCGCACACCTTTGGTAACTGACACCTGATTCCAGACCCAGAGCACCTGAAAGTAGTAAGGCATCATCAGTAGACTGAAAATTCTAGTTTTATTAGCTATGATGTCACCACGGTTAAAATTCATCTGACAGATTTAACCATGCTTCTTCGCCAGTTAATAGTCAAATTGGAGTCCAGCTAGTTTATGAATCTACATATTCAAAAACTACAATAGAACAATTTCTAATCAAATAGGCCTACACTACATCAATATTTTTTTCAAATAATTTTCTATCAAGAGGCTTTACTGTCAACGCAATCATGATACTTTCTGTTCCAGAGTTAGAAGCTGCCATGTCTACAGCAACCAAACACCACAAGATCTTTATAACAACAAATCTTAACTCATTTTCCTTAGGATTGTAAACTTGAGTCTCCTAAACATAAGAGTCCGAAATAAAATAAAAATAAAAAAATAAACGATACCTGTAAAAAGAATTAAAATAAAATAAAATAACGATACAGAAAATAGAATTTTACGACGTAATGTTCAAAAATCAAAATTATTTTTAAAAAATAAAATCAGAATAAACGATACATGAATCATGTATAACAACAATGACTGAACTATAGCTTCAAAATACTTACAGATGCCAGGATCCCATGCAGCAGATGACTGACTCCAAGGTGATGATCACCAGAACCCGGCCCCACTGTTGAAGAGTTCAGGATGATCCACATAATAACTGACCGCCAGGTTAGGACCCATGCTTCATAAAGGACCGGAAGGACAAGGAAACGCCTTAGTAATGCAAGGAATGATCAGCTCGCAATACCTCATGAAATCCGTCTCAAAACCATTTTTAAGCCGTTGTAGGTAGTGATATTTTCAGACATAAGGAAACTTCGTTGTCAGAAAACTTCGTGGTAACATGTTTAGACATAAGGAAACCGACCAAATAGGAAAGGCGTGACCAAGTCGCAAAACTTCGTGAAAACCATCTCAAAGCCGCTGATACTCTCAGACATAAGGAAACCCTTCAGCAATGAAAAGGAATGGTCAGATGCAATACCTCATGAAAATTGCTGTAGGTAGTAACGTTTTCAGACATAAGGAAACCTATCAGAAGTAGAAAGGAATGACAAGAGTTGCAAAACCTCATGAAAAGTGTCTCAAAGCTGTTGTAGGTGGTGACATTTTCAGATCTAAGGAAACCTATCAGAAAAGGAAAGAAATGACCAAGTCGCAATGCCTCATGACCCTAGCCTCCAAGCCATTGTAGAACGGGTGTTGTTTTTGATGAGAGGATAGATCACTGTCACCCAGATTGCTCTCAGATTTCTTGCATTGTTTTTTTTTCTTTATTTTATTTCAGTTTATTTTGGGGTTTATTTTATTCATTTCATTTTATTTTAATTGTTTTATGTTATTTTAGTCAGACTATGCCTTCATTTTATTTTATTTTGTTTTATTTCATTTTATTCTTATGAAACTACACATTGTTTTATGTGTTTATTATTATCTTATTTATTTTTGCTAGATTTTATTTTAGGTTTATGACTATTTCATCTCATTTTATTTTATTGAAACTAATTTTAGTTGATGCAAATAATTTACTTTTTAGCAAGGAATACCGATTGCAATCGAAAGTGCCCAGTGATCATTTAAAGGCAACCGACAGGGAAGCTCTAACAAAGACTGGAATCAAAGGTGGACACAAAAGACTGGAAGGGGCACAAAAGATTGGAAGGGGGACACAAAGACTGAAGGGGACACAAAAGACTGGAAGGGGACACAAAGACTGAAAGGGGGCACAAAAGACTGGAAGGGGGACACAAAGACTGGAAGGGGGACACAAAAGACTGGAAGGGGACACAAAGACTGGAAGGGGGACACAAAGACTGGAAGGGGGACACAAAGACTGAAGGGGACGTAGACTTGAACCAAAGGTGGACACAAAGACTGGAAGGTGGACACAAAGACTGGAAGGTGGACACAAAGACTGAAGGTGGACACAAAGACTGGAAGCTAAACACAAAGACTAAAGCAACAGCTGGACACAGATTGAAAACTGGACACACAAAAACTCGAAGCTGGACACGAAGACAAACTACACCCAGACACCAAGACAAACCAATGCCGGACACGAAAAACAAAAACAAAAGCAGACACAAAGACTTGAGAGCAGGACACAAGTACAAACCAAAGCTGGACACAGACTGGAACCAAAGATGAACTCCAAACCAACTTATGACACAAAATACTGACAAAACGTGGGCCTCACAAGACAAGATCATTGTTGAGTCATACTAAGTCTGGCGTCCTGGCGTATGTAGGTTGAAGATTGCAGCAAAGTATCTGGAAATACAAACAAATATGTGTGTTTATTTATTTTTATTCTATTTATTTTATTCTTTTATATCGAGGATAATGGAACAAGCACTCGTGTGCTTTTTTTCATCCAGTCCTCGTGTGTATGCAGTTGTGTAAATATTGTCACCTGTTCCCACAGGCACACAATGGCCTACTCTTACGAAAAGCAGAACAGGATTTAACGTGTGCACAAGATGTTCTGCGTGCGTTCGCACACGGGGGCTCGGTTTACAGTCTCATCCGAAAGACTTTTGGGAGAGTGGAGTCAGCACTGATGTTAACTCCAAGAGAAAAATCCCCTCGACAGGAAATCGAACTCGGGTCGTCAAATTGCCAGCGCAATGTTCTGACCATTAGGCTATCCCGTCCCCCTCTGTGTGCGTGTGCGTGTGTGTGTGTGTTGTGACAGGTATGAACAGCCTCTGAGTGAGAGAGTAGAGACAGGAGGGAGGTAGAGAGAGGAGAATAGACAGGGAGAGAGAGGTGGAGGAGAGAGAGAAAAAAAAAATAAGGAGAGAGGGGGGTGGAGGAGGGGGGTGGGAGGGAGGGGGGAGGGAGGCAGGGGGGAGGAGGAGGCAGGGACATAGAGAGAAGAGTGTGTGTGCGCGCGCGCACACGTACATGCGTGCGCGTGTGCGTGCCTGTACCACTGGTGTCGAGTTTAGACATCATTCCTGCAGTCAGTATGCAGCTACCTTAATAGGGGGGGGGGGGGGGGGGGGTAGCAAAATGGTCGCAGACGCAAAAATCTCACTATGGAGAACCTCGAAGCTCTAGCCAAGGAAAAAAATACACGTCACCAGGATACGACAAACGGCGGAATACCGCATTAAGTTTTGCAGTTAAAAAGCCGTTACAAACATATTTCAACAATTTATGAATAGATGAATGACTGCAAAATAATTGTGTACCTTTAATAGCAGACTAATAAATATTTTTAAAAATCATGTAAAGGATTTTCTCCCGTGTACCTCTCCCATACTTGTGTACACCAAAGTAACTTCCTATAAAAAAAAAAAAATACAAAAAACTTCAAACGTTTTTCAAACAATTTTGTTACATCCCTCTATTGTTTATGAACATTTTGGCGGCAAGGAATTAAGGAAATTAACCCCAAGTTCTGAATTTGGTTCGGAGCTAACCAAGTTTTTTCCAAACGCGAATATTGTTTCTGAGAAGCCAGCTTTATTTTAGAGACACAGCCGACCAAGCTGTGTTTGAAAAGTTTTTACTAAAAGGGTTCGACTAAATTTACAAAACTGTATGCACAGGTGAGCTGGATTTTTAAAAAAAAAAGCACATTAGTGTTTATTCCTTTACTCTTTTTGTTTTCGTTTTAATACAAAAATCACATGAGTGGATGCACACGAAAACCTTGCCCCATAAGCCTACCATATTTTCTTTAACCTGGAACACATTTCTCCCCCCCCCCTCCCCCCACAGGTACTTCTCTATACGTTTTCATTTCAAACATTAAACGTAATCACAACAAAACAAATCCACACAATGTACACACAAAAATAAAACACTTACCTGTAGCCTCAGGGAGAAACTGGGGCTATGTGACATGGCAACGATGCATGGTGGGATTTTCTGTATGCAGTTACAAAACGTAACGGTCTCAAGTCGTCGCCAAATCGGAAGTGAAAATGCTCGCTTGCAGCACAACTTTTGAAATGGTGTGTAGGTGAACAGAGTTCCTTTCCAACAGGCATTATGGGGCATCAGCCTTGACGGTGGAACTTCGGTTTTTGTTTCTTTTTCCTCTTGCTTTGTTTTCTTATCACTGGCTTGCTAACTGGATAGCTAACAGGCTGGCTTCTTTCTTTCAACTTGCTGTTACGTTAGTGTATCTCGCCATTTTGCTCAGCTGGCCTGCATACATGTGCAGTTGCTTGCTGGGTGATGCTGGTTCTGTCAGGTTCTGTGTTAACAGCACATAAAAATAGTACACTGTGAAAGAAAACGAATGATAAAGAGAGAGAGAGAGAGAGAGAGAAGAGAGAGAGAGAGAGAGAGAGAAGAGAGAGAAGAGAGAAGAGACAGAGAGAGAGAGAGAGAGAAGAAGTACGGAATACGAATTTATTCACCAAAGGCCTTCGCCCCATATGAAGGGGGGGGGGTATGAAAACAAGAGGAGAGAGAGAGAGAGAGAGAGAGAGAGAGAGAGAGAGAGAGAGAGAAAAACAACAAAGACAATAATAACACAAAGAGTAAAATCAAAGAGAAAGAAAAAGAAAGCAAGGAAAACAGGCAGTATTGCTCAAATAAGAAAAACAAAGATGGAAAAGAAAAAACGATAGAAGAAAGATAGACAAAGAAAAAACAATACAAACTACAAAATCTTTAAACAAAAGCAGCCATACACACTAAAATACAACCAAAACAAAGCACACGCACACTGGTGTGATTACACATACATCCTCAAAGTCGGAATACGCCACCTTCATGGTGGGCAAAAGAGGGTCACATTGCACAAATCTCACCATTGGTGAACCTTGGAGCTCTAGCACATGAGAACAAAAATAATTATATAACTTTGCATCCTATAATTTTATCAAGTCATGATAATCAAAGGAGGGGGAACAAACCCAAACACTCCCCTGTGGGGATGTCAAGGGCCCGTCAGCATAAACAGCATCCCCACCTCCTGGAAATTCTTCGCAAGGATTTTTTTTTCTACCCCGTTCCTTTTCTTCGTGTTATATCATTCTTGTCTATTGTCTGTCTTCTTGGTCCATTCTTCTGACTTTTTGTTTATCTAGAAATACTTGAAATATAAAAACTGTCTCCTATGCTGAAGTAGAATGCTCTGGCCTTACTTGTCTGAGGCTTCACAGCGGGGCACCGCATTTTCGCTCATATGACAGACAACAATACTTGCTATCTGAGCGTTGGATGAAGACATGGAAACACTGCCCCACCATGGCCATTACCTTACCTGTGCTTCTTTACAGCTGGTACTCGCAATACATTATAGCCTAATGCTCTTCTACTTGTGCTTTCAAAAATACTTTCTCATACTTAACTTGAAATGATTATTAGCATGATTTTTAAACCAGTGCTGTAAACCGTACATTAAAAAAAAATTACCTGTTAAGTTCAGGTCAAAACGGTGAAACAGCAACAATGCACACAGATTCTTGTGCAGTGGTCGCCTTCAGATTATCAAATGTCCAGAAAGAGGGCTGAGGCTACAGGGCAACTCGTTCCAATCACTCCCCTCTAGGATGAACAACGTCATTTGCGCGTGCTTCACGGATCACCTCTTAACAGACCAGAGTTCAACTCCTCTCTCTCTCTCTCTCCTCCTCCTTCTCTCCTCTCTCTCCCCTCTCATCCTTCTCTCTCTCTTCCCCTCCTCTCTCTCTCTCTCTCTCTCTCTCCTCTCTCTCTCTGTTCCGCTTTTCGTAAGAGTAGCCATCGTGTGCCGGTGGGAACAGATGACATTTACAAAACTGCATACACACGGGACTGGATGTAAAAAAAACACAAGAGTGCTTATTCCATTATCCTCGATATAAAAGAATAAATAAAATAAAATCTCTCTCTCTCTCTCTCTCTCTCTCTCTCTCTCTCTCTCTCTCTCTCTCTCTCTCTCTCTCTCTCTCTCTCTCTCTCTCTTGGGGGTACGGATAGCCTAGTGGTCAGAATATTGCGCTTGCAATTTGACGACCCGGGTTCGATTCTGGTCAAAGAGATTTTTCTCCTGGAGTTAACATCAGTGTTGACTCCACTCTCCTCAAAAGTCCTTCGGATGAGACTTTAAACCGAGGCCCCGTGTGCGAACGCACGCAGAACTTCTTGCGAACACGTTAAATCCTGTTCCGCTTTTCGTAAGAGTAGGCCATTGTGTGCCGGTGGGAACAGATGACATTTACAAAACTGCATACACACGGGGACTTGATGTAAAAAAAGCACAAGAGTGCTTATTCCATTATCCTCGATATAAAAGAATCAATCAATCAATCAATCAATCACAATCTCATCATCTATCATCAATCAATCAATCCAATCATCAATCAATCAATCAATCAATCAATCAATCATCAATCAATCAATCTCTCATCTCCTCTCTCTCTCTCTCTCTCTCTCCTCTCTCTCTCTCTCTCTCTCTCTCTCTCTCTCTCTCCTCTCTCTCTCTCCCTCTCTCCTTCCTTCTCCTTCTTCTTCTTCTTCTCTCTTCTTCTTCTCTCTTCTTCTTCGCTTCTTCTTCTTCGCATTCTTCTTCTTCTTCTTCTTCTTCTTCTTCGCAATTCTTCTTCTCTTCTTCTTCTCTCATTCCTTCTTCTTCTTCTTCTTCTTTCTTCTTCTCAATTCTTCTTCTTCTCTCTTCTTCTTCTTCTCTTCTTGCAATTCTTCTCTTCTTCTATCTTCTTCTTCTTCTTCGCAATCTCTTCTTCTTCTTCTTCTCTCGCAATTCTTCTTCTTCTTCTTCGCAATTCTTCTTTTCTTTTCTTCTTCGCAATTCTTCTTCTTCTTCTTCTTCTCTCTTCTTCTTCTTCTTCTTCTTCTTCGCATTCTCTTCTTCTTCTTCTTCTTCTTCGCATTCTTTTCTTCTTCTTCTTTTCTTCTTTCTTTTCTTCTTCTTCTTCTTCTTCTTCGCAATTCTTCTTCTTCTTCTTTTTTTTTGCAATTCTTCTTCGCAATTCTTCTTCGCAATTCTTCTTCCCTTCTTCTTCCATTCTTCTTTCGCAATTCTTCTTCTTCTTCTTCGCAATTCTTCTTCTCGCAATTCTTCTTTAGAATTCTTCAGAGTTCCTTTTGGGTTTTTTCAAATCCTCCTCTTCTATAAATTCTTCTTCTTGCGTGGTCCTTGGCCATAGCCATAACGGGTACACACAACGTGTTAGTGCCAGGTTTTCTCCTAAGCTTGCAACTATGCAGGGGCTCTGTCCACTGGCCTCAGGCAACACATTCCTACTTCAGGGCAGCTCATCAGAAAGTTTATAGGAAACAATTTTCACATTTGCATGAACAAATACACTTAAATGGTATGGGCATGTCACAAGATCAAAAGGACTTGCAAAAACAATACTGCAATGCACTGTTCAAGGAGGAAGAAAAAGAGGCAGACCAAAGAAGAGATGGGAGGACAACATCAGCGAATGGACAGGCCTAGAACTCAACAAAATTTTGAGAAAGGCAGAACTGAGAGAGGAAATGAGAAAACTGGTTGTCAAGTCTTCAGTGGTGCCCCCATGGTCGCCAGACTAAGGGATGGATAGATAGATAGATGAAAAAGGCAGAAGAATTGGCAGGGTAGGAAGAAAGTAGGAATGAAAGGAAGATGATAGAGAGGTGGGGAGAAAAACAGAAACGAAGGGAGTGACTAGAAAAGGGGGAAATTTCTAAAACAAATTTCCAGGTGGGGATATCCACTCCCAGAGCTGGGGATATGACCACATGGACAATTAAGGAGAGCAGATTGAGAACTGGCAGGGTGAGAACACCTTCTCCTGGTCAATAGCCCACACGACACACCAACTTTTTTTTTACTCCAGAGGATAGCACATTATCAGTATTCGACACCTATTATTCCATACCTTGCCTTTTGCACGGAGGACCTGTATGGAAGCACAACAAGGGAAGTTGTAGAGCAGGTAGGTGGTAGTGATCACAGACCATTCTTCCGTACCATTGAGAGAGAGACTGTGAAAGCAAAGCCAGTCCACCCCAGATGTAACTACAAAAAGGCAAATTGGAGCCTCTTCTGGCATAGAACCAATATGCTAGTACAAAGCATCCCTGTGGACGACAGAGACCTAAATAAAGTTATCAAAGACTTTAACGAGTGCATTTTGACCACTGCCAAAGAAGCAATACCATGCTGTGCGCAAAAACCTAGCTATGCCAAAGAAAGTGACATCCATATTGACGAAGAGAAGCAGAGAGAAGCGCGCAGGGAACAGAGAGGAAGACATGCCCAGACAAGAACTATGGAGTGCTTTGAAAAAACTGAAGCTCAAAAAGTCACCTGGGCCATATGGTATAACCAATGAGATGCTAATCCATCTTGGCAGAGCTACACAGGACAAATCCTCCATATCTTCAATCTCAGCTGGCAGAAAGGAACCCTCCCCCAAGTGTGTAAAGAAGTAACCATGATCCCTGTATACAAGAAGGGCAAAGACAGGAAGAAAGCATCAAGCTACCGACCAATCAGCCTCACCAGTTGCGTCACCAAAACCATGGAGAGGATAGTCAATGCCAGGTTACTCTGCCACCTGGAGACTAACAACATCCTGGTTCTTGTACAAGCAAGCTTCTGGCAATTCTAGAGCACTGAAGATCAAGCCACATACCTATCACAAGAGATAGAAGATGCCTTTCAAGAGCAAAAGCTTGTCTTTGTTGCCTGGATAGACCTGCAGAAGGCTTTTGACTGAGTATGGACAGACAGTCTACTAGTGAAGACAAAGAAAAATGGAAGGCAACATGCTCTCCTTTTTTTTTTTTTTTTTGCTGCCTCATCTTCTGTGGTGTCCCCGTGCTGTTGTTCCCACGCCGCTCATTTCAATCTCCCCGCCACAGCCATACCCAGATTCGTTGTGTCTCAACCTTGGGATCAGCAGTCCACAGGGAACCCATCAATATTAGGCCGCCGTGGGGCCACCAGCCAGAGGGGCCTTGCACTTCTGCTGAGTCCTTTGGTGGTGTTCAGTGGTGCCTGTTCTGAACTAACATACTCAGGACACCACCTACTAAGCCCCCTACTAACGAGAGTATTAGCTCAGTCGCGGGAGCAAGACTGCGTGAGTCACCCACCTGAGGTGGCAACCACCACAACGTCCCTCCAACAACCGTTGCCCCGCGAACCTCCAACCCCAAAGGCCTTTGACACAAACTCACCACAGGCACAGAAGTGTATGGGGAAACCGAATCTGAGGTCACCATGAAACCAGAGCAACGGACCCACCGAATCAGAGGCAATTTTTGTTATTGCATGATGATTAATGGTGATGAGGATGACGTAATGATGCTGCTGTGGAAGTGCGTCCCCTTTGAGACTACTTGACAGGGTTGTACTCTACGCTTACTGTCATAATATATCCCAGCGTCAAAAAAAAAAATAATAATAATAAAATAATAACAAAAAAAGGGAAAAAGGAATGAAAAAAGATGCCCAAATCTTGAGGAGATCTCATAAACAAGTCTTACTGTAAGTGGAAAAGGGAAAAAAGCAACTGTAACATTTTCCTGTTGTATGGTTTATAGGGCATGGTATGTAGGTGGTGCATTGTATGTATTTATGCATGTATGTATTCATGTAATTGTATGTACGTATGTAGGTGTATGTGTGTGTATGTGTGTGTGCATGCGTGTGTGTGTGTGTGTGTGTGTGTGTGTGTGTGTGTGTGTGTGTGTGTGTGTGTGTGTGTGTGTGTATGTGTGCTGTGTGTATGTATGTTGTAGGCATTATATGCATATTATATGAATGAGGGTATTTGAACGTTGTATAATTACTTACAATATTAGTATGCACTCATGAACATACGATTTATTCTTAATGCTAATGCCTGTCTGCATATATGTTTTGTAACAACAAAATGAATTAAAACAGTAAAAAAAAAATAATAATAAATAAAAATAAAAATATCCCAGCGTCAACGGTCCCAAGAGATACAAACACCTGCAGTATTGGTAAGGTAATTAGAACAACACTCTCAAATTCGCATCCGTAAAGTGGATGACGCTCGACTGTGTGGTCCCAGTCTCCCCACTGAGCCCACAGCACACTCACTCTGGGTAGGAGCCGGCGGGAGTCCGAAAAATCCCTATGACTCTTATGGGAATTGAACCCGCGACCTTCCAGTCCGAAATCCATCAACATACTCTCCTTGATCAAGTCTTTCCTACACAATCGAAAAGCAAGGGTGACTCTAAACAATCTCTACAGCAAAAAGAAAAAAAAAGCTTATCATACACAGAGTTCCACAGAGAGGTGTGGTCTCCCCAACTCTTTTCTTGATTTTCATCAAATACCTGCTGTCTGACCTGCAAAGAAGAGTCAAAGCTGCCCTGTACACTGATGACGTTGTGATGTGGAGCACCAAAGAATATGCCACCACAGCAGCATATCGACTACAGATGGCACTTTACAGCTTGCAGCCTGGGCTGAGGATTGGTGTGTGAAGATCAATGAAGATAAATCATCCACAACCCTGTTCACCCTCTCACCAAAACAGAAACCACAATTCTCAAACTAGGGAACATAAGGCTCAAGAAGGACAATGAAGCAAACTACCTTAGTGTCACATTTGACAAATGCCTGACATTGAGACCTCACATCAAGAAAGCTAAAGGAAAAGCAAGACAGAAGTTGGCAATTCTGTGCGGGAACCAACTGAGGTGCCAATGAGAGAATTCTCAAGACAGTACATACAGGAAATGTAAGGCCCCACTTGGAATACATTGCTCCAGCTTGGGCAACAACAGCAGAATCCCACAAAAAAGTCCTGGATAAAGTGCAGAATCAAGCTCTGCGACTCATCTCAGGTGCTATGAGATCTACCCCCATCAGAACTATGAAACAGCTGACTGGCATCCAACCACTGAAAACTCCACGTGACACCAAGACTCTAGTGCAGGCAGAGAAACGCAAGTGTCTTCTGGAACATCCACTGCACCATAGAATGGAGAAGCCAACAAGAAACAGGATAAAGCTGGCAGTTTCATTCACCACAGCCCTGTACTCAGACGACAGCAACTGAACAGCCTACCTGCCCATTCTGTTCCTTGGGACCCAGCAACTCTACCAAAGCCATGGGAAGCCAACCACAGGGAGCCCGAGATCCACACCACTGTCCAGTATGTGGCTTCAAAAGGAACTCTGAGCGATACCAGTAAGAAGGCACTCACCCTGGCCATGGTAGAAGACCCTGTCCAGAACAGACCTGGATCAGCTACAGATGTTCTCTCCAATGGAGGAGCAGGAGAACTGATCAAGTACCCATCTGGAGAAGTAGAAACAGCAAACACCCCAACAGGAACCCACTGCACTAACTACTGTGCAAAAACCCAAGCCTTGAAACAAGCTGCCACCATGGTCAGACACTCCAAAGAGGAACATCAGAAAGTGTTCTTGACCTTTTTCCACTGATCCCCTGTCAGTCCTACAAGCTCTGTCTGCAGACAAAAACACAGAACTCTGACAGGAACTACAACTCCTTACACAAAACAAACGTGTAACACTGCAATAGATCCCTGCCCACTGTGGCATACCTGGCAACAAACAGGCTGATGAACTTGCATAACAAGGGGCACAGAAAGAACAGTGCAAAAGCAGCCTCACCTAAGAAGAGGATCATCAAATCAATGGCGGACCTAGAGTAAAAAAGGACAACTACCACCATCTCAAAGGAGAAGAACAAGTCATAAAATTTTCTAAGACTGCACTGGGTACAACAGACTAAATTACCATATATCCACAAAGCTGAAACTTGCTCCTCCCTTTGTGCCTGTGGTAAACAAAAACCAGACAGGCAGCCCCTTCAGGGTACAGGCTATTCAGCAACCTGAGGAAGAAAGTGTGGCTGATGGAGATAACCCAACAAACCAAGCTGTACATAAGGGCCACGGGAGAAGCTTGGAAAGGACATGCCATTGTTTTTCCGAGACACATATGACAGTGTAAAGGGAGCAAGAGAAGAAGACAAAGATGTGGAAGTGTGCTTTTTAAATGAGTAATTTTCAATGTTTATACCAAATTGCTTTAAATGTACTCCGTTTGATGTGAAGATAGATTTGTGTTTTGCTTTTACTGTCGTTTGGCTGGTCTTTTAGCTGAAGATGATTTTAAATATACCTAAAATTTGTTATTGAGGAAAAAGTAGTGGAGGGAAGCAAGTTCAGGTACCTAAACTTTGTTCTGCCAAACACTTGGGGGCTGTGTTCTTATTTGTTTGCTCCTAAAAAAAAAATAATAATAGGAGCGATGAAAATATCGGCCTGATATACACAATACACTTTTAATTGTAAAAGTCACTGACAGTCTATCCATTTTGTTGGTGAAAAAATCAGACGCTCGTCACGCATTTTCGCATCGCCATGACGACGGTTTTCTTTGTTTTGGGTATTTAGATAACCACATGCTCACCGCATGTAGCGCGTGTTCAAAGGCAGACATCTTTGGTAAAGGGCGAAAAAGGTGATAAAAATATAATTTATCATTTCCGTGGTTTAGGTATTCAATAGCAAAAAGCTTTAGCACATATAAGTTTTTTAGTTGTTTGGAATTGTATGTATGTCACTAAATAATCCATACCAATATGCTTTTATGTATGTTGAAAAAAAATTTCGGCGTCAGTGCGGCAAGGATCTAAACAGCTCACCCTCCGACATGAAATAATGTAGTACACCTAATAATGGTAGTAGTTTTCCACATGTATATATTAGTAGAGTGCATAAGAGTATGAGCATAGTTGAATTTGTAAAGATGGTACTGTTTTAAAAGAGGCACGAAGGTAACATGCTTGGAAATTTTGTACAATGTATTGTAAGAATAATTACAGGCCTTTCCAAAATTAAAAGAAAAAAGCTACAGCATAAGCTGGTTTCTCGAGGTTTGAAACCAGAGACTGCAATATATGAAGCAGAGCCACAAACATTCATTATTAATTTTTATAATGGTATTTTTCATGGCCAACCATAAACTGATAAAGTAAACCACCCTGCAGCACTGAATTAACTTGCTGTTACCTATAGTTTATCAAAGGTGAGCATTCTACCTAAAAAGGAGACTGGTTGTAGGCTGGTTAATGGTTTGACTTCTCCCTTAACTCCTCAAGGAGTCATTGGGAACAGTATCGAATCTTTCAGTGTGTTAGGGCGAGTTGAATCTGCCAGAGCCAGTCTCTTATGGTGGAAGCTGCAGCACTGCATGCTGGAAATCTATACGCTATACATGCCACCAAGCAACCGTAGTCTAGGCCTATTCTACTCCCCCCCCCCCCCCCCCCCCCCCCCCTCCAACTGTGTGTTGCTTGAGAGAGATCGGCCAACTGCAAGAGATGGGGGGTGGGGGGGTAGGGGTGCAAGGGGGGAAGGTGCTGGCCTTGGTACTGCCCATACGGTAAACACCACCTGTTTACATGAAAATGAACTACAAGCCACGGGGTGATGTGCCAACATTCTGTACATATGTATAAAGTAGTGTAGAACAGTTCAGGAACTTATTCAGACAAGGGAAGAAAATATTATCTGTATATAATTCCATAACCATAATTGTGACAGTGCTATGTGTATGTACAGTTCAATGGTTTGCTTAGATTATAATTACATTGGATGCGATGCTGGAATAAAACTTGTATAGTACCTATGTTTGCCTCTGTTTATTTGTAATTCTTGTATAATTTTTTTGTTATTGTGTAGTACTTGTTGCGTGCATTGTGTAAGAATCATAAGCACATCAGTGGGGTCACCACTTAAAATCAGAGCAGTTATGTAATTTGACACCATAATTAACACATTTTATGCAACATAGACTTAAATGCACACACACAATAGGCAGTCATTTGCCGACACAATGCAATAGTTCCAAAAGAAAATGGGTTTCAAATGAAAAAAGATACCATCATTTTACTATGGTGACCAGTGCACACTGTACTGAGCTGCTGCAGGGCTGGTCCACAGAGACTGCAGTGCAGCTGCACTCTTGGGTACAAAGTGTCAAGGCTACTTCCCTTCTCTTGGTTACATGGGGATTCATCACTAGATAGTATAGGCCTAGCAAGGTGTTGAAATGAACTTTCTCAGTTGAAGGGAAGGAAGTGGGGGTGGGGGCTTCAGCTGGCCAGACATGACCTTTTGACCTCTCAGCCACCCCCACCTTCCGCCCTCTTTTGCATCTCCACCGGCATTGTTTTATTCTTCAGTAAAGGTGTCTGGCAGTTGTCTCTGTTCCAGCCTATAAGTCCAACCTACCATCTCCCCCTTCTCCTCCCCTCCCCCCCCCCCCCCTCTCTCTCACTCTCTCCCTCTCTCTCACACACACACCACACTCGCATGCCATTGTTTTGCCACTCCTTTGGTTTTGCATCCACTGTTAGGCCTAGCCTAGTGTTAGCCTACCATCCCTGTGATTTGAAAATCTGTGCCGGTAGAAGTACCAACCGTCACCTGCGCTCCCTCTCTCCTACCTATATCCACCCCCCACCTCCCCTGTCTGGGTTTTATCTGACACTATTGTTCTATGATCCACAGGGTCAGCACAGAGCAGCCTATCACCTGGGCTGTAGACTGGAGGACAGGCAGCTGTCAGAACAGAGAGAGAGGACTTTGGGCAGTGGTAGCAGCTGTATGAGGGAGATTGGAGAGGTAGGTGAAAATTGTAGTCTTTTATATCAAGGATAATGGAATAAGCACTCAGTGTGCTTTTTAACATTCAGTCCCCATGTGTACGCAGTTTTGTAAATGTCATCTGTTCCCACCAGCACACGATGGCCTACTCTTACAAAAAGCGGAACAGGATTTAACGTGCGCAAGATATTCTGCGTGCATTTGCACAACGGGCCTTGGTTTATAGTCTTATCGAAGGACTTGGGGAGAGTGGAGTCAATACAGATGTTAACTCCAGGAGAAAAATCCCTGACCAGATAGAATCAACTGGGTCATCAATTGCAAGCGCAATGTTCTAACCACTAGGCTATCCCGTCCCGTTGCATTCTAATGTTGGCAGAGTGAGGGAACTAACCCTTGTATAGACCTACTTTCTGACACTATTGTTCTATGATCCACAGGGTCAGCACAGAGCAGCCTATCCCAGGGCTGTGGACTGGAGGACATGCAGCTAGCTGTCAGAACGGGGAGAGGACTTTGGGCAGTAGTAAGCAGCTGTATGAGGGAGATTGGGAGGTAGGTGCTTGACTAGCTTGTGTGGCCATTGTTCAAGTCAGAGAGAGTGTGTTCTAAGGAATGGCACAGTCTCTTCTGTGTAGGTAACCAGACCGTTGTGATTGTCGCATATGGCACTAGATTGAAACCTCAAGCTCAAGATTTTTCTGCATTCTGCATGGCATTGTGTATAGTCATTGAGACTGTGCAGATTATGAATCCATCAGCCCCAGAGGTTGGCCTTATGGAGAACTATGGGTCTTGTTATTATTTAGTACCAACTATCATTATTGAATATCATTGTTAATAACATATTTATTTGAATTGTTAAATGCATCTACCATAATAAGTATCTGGGGGAAAAGTTAAATGCTGTTGCTCTGCATTCCCCAGCTTAACACCCTGGAGGTCACGCAAAATGTGCTCTCTGACTCACTCATCCCACCTGGAAATCACTGTGAGACTGAAATTGCACACTAAATAGAAGTTTGCATGTATGACTGTTTACAAGTACCTTGCCATATAGGCAGTCATACTCTGACTTAAGGGGATTTTTTCCTTTACATAAAGGAAAGTACAGATTGTTATTTAAGAGCTTGTCATGGCTGAAGGCAATTGCAACAACATTTTACATCATAATATTTTAGTGTAGGCCATAGCAGTTAGCTGGCATCAATAACTGATGCAGATTTTGGCCTAGGCGAAAGTTCAATGCATGAGTAATTTTTTTTTTCCATTTCAATGGAATTCCGTATTGGTGATTATTGGGTGTAAAAAAAAAATTTTTTAAAAAGAGACAAATTTTAGATCCAAAACCTTGAATTGTTTTGAAAATGACCAAATGACAACCTGTGACAAACACCTTGAAAACCGAGGCTTGTCTATCGAAAGTATTCTCATTAAGGATGATGATAAAGATACATTTCAGTGTGCAAAAAGTAAATAAAATTTCAAATACATGTTAGTGCATGGATGAAATGAACAAGGACCAGCTGACAACAAAGTCTCGTAGGAGGTATAAATTAATTTGGCGCATGCACAGTAAGTCTCTGGAAATTATCCCTTGATCATTAAGTTGATGGGTTTTTGTCATTCAGAGTGACAAATTGTATGTATGGAACAGGTTTTCATGTGTGCCCAGTGTGTGTGTGTGTGTGTGTGTGTGTGTGTGTGTGTGTGTGTGTGTGTGTGTGTGTGTGAATAAGTTTTTTTGGGGAGGTTGAGGGAAATCATAGTTGATTTTGTAGAAGAGGCACTAAAGAGAAACTGATCATTTGAAGGTGGGGGTAGTTTATGGGTGTTTAGGTATTGGAAATAAAGTTGAAAGGCTAGCAAATGAAAGAGCAGGCTTTTTGCATCTTGCTTATTTTGGGCTAATTCCTTAGTTTATCTACTAGGTTCTTTTGTCATTTGGGAAAAAGAGATATGTATGACTACGTAAGTGGGAATAGATAAAAAGAGCCTAAAAAAGCAGGTTTTTCTCACATGGTTTTATTTGGGGCTAATAAGTACCTTCCTTCATCAATTCAACTTGGGTTCTTTTAGAAAGGGATGCAATTTTTTTTTAAACACATTGGGCTGGAAATCACTGATTTCAGAGGTGGAAAATTGTTATCAGATAATGTCCTTTGAAAACACTCACAGTGTATTTGAAAACAAAGGTAAGGCTGCTGGAAATCTCTGAGCTGATTCAGAACTGGAAAATTGTCATAAAAATTCCAATCATTGAAGCAAAAGAAAAAACCATGGTTTGTTGATAGGACGGGTGATAAAGCGATTTAAAGAAAACTTCCAAACCATTGTGTCAGAAGTTAGGTACCATTGTGTCTATGTGCCATTGTGTCCACATGCATGCATGCATACAGGCAGAAATGCCTGCTGACTGACAACCCTCTCCCAGTTACTAATGTTAATTGCTAACACTTACCTTTAAAATAACCTTTATTTCTTAACCTGGCCCCACATGTGGACACAAAAGGCAGGTGGATATCATGATACAAGGTGTGACACAGAAACCAAACCTTTTTTAAAAATTTCTTTTGTTTTAGGTGTGGAGTATGGGGGTGTTTAGGGGGAAAAGGTGTTAGACAGGGTGGGATGGATAGCTGTGTGTGGGAAGGGCATAAGAGAAGTTATGGCCGAGTTGTCTGTGTGAGTGAGCTGAGAGTAATAATAGGGAACTGGCAAACATTATTTGTTTGGGGGGAAAGAGAGGAGGGGGATGTTTTGCAAAATACTTATTAAAATAAGGTGGGGTTAAGTGGGAATGCAGTAAACAACTTGTGTGTGTGTGTGTGTGTGTGCATGCGTGCATGCATGTGTGAGTGAGGATGATATTATGCATACTGACATACATTGCATGGATAAAAGGACAGATGTGTGCATACACCTATTTCTTTTTCTTAACTTTTGGCATTTTGTTTAGATCATACAAATTGTATTGAAAATTAAAAACATAACAACATGAAAAAACAACAAAAAGCCAAAAAACAGAAGTAAGTACAAGATAAAGGAATAATTTTAATTTAAAGGAAGGAAATGATCGAAGGAAACCGTCTTTTAAGATGAAAGAAAAAAATTGAGAGCTTTTTGTTAAAGTTTTTAATTTGGCAGCAACATTTTAACAGCTGTATATATAGAGATTTCCCAAACTTCAAGCATTTCTGAATCAACAGTAAAAAAAAATTTTGCCTATGAAGCATACATTTGAAACATTGTTTTGTTAATGCTGCTTCCTTTACTGTTTTGTTTTTTTAGTATTTTAATTTCTTGTAGTATTGCCTAAAGTCTCTCAGAGCTGTGGACTTAAAGCAGTGGGCAAAGCCTCTTAACTCTACCAGTGATGCCTGCAGTGTCAGTGATCCTTTACTGTTGAAAGGGCCACCTTATCTTTAGAGTGTTGTGAGTTTTGAGACTGGAGCCTGGGGAAAACCATATATGACTCTTATGAGATTCAAACTCATAACCCTTCAGTCAAGAAACCAATGTACTAACCAACCACTATGCTACAGTCGCCAGACTGGAGATTCAGACTCGATTTCCTGCAGGTGTGAATGGTGCTACGGCTACCTATGGGTGGTGTTTAGAGGAGACAATAGATTTGACTGCAAAAGATCTTGGCCCTTCCATACTGAGGAACATTCCAGTAGGAGAGAATTGTCAGAGCTGCCCCAGGCCATAAAGTAAGTTTACAATACATTGTGGTCATTGCGCAAACACTTCATGGGGCTGGATGTCATTATGAGTGCCTTTCTGCTCAACACGTTTTTATTTTTATTCATTTTATTCTTTTATATCTGAGGATAATGGAATAAGCACTCATGCTGCATTTTTTACATCTAGCCCCTGGTGTGTATCGTTTGTAAATCTTGTCATCTGTTCCACCGGCACCAATGGCCTACTCTTACAAAAAGCGGAACAGGATTTAATCTTGCACAAGATGTTCTGCTATGTTTCGCACACTGGGCCTCGGTTTATAGTCTCATCCAAAGGACTTTTGGAGAGAGTGGAGTCAGCACAAATGTTAACTCAGGGGGAAAATCCCCTGAACGGAATCGAACTTGCCAGCGCAATGTTCTGACCACTAGGCTATCCCGTTCCCCCCCCCCCCCTCTGGTGTTTGGGTGCTAAGACAATGCTGCATACCATTCAAGAGGCAGATAGAGACCCAGACATTGAAAATTCCCGGTGTCTTCCAGGGGGGTTGACAAGGTGAGTTACCTCTTAGGTTTTTGTGCAATTTGGTTTTTTTTGGTTTGGCTGCCTCATTTTCTGTGATAACCTTCCTGCTGTCGCATGTGCTTGTCCTGTATCTCACCACCTCGCTTCATGTTTGATCTCCAGAGTCAGAATTCAGAGCTTACAGTGTTAGGCTGCCATGATGAGGCCAGACGGGCCTTGCATGGGGTTAATATCTTGGTGGTGTTCATGTACCTCAACATTGCATGAGAAAGGAATGCTGCTCAACTGTGTGGCCAAAGTCTTCCCATTGATCCCATAGCAAACTTACACTAGCTAGGAGCCAGCTGAAGTAAAAGAAACAGCCTTTTTTCTTGGAATTCAAACCCTAGATCTTCCAGCCAACAGCCATTGTGCTAACCACTGTGTCTAGTTTTGCAAGTGCTTCTGGTTGATACTTTCAACTGTTTTGTTTCAGTTGTTTTTTCCATTTGTAGTGAAATTAATCAGAGCACGTCTTTTTTTAAGGTATCCAGAAAATGACATTTTTACACCTGCATATTTTTTGTGATCTGTTATCATATTTTGATAATTCATGTGATGATATGATGAAGACTGAGTTTCTTCTTATTTGTTTATTGATAATGGAAAACAGTTTTATATGATAAGTCATCATAGTGCTACAGGTGGAGGGAAAACATAACCAAAACACGATGCTGTTCTTGGAACAAAGGAAAATAAAGTAGTATTAGTAATGGTAATATCAGTAACAGAGAAAATTATGATCATGATGATAATTGTAACAATGATGATGATAACAGTAATAATGATGATGATAATAATAATAATAATAATATTAATAATAGTGATGATGATGATAGCTATTGTAACAATAAGAAAAAGAAGAAAAATGATTATAAGAATAATAATGTTCATAATGATAACCATAATAATAACTATGATGATAGTAGTAATGGTAATAACAATGATAATGATAGATTAAAAATCTGTACCATTAATTAGAACAAAACAAGAAACAGCAGCAGTAGGTGTGATTTACTATTTTAATTTTCATCGCCTTGTGCCACAGTGAAGGCAGAGGCAATATTTCAGGAGAGGTATTCTCCCTGTGTTTGTTTCCAGTTTGCTTTACCCAGATTGTTGGTTGGATAATGCTGTTGACCAAGTGAGAAAAAAGATGTCTGAGAGTTAAGAAAAAGTTATGCACATACTCTGCATGCATAACAAGGCTGTAAAAAAAAAAAGGTAGTTATTGTGAATGATAAGGATGAAAAAAGCACAGGTCTTGTCTATGATCAAGATTTAAAAAAGCACAGGTATTGTGTATGATAAAGATGTGAAAAAGCACAGGTATTGTGTATGATAAAGATGTAAAAAAGCACAGGTATTGTGCATCTCACTCACTCACTCAGTCCCATGTCCCAAAGGACGTAGGGGGGACATGAGAGAAGACGCAACAGAGATCTTTTTCCATGCTTCACGATCCTGTGTGGCTAGTAGAAGGTGTTGTAGGGGTTGGGCTGTCCAGTCTTTGATGTTGTCAACCCATGATTTCTTTTGGCGCCTCTTCTTCTCTTGCCCTCGACTGTTCCTTGCAGGATGGTTTTTGCTAGGGTGTTGTGTCTTGTGGTGTGACCAAACCACATCAGCTTTCTCCTCTTTATGGTAGAGAGCAAAGGCTCTTGGGGGCCCACACGCTTTTTGATTTCTTCTTTCACATAGTTATTGGTCTTGTGTTCTTTGTATGATATTTTGAGGAGTCTTCTGTGGCACTTGTTCTCGAATGCTTGGATTCTCCTCTCTAACTCTGCTGTCAGAGTCCATGATTCACAGCCATATAGGAGGATAGATATCACGAGGGATTTGTAAAGGTGGTATTTGGTGCAGAAGCTGATGTTGTTGCTTCTAATGATCTCGAGTCTGACATGAGCAGATGTTGCTGTTGTAATGCGAGCTTTCACTTCATTGTTTGATGTGCCATCTTTTGTTAGGATGGAGCCTAAGTATTTGAATTGGCTCACCTCTTCTAGTGTTTCTCCATTCATCTTTATTTCCGTGATGTCATTACTCGCGCTGTTGACCATGATCTTTGATTTCTCTGTACTGACCTCCATGCCGTATGCGCTCGCTCGATCTGTTAAATTGTCTGTGAGGATTTGCAGTTCTTGTTTGCTGCTGCCCATGAGGTCAATGTCATCTGCAAATCTGAGGTTGCAAAGGGGTCTTCCACCAATGGAGATGGAAGTGTGGTGGTTTTGCAGTGTCTCTGTCATGATGTTTTCGAGGAAGAGGTTGAAGAGTACAGGTGAGAGAAGGCAGCCTGGTGAACCCCAACCGTGGTCTTGAAGAACTCGCCCACGTGATTGTTCATGAAAACTGCACTTTTTGCGTTCTCGTACAGAGAACGCATAATTGAGTTAATAACGCATAATAGAATTGTGCATAATAAAGATGTAAAAGGGGTCTTCTTGTTTTTCATATCCAGGGAGCTTTAGCCTCGGTTGTAAACTAGAGTCTTATTACATGGTGTTTTGTTGCTGCTGCTAGTAATAATTATTTTGTGAAAGGTCGGGCTTGATTCTGAAACTTAGGAGTTGCTGTTGTGGGTCTGGTGCTTGTAGTAGCAGATTGTGATTTCATGGTGTTGGGTAGGTAAGGTGTCCCATAACCTATGTGGTCGTAGGCAAGTAAGGCATCAGAGACCTCAGCTTCTCTCGGACCCAGCATATTGAAGGTGGTGCCCATCTCCTCTCCTTCGCTGCTTTACTTTCCCCGCTCCAAAAGAGGGCAGGTCCTCATTTCCAGTTGGGTGAACTTGGACACTCTACTGAAGGCAAACGGTCACACATCCAATTGGTAACCATGCTCGATACTGCTTTACATCGGCTGTGGGAAAGTGAGTGCTCTGATCACTGAGCTGTACTGTCCCATCATGTTGGGTATTTGTTGTTTTTGTTTCAATGGTGTGTGTAGGCAGATGAGAACTGGAGATTCTGAGGAGCTGTGAGTCTTTCACTGTGTGACTATCCACTGCTGTCAGTGCTGCTGTTGTCATTTAGCACAAAGTGTCCTTGGCAAAATTATGTAGAAAAAGCCACTCAGATAAGGAAACAAATACAGTTGCTTACAGGAAAAAGAAAAAATAATAATGGGTAGGTGCTGCACTTGTGGTGACACACTTTCCCCAGGGAGAGCAGCCCAAATTTCATGCAGAGAAATCTGCTGCGACATAAAGTGGTATAAAATATAAATAAAATATAAAGTGATTTTGCTTCAAGAGAAACTCAATCTTGTCAGGGCAGCACAGTATGAGGGTTGAGCCAGTCCCAGAGGTTTGTGTAATCCGCACATGTTGTCCATTACCTTCATTTGTATTGAGGTGGTTTAATCATTTTCTGACTCTGGTGAATATTTACTCTGTGGATGTGTGGGGTCTGAAGTCCTTGTTCAACACCAACTTGTTCAACATCAACCAGACCTTGATATACTAAGAACACAGATAAGAGCACATGCATGACAGTTCTTTAAAAACAAACCTGTGTCTGTGTGCAGGCTGTCTCCACAAAAGAGAGATGTGTGTACTATAAAATGCACAAAACAAATACTGTTGCAGACAGGTAAAGAAAAAAATAATGGGTAGGCGCTGCACTTGTGGCAACGCATTCTTCCCGGGGAGAGCATCCCGAATTTCATGCAGAGGAATCTGCTGTGATATAAAGTGGTATCAAAATTTTTTTAATCAAATTAAATTAAAAAATTTGTGTGGCTCCTGCAAGCAAGTGCTCTATTGTCATTAGCAGTCAGAACAGACCTTGTGGTAGAAGTGAAATCTGGACAGACAACTCAAGAAATTTAAGGGGAAAAAAATCAGTGTTACAAATTGTTTTTCCATTTCACATTGGACACAAATTTAAAGATGAGGCATGAAATAAATTTCATAGTATATTTATGGGTGCTGGATAGTTTGGTGGAGTTGCAACACATGAATAAATGATGAATGTAGGTTTGTGAATCAGCTGGACAGAATGAGGGTTGAAAACACTGCGATATAAGGTGGGTTTTGTATTTTTGTATTCTCACAGACAAAGCAAAGTCAGCAATTAATGACTATTGAGACAAAGTTACATAGAAAGGGCTGAGAATGATACTGGCAGAGAGTGTGTGTGTGGTGTGTGTGTGTGTGTGTGGTATCAAAGGTGTGTGTGTGTGAGTGTGTTCACAGCACTCAGATGTAAAGAAAATAAACTTTAATATGAGACACTTTTAGTTGTGTAGTGTAGTGGCCTCTGTAGGATGTAATCACGAAAATCCATTGGGATAAAATATATTTTCATGAACATGACATATATTGTGCTTTCATTTCAAACAGTTCGAGTGCTCAAAGCATATCAGGTAGATATGTGATACAAACTGCTAGCAATTAGAGAAGAGCGAATAGAAACAGTATACATAGGGAATAAAAATGATATACTCTATGAAAAATTTGTTTTATGATCAACTCATCAATATATCCCTCCTTTTACCCAACATTACTTTACTGACATTTATCATCATATCTATTTCTGGCAAAAAGATATATATAAAAATGATACAAGGAGAATGTGTCAACAGTTACTCCCTAATGAGAGACCTCCCTCTCTTCTTTCTGCCCATCCACCATCAACAGTTCACTGTAGCACAGATCTTTAGTGATGAAACATGGACATCAACCATGTCTTTGAGTAGAACAAGATCCAGACACAGTCACTCTGTTTCTTCCACTCTCCCCCTGTCACCTCCTTCTCATCAATCTCCCCAGTTGCTGTACTCTCTCTTTCTCTCATCCACCCCCCACCCCACTCCCTCTCCTACACCCCCTGCCTCTCTTATTCCTCATATCCTCAAACCCTTGACTATGATTGCCAAACTCGAAATATCTAGCTTACGACTCAACTAAAACTAAAGGTAAAGGTACATAGAGGATCAACACAACCCTCCACTAAAACATTGAATAAATAAAATAAAGCAAAGCATTCTTCTGATAAAATACTTGAAAGGTTTACGAAAATAACATGATTATTATCAAATTCTAACTAAAATCACAAGGATGACTAGGTCAATCTTCCAACAAAATATATAACAAAAAATAGCTATTACTTTCATATATATATATATATAATAAACACTTATCTAGGAATACCCCATTCATAGCTATTACTTTATATATATATATATATTTAAAACATTTATCTAGGAATAACCCCATTCATAGCTATTACTTCATATATATATATATAAACACTTATCTAGGAATACCCATTCATAGCTATTACTTTCATATATATATATATAATAAACACTTATCTAGGAATACCCCATTCTTCTGATAAAAGAACCAGCAATATTATTCAACATAAGTGTAAGAGTAGTGATTATTACACACACACACACACACACACACACACACACACACAACACACACCACACACACACACACAACTCGCACATTCCCACCCATAATCAGATGCATATTACTCTTGCATGCACACTCTTCACACACCACACACACACACACACAACACACACACACACACACACACACACACACACACACACCACCCACACACACTACTAGCTCTGTGTGTATTACCTCAGTTCTTATATAGCAGATTTTCTTAGCTCTGTGTATTACCTCGGTTCTATATAGCAGGTTTTCTTAGCTCTATATGTATTTACTTAGCTCTATATAGCAGGTTCTCTTAGCTCTATGTGTATTCATTTAGCTCTATATAGCGGTTTTCTTTGCTCTTTGTAATTACCTCAGCTCTATATAGCAGGTTTTCTTAGCTTTGTGTATATTTCCTCAGTTCTTTTTAAGGTTCTCTTAGCTCTGTGTATTCACTTGGCTCTATATGGCGGGTTTTCTTAGCTCTGTGCATATTACCTCAGCTCTCTATAGCAGGTTTTTTTAGGTCTGTATTCAGTTAGCTCTTTATAGCTGATGGCTGATGCATTCTACTTCAGCTAAAAGCAGATTTTACCAAGGGTAGTGGTAATGATGTTTGACACAAAACATTTACCCAGAAAGAAGGCCATAGGTCTCTGCATGGTTCAAGTTCCAACTAATTTCAGGCTTACCCATTTATTTTACAATTTAGAAAATACAGTCAGGTGCCAGACTTTTAGAAAAGATGACCTGTGAATAGCATTCACTAAATCTGTCACAGCAAAAGTGCTAGCTTATGCTGAGATGTGTTTGCAAACTTAGTGAACTTAATGATATATGTATTTATATATATTTATTAAAAGGGGGAGGGGGACAAACACTGTACTGTTGTGGTTTGCTCTTCTGGGAAAAGTAGCTTTTTTGTTTTTTTCCTGTTGAAATTTGCTGATTTGTGACATGACATGATATTGCTCTCTGTTGCTCCACACTGCACTAGACTTTACTACCAAACTGGGATGTGCTATACCATAATAATTATGTCCTGTGATATGCCATACCATGTGTATTATGAGGTGCGAGTTTTCTGTTGTGAAACAGATAACGAGTGATGACAGATGAAATGTTGTACATGATAGTGCTGTTAGCATGTGTGGCAGCATAAGTGTATGGATATAATGCAGTTTGGCATTGTGCAGTGTGTATTATTTGGCATTGTGAAATACTCTGTACATTGTTAAAATTTAAAGCCATTTGAATGCCTGTTAGAATAAAACACATTGTATGTATGTATTTTATTTAGAAAAATAATTGGACCAAAAGTAACCAGTGTCATATTGATGAGAGAGAGAGCTAATGTTTGCTTCATGTGTGTGTATTTGCGTCCGTGTGTGTTGTGTTGTGTGTGTGTGTGTGTGTGTGTGTGTGTGTGTGTGTGTGTGTGTGTGTGTGTGTTGTGTGTGTGTGAAGTGCATTGGTGACATGAAAAATCATGCAAGTCAAACATCCATGACCTGGAAAAGCTGCTGAAGTCAGTGATCATTACCTAAAAGTTGGGGAGTTTTTTTTCCAGACAACAAGCAAGCATAATTGTCCCTGACTGCGTGAGTTTGTGTGTGTGAAACTTTTTAACTGATGTGTGTGTGTTGGGGGGGGGGGGGGGGGATGAGTCGGTTGGAGTTTGTGTGTGTGAAACTTTTTAACTGATGTGTGTGTGTTGGGGGGGGGGGGATGAGTCGGTTGGAGTTTGTGTGTGTGAAACTTTTTAGCTGGTGTGTTGGGGGGGGGGGGGGGGAGGGTTAAAACTTTTTAATTGATGTGTGTATGTGTTCGGGGGAGGCGGTTGGAGTTTGTGTGTGTGAAACTTCTTAGATAATGTGTGTGTGTTGGGGGGGGGGGGGGGGGAGGTGGTTGGAGTTTGTGTGTGTGACTTTTTAGCTGATGTGTGTGTGTTGGCGGGGGGAGGGGGGAGGGGGGAGGCGGTTGGAGTTTGTGTATATGCAACTTATTAGCTGATGTGTGTGTTATGTTGGGGGGGGGGGGGGGGGGTGTGAGGTGGTTGGAGTTTGTGTGTGTGAAACTTTTTAGCTGATGTGTGGGGGGGGGATGGGAGGGGGGTGGAGTTTGTGTGTGTGAAACTTTTTAGCTGATGTGTGTGTGTTTGGGGGGGGGGGGGGGGTGGCAGTTGGAGTTTGTGTGTGAAACTTTTTAGCTGATATTACTGTATGTGTGTGTTGGTGGAGGGGGGGGGGGGGGGGGGGGGGGGGCGATGTGAGGCAGTTAGAGTTTGTGTGTGTTAAACTTCTTAGATGATGTGTGTGTTTGGGGGGGGGGGGGAGGAGGTTGGAGTTTGTGTGTGAGAAACTTTTTAGCTGATGTGGGGGGGGGGGGGGGGGGGGGATGGGAGGGGGTTGGAGTTTGTGTGTGTGAAACTTTTTAGCAGATGTGTGGGGGGGGGATAGCCGGGGGGGGGGGGGGGAGTTTATGTGTATGAAACTTTTCAGCTACAGTGGGGTTGGGGTGGGTGGGGGAGAGAGAGAGTGTGTGTGTTGTGTTTCAAACTTTTTAGTTTTGGTGTGTGAAGGGGGGGATCGGGGGGGGGGGGGGGGAGGAGCAGTTTGTGTGTGTGAGAGAGAGAGTTTTATAACGTGTGTGTTTCTTTTTCCTGTTGGTTTTTTGCTTTGGTTTTTTTTTTTGTTTGGTTGGTTGTTTTTTTTTGGGTGGGGGAGATTTGAAAGTGAGATAGATGTAAATAATAACCTGTCATGACACCAGTCTGACATCGTGTGTGGTGGTTGTAGTAAACATTATGTTTGATTGAAGATCACACTGGAGGATTGTATAAATGCCTTTGATACTATGTGTAATATCTGTGAGAGAAAAGTGACAAGCTTTTGGAAATGATGGATAAAATAAGTATAGTGAAGGCTTTAAAGGTGAATGGATGAATGAATGTTTGGGGGGTTGCATCTGTGGTGACTTTTTTCCTTTTTTAAAAATATTTTTGTTGTTTTTTTTCAAAGAGAATGGAAGGTTAGAGGTGTTTGGAATTCTGGCATGCCTTATTACAAGTGTCATATATGATGAGATGGTTTTCTTTTCTTTAAAGAAAAACTTTTTGGTGAGAGTGACAATTGATTGAAAACTAGTTGTGGTGGTCTTAGCAATCTTGTACCTTCATACTCTTGAGATATTTTAAAGAAAGGAAGCGACACAATGTTATTTCAATGATGGAAATAATAAAGTAATTTGTTAGATTTTTTATTTCAATATTTTTTAATCGAAAAATGCACCAAAGAAATTACAATTAGAGCTCCAAATGCTCGAATTTTTACATACTGTTAAACAGGTGCTGAATGCATGCGAGCATGCGTGCATGTCTCTGTGTGTGTGTGTGTGTGTGTGTGTGTGTGTGTGTGTGTGTGTGTGTGTGTGTGTGTGTGTGTGATGAGAGAGAGAGAGAGAGAGAGAGAGAGAGAGAGAGAGAGTAGAGAGAGATTTGTGTCATTAAAGGTTGATTTAATTGAAATAGACATGTCATATTTGTAACTTTAGGATACAGAGCTTTTGAATGTTTATTGCCCCCCCCCCCCCCCCCCCCTTCTTTTTCTTTTATAGAATGAACTTTTTTTTGCAATATTGATACCATACCAAGCAAAATCTGTGGCTTATGTCATCTTTGGTGATTTATGGCTCACTGACTCCTCTGTGTTTTCTCAGAATATGTTGACCTGCTGTGTGCGTTAATGCTTAGTATATGACACAGGGGTGTTGGTTATGTGCATGAGATGAAGATTCTGTCTAATTTTAGATGGGATGCACTCTGGTGGGATAATGATCATGTAAAGATTATCTCTAGTATCAGATGGGATGCACTCGGGTGGGATAATGATAATGTCAATATTGTCTCAAATATTAGGATGCACTTGGGTCGGATAATGATAATGTAATGGTTGTCACTAAAGTTACGATATTCATGCAGGATAATGATAAGGCAAAACCATCCCTAAAGTTAGACATTACACATATAGACTTAGAGATAGGCAAAGGCCATTACTGAAGTCCAGTATTATGCATTCACACGGGATAATGATGAGGAAAAACTGTCACAAATGTTTGATATGCATTTAGGTGGGAAAGAGAGAAATTATGTTAAAGACCTCTTCCTTTTTCAGAGTTTGATAATGATAAAGGCCTCTTCCCTTTATCAGAGTTACAGGTGCAAATGACAAGGTAACAGGAGGGTTTTTTGTGAAACTGCTATCCATGTTATACCTTATGGTAATTTTCAATAAGGCACCTGTATTACACTTGACATACTCCAGCCCATTTAGTCTTGCATGTGCACTAGTGTAATCATGTACATACTCCTAAACACACAGAATTTGCACACACAGTCTTACACATACATAAACGCATGCCGTGGTGTGTGCAGACACATAATATGCAAACACATACACATAGGCACGGCCTGGCGCCACACACACACACACACGCACTCACACTCACACTCCCTTGCCACACGCACATAACAACATTAGGGATACCGTATTTCTAATCAACAAAGTAGTCTTTTTTTTCTACTCTTTCTAAACAATGGACAGTAAGGAAGAAATGAGATCAAAAAGAAACGTGAAGAATGAATTTTGCCGACACATTTGTCAATGCCTGTTCACTTACAGGCCTTGTGCTGTAAGGGGTGTAGGTAGGGGGGTCAGTTCTGGCAGTGATGGCACACAACACTCTGATGGAACACAGACCACTGCAGATGCCATGGCATTCTGAAAAGACTGCTGCCTTCTTTGGGTGGTTCTGTGGCAGGAGACACTCAGCTGAGTGTGACTGCAGGGTTTGAACTTGGGTGATGCCTCGGTGGTTTGGGTGGCATCATGTAGTGTACTTTACCTTTTCCTTTTTCAAAAATATTATATATTTTTGTATTTATTTATTTGTTGTTTTTTTTCTATTTGTTCATTTATTTGATTTTTTCTATGTATCTATTTAGTTATTTATTGATTTATTCATTTCCTTATTTATCATTTGTTTTATTTTCATTACTTATCTATTTGGTTATTTATTCATTTCCTTATCATTTGTTTTATTTTCATCCTGATTTTTTTTTTATATTGACTTATGTATTTTTTTAGATTCATTTATTTTATTCATCATGTTTTTGTTGTGTTTTTTTATTCCTTAGTTTAGAGTTGATGCCAAAACCCATGATGACAAAGGCCCATCAGATGCTCAGTCTTGCTAGTCACACTAGTTGGGAGAAAGAGGGGAGAGGGGCAGACCACTGTTGGTGATAACGCACACCCAGAGGGGAGTGCTATCATCTTCAGGTTTGTTCTGCAGAGGGTGATGTGGCTGTGACAGTTGGTGGAGGAGGAGGAGGAGGGGACCCCAGGGTCCCATGGGTAGCAGCAAGACAGATTGAGCTCTGAGGGCCAGTTCAGCCTAAAGCCCACACACATGCGCACATGCACACATAAACATACATGCAGGCAGGCACAACCCATAGATACTTGCGCATGTACATGCACACACACTTTATTATCTCTCTCTCTCTCTCGCGGCACACACACACACACACACACACACCTACACACTCTCTCTCTCTCTCTCTCTCTCTCTCTCTCTCTCTCTCTCTCTCTCTCTCTCTCTCTCTCTCTCTCTCTCTCTCTCTGTCAATGCACTAGAAAGCAAGTGCATTGATCTTTGGGCTGGCATTGTGGAGAGAGAGCCACAGAGAGATGACTGGAGTGAGGGCACCCAATGTTCCCTCCTTTTCCACATTCACAGAGTGTAGCGTGCCATCACTGTCAGAGCGACTCCTGTATCCATCCACAACAGCACAATGCTTGTGAGCAGAAGAAAAGTTTTCTAGTACAGAATAATGAAAAACTGAAGGTTTGGATCAAACTTTTCTTCAGGTTTAGCTGGATGCAATCTGTGTTTAGTGTAGGGACGGATAAGTTGGGTTTTTAAGGTGTGTGTGTGTGTGTGTGTGTGTGTGTGTGTGTGTGTGTGTGTGTGTGTGTGTGTGTGTGTGTCTGTGTGTGTGTGTGTGTGTGCATGTGTATGTGTGCATGTGTATGTGTATGTGTATGTGTGTGAAGTATTTCAGTGCATAGAGGTGCCTTTTTTGCTTTAAGAGTAATTGTAAATGATGCAATGCAGCATATTGAACACTGATATATGTTTCATACAGTTACACAGACACACAGATGCACACACACACACACACACACACACACACACATGCACACACACACACATGCGTGCGCACACACACACACACACACACACACACACACACACACACACACACACACACACACACACATGGGCATGTGTGTGTGCGCATACCATATTATAAACCATTTCTCTTAGTTTTTCATTTTGAATATCAAAGTCTACAACCTGCAAGGATAGTGTTGTATATCAGGGCTTTTAATACTGTACCATTATCCAATAAAGCTGTTTATCAGGGCTTCTGTTAATGTATCATCCAATAATGTTTGTAATTTTTTTATTTTATTATTTTATATCGAGGATAATAGAGTCATTGAGCCATCAATTGCCAAAACACACATAGAGAGACAGAGTACATCTTTGCTGATCAATTGTCACTGCTACAGTATGATGCAAAGCCCACATGTTTTGCAAGAGTGCTATCTCCATGAAGTAAATGTGATCTGTATTGTAAAACTACTGTGTGACTTGTGGGAGAAGAATAGGTTGATGTTTACTTTGAATTTCTGTGTTGATTGAGGACAAAGTTTTGTGGGTTGGTTTATTTTATTATTTTAATGTTCGGGTTTTATGTGACATGAAAACATTTATTATCAAATCATGGTAGTTGTAACAAACTGCTATAGATAAGCCATTGCAGTATGTGTGTGTGTCTGTGTGTGTGTGTGCGTGTGTGTGTGTGTGGTGATGGTGGCAGCATGGGTGGATTCATGTTTGTGTATGTGTGTGGGGGGGGGGGGGGGGGAATGGGGGTTATGGCAGAGGGGTGGGTGGATACTCATGTGCCTGTGTGTGTGTGTGTGTGTGTGTGTGTACATGTGTGTGTGTGTGTGTGTGTGTGTGTGTGTGTGTACATGTGTGTGTGTGTGAGAGAGAAGAGGGGGGGGGGGGGGCGGTGATCAGAAAGTGAAGGGATGTCTGGGGGGGGGGGGGTTGGATGCATGTGTCCCTTTATTCATTCATGTATGGTGTGTGTGTTTTTACAAATAACCATGTGCATATTTTAAAATGTGTATGTATGTGTGCCTGTGATTTTTTTTTTTACACGCCCATACAGTAACTATTCATTATATTCATTGTTCAATTTTACTTGTTATATGTTATTTTCATCATTTAAATTGTTAGTGAAAAAATTGATAGAAAAGAGATTTGGCACATGCCAAGAGAGAGAGAGAATATGAATACAAATATCTTCTTCTGTTATTAAGGGTAAATGAATAAGCATGAAACTTCTTTTCATCATGCTATCCTCCACCCACCCCTGTGTGTGTGTGTGTGTTGTGTTGTGTGTTTGTGTGTGTGGGGTGTGTGCGTGTGTGTGTGTATGTGTGTGTTGTGTGTGTGTGTGTGAGTGCGTGCATGCAGTGAGAGAGAGAGCTTAGATATGATGTGGATTTTTTTTTTTCCATCTTTTAGGTGGCATATCCCATTCCTATTGGTTTAAGTGTTTGGGATTTTTTTTTTAATGTTTTGGATTGTGATCAGAATGTAAGGGAAAATGGATATGGAAATGATAGATATGGCGTTCTGTGTGAATTAGGTCTTAAAACAATAATTTCTTTTGGCATTTGTTTTTTTCCCTGATTTCTTTGTCATGTAAATGGCCCTCTTATATGTCAAATGTCTATGTGTATCATGTGACTTGAAATCTTGTGTTGGAGCATTGTTGTTACAGAAGTCTTTTACTTTACGGGAAGATGAGAGTGAGAAAGGGATATAAATATTGCATACTTTATTTTGCTTGGACATTTACCCTTGCTAGAAAGAAAGAGAGAGTGGGAGAGAGAGAAGGGGATGTTGGGGAGAGAGAGAGATAGGGGGTAGAAAGGTAGAGAAATCTGGAAACCGACTTTTAAAAGGAGAAGAAAAAACAAAAACAAAAAAAAGATGAAAAATCAAAAAATAATAAAAGAACAAAGCAAAAAAAAAAAAAAAAAAGAAGAAGACACCTCCCCCCCCCCCCCCAAAAAAAAAGTCACCCAAAAAAAGCAGGGTGGAAAAAGAAGACTGAAAAAGAAAAGGCAAAAAAACAAAAGAGAGAAAGAAAAGAAAACAATTTTCTCCTGCTAAGAAGTTTTTTAAAAAGCATGAAATGTATATTTGGTGCATGCCTTGGTATGGGTTTTTGCATTATGTTTTTTGTGTGTGTGTTTTATAGTACATTGTTTTGCTAAAAAATTTACTTTGTCTTTTTGTTTGAAAACTATTTTTCATTGGTCAATGTTGTGATTTGTTTTTTCTAATACATGTTATTGTTGACCTAGCTCTGGAATACATATATGTCTATAGGGAGAGAGAACACTGAAATTGTTCAATATACATTGGCCTTAGGCCATAATATGCTTTGAGGGGCAAAAGAGAGAGAGAGCTAAGAGGCTGTGTTGTATTAGTGATTTTACTCTTAGTATTGATATTGCCTCAGAAATACTGAAGTAACAGCTTGAGCTATTTCAATGTGTTGTATTGTGTTTTAATGTGAAACATAAAGTTACTTTTAGTAAAATATTTAGATCAAAAGCTACACTGATAATTCTTTTTAGATATTCTGAAAGATTGAAACCCGCTTTTGTAGTGTACTTAAGTTATTTGAACAGCAAGCCTTGTTTTGGGTTTTTTTTAATTGATGCTTGTGACAAAGTGTGATTTTGGTTTTTTCCCCTTTTAAGAAAACTGTGCAAAACTCCAGCTATCTCTTGAAAATCTTATTTATTTTAAATGGACATTTTATTTTGTATCAGACTATTCAGACCATGTTTTGTTATTCTTAATTCATCCATTCTTTGTTGGGCTTTTGGGGGCTTTTTTAAATAGTTTTTCTTTTATTCAGTAATGTTGTCTTTGTCTCAATACTGAATTGTGTTACACCGGTACAACAGATTGTTTGCGTGATTGGGTAAAATTCAAACTGATTTTCTAAAGGAGAGCATACCACCACAGTGCAGAACCAGTCCTTTTTTCCCTAGTCTCTGTGACATTTATTGGCCAGTAGAACCTGGTTTTTGCAGTACAAAGTTATCTTGCATTGACTAGTTGATGAAAAGATCCACGCTTTAGAAAAACTTTAGAAAATAGTACATGTAATGGAGATTTTTATAGAAAAGAGATCTCTTTTAAACAAAAAACAAAAAAAAAGAGGGGTGGAGTAGGGTTGTTTGTTGTTGTTTTTTTTTGGGGGGGATCCAAGTAGTTGAAAAAAGCATTTGAATCATTGCTAGGGTTAAGGTAAAGATTTTAGCTGGAAAATACACAAATGTTGCCAAGTAAGTGGGTTGGTATCTGTAAAGCTCTAGTCCCTTTGGGGATAGCAGATTGTTTGATGTGTTCAGACAGGTACAACTTGGTAATGTTAGTATATTAGACTGAAGATTCGTATTCTTCTGTGTTATGTCAGTCTTCCTAAGCACTGTAGGAGTTGTGTTCTGTCTGTCTTCCTAAGCACTGTAGGAGTTGTGTTCTGTCTGTCTTCCTAAGCACTGTAGGAGTTGTGTTCTGTCTGTCTTCATAAGCACTGTAGGAGTTGTGTTCTGTCTGTCTTCATAAGCACTGTAGGAGTTGTGTTCTGTCTGTCTTCATAAGCACTGTAGGAGTTGTGTTCTGTCTGTCTTCCTAAGCATTTGTAGGAGATAATGTATGTTTTGTCAGTCTTCATAAGCACTGAAGGAGATGCATTCTGTCAGTCTATCTAAGAACTGTAGGAGATAATTTGTTGTCAAGTCTTCCATAAACACTGTGGGAGATGAGTTCTCCAAATCATATCTTAAATACTATGGTTTCACCCTTAGCTTAAAATCTTAAATACTATGGGTTCACCTCTAGCCAATAATCTTAAATACTATGGGTTCACCTCCAACTCGTATCTTAAATACTATGGTTTCACCTCAAGCTTATAATCTTAAATACTATGGTTTCACCTCTTGCTTATAATCTTAAATACTATGGTTTAATCTCCAACTCATATCTTAAATACTCTGATTTCCCTGCTAGCTTGTGATCTTAAATACTATGGTTTAACCTCCAACTTACAATCTTAAATACTGTAGTTTCTTTTTTTAACTTAATGGATATGGCTAAGCTCTTAAATGAACATTTTTAAACTGATATTTTAAAGCTATTTAATATAGATGTTCCTAACATAGGTAAAATTTGAAAATACATACTAAGTGTAAGAAAAGTTCACATAATTATTTGCAGTTTGGTTAGGAAGCAAAAGAGTTTTGGAAAGAAAGGCTGTATATGTTTTCAGTGTGTGTGTGTGTGTGTGTGTGTGTGTGTGTGTGTGTGTGGGAGTGGTGAACTAAAGGGTGGGCTGTAACATACAGACACACATAACGCCAGCATCAACTCCCAAGATTCATGAAAGAATAATTCAGGCTTATTGCATTGTTGTATCCAGTGTAAGTCAGTAGACTCCTCTTGCTGTGTCTGATACAGGCGTGTAGGACTGGTGCTGTTGGGTGCTTTGGTGCAAATAAGAAGCCTTTGAAGGTTTTTAAAAATTATTTTATACAACTTTATTTAACAGCAGATTTCTCAGCATGAATTTTGGAAGTGCAGTGCCTACCCATTATTTACCCATTATTAGTTTAAAATTGTTACTGATGAATACCCATGATCACAAATCACATCTGAAGGCAGTGTCCGTCCTACAAACATCCATGTCGCCATGGCCAGCATAAGAAATGGGAAGATTTGTTTCATCCATACAGATAGATACAGGGAGAATAGGTAGATACAGATAGACACAGGGAGAATGGGTAGATACAGATAGACGCAGGGAGAATAGGTTGACAGAGAGAGGTAACGTTATTTTTTTTTAAATTTTATTTTATACCACTTTATGTCACATCAAATTTCTCTGCATGAAATTTGGCCTGCTCTCCCTGGGAAGAGCGCATCACCACAAGTGCATCACCAACCCTTTTTTTTTTTCCAGTCTGCAACTGTATTTTGTTTCCTTATCAGAGTGGCTTTATTTTCAGAAGTTTGCCAGGGACAACCCTCTTGTTGCCATGGGCTCTGTTATGTGCGCTAAATAATGATGTGTAACACAGGGGACCTTGGTTTATCATCGCATCCAAAAGACTAGCACCCAGACCACCACCCATGGTCTAATGGATGGGGGGTAAGTTTTGGGCCCAACGGGATTCGAGTCACCCAGACTTTTTGCTTTCTAGGCAAGGCACGGTACCTCCTAGACCACCGATCTACTGGAAGAAAAGTAGGGATTAGTGGTGGTCACTTCAGGTCTGTGCAGAGCATGAAGTTTGTGGTACATTTGTATAGCACTATTCACGATGTAAACTTGTAAGAGGAATGACTCCAGGCTGGTCAGCTTTGCTATACATGTTATGTCTGAAGTGGGTGGTCAGTGACTGGTGCAAGTGGTCAAGCTTACCAGAGTCTGTCTGCATACTGTGTTGGTGCTGAGTTAACAGGAGATAAGGTGAGCAGAGTGGAGAGCAGTCTTGTGATTCCTGGTCTTAGTAAGCTTTATGTCTGAGGGTTAGCTTTTGAAAGCTCTGTGGTTCTGTGTAGGAACTCCGTCATGGGTTCTGTGTTGTACAGGAATCCTTGATGGTCAGTGGTGTCACAGCTCTGTGTTGTACAGGAATCCTTCATGGTCAGTGGTGTCACAGCTCTGTGTTGTACAGGAATCCTTGATGGTCAGTGGTGTCACAGCTCTGTGTTGTACAGGAATCCTTGATGGTCAGTGGTGTCACAGCTCTGTGTTGTACAGGAATCCTTGATGGTCAGTGGTGTCACAGCTCTGTGTTGTACAGGAATCCTTGATGGTCAGTGGTGTCACAGCTCTGTGTTGTACAGGAATCCTTGATGGTCAGTGGTGTCACAGCTCTGTGTTGTACAGGAATCCTTGATGGTCAGTGGTGTCACAGCTCTGTGTTGTACAGGAATCCTTGATGGTCAGTGGTGTCACAGCTCCATGTTGTACAGGAATCCTTGATGGTCAGTGGTGTCACAGCTCTGTGTTGTATAGGAATCCTTGATGGTCAGTGGTGTCACAGCTCTGTGTTGTACAGAATCCTGATGGTCAGTGGTGTCACAGCTCGTGTTGTATAGGAATCCTTGATGGTCAGTGGTGTCACAGCTCTGTGTTGTACAGGAATCCTTGATGGTCAGTGGTGTCACAGCTCTGTGTTGTATAGGAATCCTTGATGGTCAGTGGTGTCACAGCTCTGTGTTGTACAGAAATCCCTGATGGTCAGTGGTGTCACAGCTCTGTGTTGTATAGGAATCCTTGATGGTCAGTGGTGTCACAGCTCTGTATTGTACAGGAATCCTTGAGCCTTCATACATGTTGTCTAGGCTTTGTGGCAGTTTTGTTCCATGGCACTAGCAGTGGTCACCTAGATTTTATTGAATACGTTGTATATTTAAATGACCTGGTGTTTATTTGAGTATTTGTTGAAGTCATGGGAAAATCTACCTGGAGTTTATTGAGTAAACTGTGTACATGAACCTGGTGTAATTTGAGTGTTAGTTGAGGTCATGCAGATTTAGCTGTAGGGATTTAGCTGTGTTCACATAACATAATAGGCTTTAAGGTGGCAAGCTTGGGGATAAAGCATGAAGTTGTTTGATTAGGGAAAAGGCCAAGGGAAAGGTAGTTAAATAAAGGTAGAAAAGGGACATATATATTAATAGTAATATATTTATCTTTTAAGAACATATAATAGGATAGCTTTGTAAAACCAAAAGAAGTATAAAGGAATTAAGAAAAAGTTAGAAAAAAAAAGTTTACTTAAGATAGAAAAAGATATATATATTAATAGTGATGTGATTATCTTTTTAAAAAACTATAATAGGATAGGTTTGTAAAACCAAACGAAGTATAAAGGAGTAAAAAAAAAAAAAAATAAAAAAAAAAATAAATTTAAGATAAATAAAGGAGATTGTCCAAACTTGGGTATAAAGGAATAAAGAAAAATTTTAAGAGATTGTACAAATTATGGGTTGTGTATGAGAAAGGTTTAAAAATTCACTTCCCTCCACCTTCCTGAAAAAGAAAATACCAAACACCTTTCACCCCCCCCCCCCCCCCCCCAAGAAAAATCTCCCTCCCCTAAAAGAAAAAAAACCCTCCCACAAACACCTAAGGACGGGATACCTTAGTGGTCAGAGTGCTTGCTTTCCACCAGCCAAGGTTAAGCGTGTCAAGCATGGTTGCCAATTGGATGGGTGACCATTTGTGTGCCTTGGCTACAGTACAGTTCCCCAGTTTACCCAGCTGTAAATGGATACCTGCCCTCTTTAGGGTTAGGGAAGGTAAAGCAGCGAGGGTGAGGAGATGGGAACCCCTTCAAATGGGATAAAACACTTCACCCCCCCCCCTCAACCCAAAGGACTTCACCCCTATACGAAAAACCCTCCTCCCTCAAACACCTCACCCAAAGAAAAACTACAACCCTCCCCGCAAAGGAATAAAGGTTGCCCAAAGTGTATTTCTTGCTGCAGGAGGAATGTTGAATATATGTGCCCTGTCGACCCAAAGCTGTGTTGTAGGAGCACAGCTGTTGACAGGGTCAGGTCAGGTCAGGTCAGCCATGCTGGACAGATGGAAGGCAAGAGGGCTGATTAGATGGGAATTTATTTAATTTATTTTATTTATTTATTCTTTTATATCAAGGATTACGGAATAAGCACTCTATGCTTTTTACATCCAGTCCCAGTGTGTATGCAGTTTTGTAAATCTTGTCATCTGTTCCCACCGGCACACAATGGCCTACTCTTAGGAAAAGTGGAACAGGATTTAATGTGTGAGCAAGATATTCTGCGTGCCTTCATACAAGGACCTCGTTTATAGTCTCACCCAGAAATACTGGGGGGGGGGGGGGGGGGGGGGAATGGAGTCAGCACTGATGTTAACTTCAGAAGAAAAACCCCTCAAACAGGAATCAACCCAGGTCGTCAAATTGCGAGCACAATGGCTTGAGGCTTTGCCAATGTCTGTCATGAGTTGACTCTAACTAACATGAATTGTTGTGGTCTGTTTCAGACACAGTGATGGTGATCGACCAAAAGCAGACAGATAATGTGTGTGTGTGTGTGTGTGTGTGTGTGTGTGTGTGTGTGTGTGTGTGTGTGTGTGTGTGTGTGTGATGTGTGGGAGGAAGGGGCATGCATACACCATGAGGACAGCGTTTTGCCTCATCCCTGCATTGCTGTCTGACTGTCCCAGGCCTGGGTTGGCAGTGTAGTCAAGATGTTGTCCTTGATGATGTAGTCTGGGATGTTAAAGCCCAGTCTTGTTTATCTATTTATTTATGTATTTATTTGTTTTGTTATGTACCTTATTTTATTCTTTTATTTAGAGATAATGGAATAAACACTCGTGTGTGATTTTTTTTACATCCACTCTCTGTGTGCTCACAACTTTGCAAGTTTTTTGGGAGTGTAGAGTCGGCAATGATGTTAACTCCAGGGGAAAATATCCCCTTGAACGTGATTCGAACCTGGATCAGCCAATCACTAGTGCAATGCACAACAATCTAATCACTTGGCTGATTTTAAATGAGTCCTTTTTTTATAACAGCATTTTGGGGGGGGGGGGGGGGGGTTATTGGGAGTGTAGAGTCGGCAATGATGTTAACTCCAGGGGAAAATCCCCTTGAACGGGATTCAAACCCGGGTCATCAAATTGCTGAGGGCAATGTTCTGACCGCTAGGCTATCCCGTCCCCCCTTGGGTAGGGGAGAGGAGGTGGAGAGGGGAGGTTGAGGAAATAGCAGAGGCAGATACATAGGAAGCATGACTGTAGAGATGTTGTTGTTACATGATTGTTATAATATGACTGTAGAGATGTTGTTACATGGCTGTTCCTGTTGTTACAGGGCTGGAGCAGGGAGGGAGAACAGTCATCGATAAGGACTCTGGCAGATGTAAGTACTATGTGTGTACAGGCATGCAAGCCTCTGTTTAAATATTCGTTTATTTATTTATTTCTCTATCTATCTGTTTCTTTCTTTATTCCTTTTTTCTTTTATTTTGAGAATAATGGAACAAGCACTCGTGTGGATTTTTTTTTTTTTTAGCTTCAGTCCCCATGTGTATGTGGCTTTGTAAATTTTGTCATCCGTTTCCACTGTAACAAATGGCTTACTCTTCCAAAAGGCAGAACAGATTTTGCATTTGTTTGCCCATGGTGCCTTGGTTTATAGTCTCATCTAAAGGAGTTCGTATGCACTGTGTGTATGTGTGTGGGGTAAGGGTGAGGGAGTGATTGGATGGATTTTGCAGGCAGATATCGAATTACATTTGTTCCATTTCTGTGTCGCAGGGTTGGTGGACCTTGATGGATCAGACTTCAGAGATGTTCAGGAAGATTTGCAGTTGTTCTGCCAGTTAAGTATTCACTGTGTGTGTGGGTGTGTGCACATGTCTGTGGGTGTGTGGTGCATGTGTGTTGGGGGTGTGTGCACGTGTGTGTGTGTGGTGTGGGGGGGGGGGTGCCCGCACGCACGCGTGCGTGTGTAGTGGGTGTGTGTTGTGTGTGCAGTGTGTGTGTGCATACATGTTTGTATATTTGCCTAAATATTGGGTAGTGTTATGTAGGTTCTTTCCCTTTAATTCAGCTTGGGCAGTGAATTGTGTTGGAAAAGTTGTGTGTTTTTTTATGGTGGAGGGGAAGGGCGGGGTTTTTGTCATAGTAAACATGATGATAGACATTTGTGACGCTCCACCACAAAATAAGTTGCTTTACACCTAAGGTCAATTTTTAACTGTTAACATTACTCTGTAATACAAAATAAATAAATTAAAATAAAATAAACAGCTGTTCATTTAAAAAATATATTGAAAATCAGACAGTTCAATGATAAGTTATCACAGATTGAAACACTAACTCCAAAAAGTGACAAAATGAGAAATCACGACTGGAAAATTTCAAAACATGTCCATGGCAACCACAGGTAGAAAGAAGGTAGATGCACTGAAATTTGGCCCACATTTTTGCATTGCCAACACCTTCCCGTTCACAGTTTGAAAGACAGATATTAAGTGTATCGGATTTTATTCAAGTAATGCTATTAATAATGTTTTGGAAAAAAAAAATTAGCACAAAGCCAGGTACCCTCAAGTTTTAACATGCTTACTAAAGATGTATCTTTTTATGTTACTTATCTATTTTATTTTATTTTATTTTATACCACTTTATGTCACAGCAGATTTCTCTCCGTGAAATTTGGGCTGCTCTTCCTGGGGAGAGCGCATCACCACAAGTGCAGCACCTACCCTTTTTTTTTTTTTCCCCTCAGGGATGGTGTCTAAACACGACACCTGTGTGCATGCTGGGTTTTTTTTTTTTTAATTTTGTCATCCACTCCTACCAGCACATGATGACTGCTCTTCCGAAAGGCGGAACAGGATTTTAACGTTGTGCGCAAGATGTTCTGTGTGCGTTCGCACACGGAGCCTCGGTTTATAGTTTCATCCGAATGACTTTGACATTCAGTTCAATTTTTTCATCAAACTGGGAAGAAAGGGGCGAGCTGGGTACAAACCCAGAAACTTGTGGTTTACATATTGGCAGGTAAACATCTTAACCATCCTGCCACGGTCCTTCCTTTTGGTGTGGCTTTGTGCTTTCATTGTTTTTTACTTTTTGTTAAACTATCAACTGTATGGTAAACCACTGATAAAGAGTAGCTGTTGACACGTAAGGTAAGGTAAAGGTGTCCCATAACCTGTGTGGCCGTAGAGGAATGAGGCGTCAGAGACCTCAGCTTCTCTAGGGGCCAGCATGTTGAGGGTGGAGTCCATCTCCTCTCCCTCGCTGCTTTACCTTCCCTGACCCTAAAGAGGGCAGGTACTCATTTACAGCTGGGAAGACTGTACTGTAGCCAAGGCACGCAAACGGTCACCCATCCAATTAGCAACCACGCTCAACGCTGCTTAACTTGACTGGGGGAAAACAAGTGCTCTGACCACTGAGCTATCCTGACCCACTGACAAGTACATAGACATGAAAATTTAATACATTTTGGGTTTTACTTGTGCACAGTCTTAGCATGGATTTGAATACTTGCTATTACATTACTCTATTTGTTATACTGAAAACAATTATTTCAACAAATATAGTATTAGTAACAATTCATACAACAGACTGAACAACAAAAACAAATTACACAAACTGACTCTTTGGAACTTTATCCCATTTCCAACATTAATTTAATCCAAAAGAAATTGCTGTGTAGTTCCAAAAATTTTTTAGCTAGCTCCGTCTTTGTCTCTCTTGTCTGTCTGTCTCTCTCTGTCTCTGTCTGTCTGTCTGTCTGTCTTCTCTCTCTGCTCTCTCTCTTCTCTCTTCCCTCTCTCTCTTCTCTCCTCTCTCCCTCTCTCTCTTTCTCTTCCTCATCTCTCTCTCTCTCTCTCTCTTTCTCTCTCCTCTCTCTCTCTCTCTCTCTCTCTCTTCTCTCTCTCTCTCTCTCTCACACACAACACATCACACACACACACTCACACACTCTCACTCACTCACTCACTCACTCACTCACTCACTCACTCACTCACTCACACGCACGCAGGCACGCAGGCATGCACGCAAGATTTAAGATATAAAATTTGCCTTTCACCCTTTTAGGGGTATGGAGGATTACAGACGAGTTCAAAACCAAATAGATGAACATGAAGAGTGCTATGAATGAATGAAGACAATGGTTTTTTTTATATGTATGTGATGAATGACATGTCAGTGTGTGGTGTTGACAGGACTGGCAGTGCATCTGTCAAGAGGTGACGATGGCAGCTGAAGAAGACGGGAGGTGGAGGGAACAGTCTGGATGGGAACTTGAGGTCAGCTCTGCATGAGAGAGAGTGTGTATGTAAATAGATAGATACATGGATAGATAGATAGATAGATAGATACATGGATTTATTTATTTATTTATTTATCCTTTTATATCGAGGATAATGGAATAAGCACTCTTGTTCGTTTTTACATCCAGTCCCCGTGTGTATGCAGTTGTGTAAATCTTGTCATCTGTTCCCACTGGCACACAATGGCCTACTCTTATGAAGAGGGGAACAGGATTTTGTGTGTGCGCATGATTTTCTGTTTGCCTTCGCACACTGGGCTTGGTTTAAAGTCTCATCTGAAGGATGTGTGTGTGTGTTACATAATGCCTTTTTTGTTTGTGTGCACTCATATGTATATATAAAAAAAAAGGAAAGCAAAATCTTTGATAATAATGATTAATATTATTTTTCCTTTACTATATTTATTATCATTATTATCATTATTATTATTATTATCATTATTATTACTGTTGTTGTTATTATCATTATCATCATTATTATTATTGTTGTTATTTTTGGTAGAACATGATGGTTGGAATTATTTGCAACACTTTGCAAATTTGCACAGTGTGAAAGAAGCAAACTGTGATGCATTGGAAAAATCCCCCAGCCTTAGAAATCAGTTTTCAGTCAAGTGATGCATAGCACTAGATGAAAGTAAAGAGAAAACAAGAAGAAAGAAAATGATATACTGAAGAATTAAAAAAAAAAAAAGAAAGAAAGAAAAGGAAGGACCTTTTCACAAAACTAGGACCAACACAAGAGGATTTCTATAGGGAAGTAGGAGGGATGACACAACATACCCGGCATGCAAACTACACTGGTAAAAATCCAAATAAAGACAGTTGGGCACTGGGAACCAAGCTGTCATAGGGTTTGTGGTCAAAGGGGGAGAACTGTTGTTTTTTTTAAAGTCATTTTAGATTATGTATTGCTTGTCTTCAGTCAAATGTGACCATTTGCGTGCCTTGGCTTCAGTACAGTTCACCCCGCTGTAAACGGTAACCTGCCCTCTTTATATAGGGAAGGTAAAGCAGCGAGGGAGAGCAGATGGGCGCCGCCCTCAACTTGCTGGCCCCTAGAGAAGCTGAGGTCTCTGACGCCTCACTCCCCTACAACCACATAGGTTATGGGACACCTTTACCTTACCTTTACCTTATGTGTGTGTGAAGGAAGAAAAGAGGATTACTGCTGAAACTTCACCAGTTCACTGCCTGTAGGATGTCGGGTTATGTCCCCATTATTTCATTTTTTTTACAAGTTCTTCTCTTGTCCAAAAGTGAAAATGTAATCTCACATGGTTAGACTCGGGTATTAGCTATTTCAAATAAGGAATAGAATCCCTCTGCATTGCAGCCAACGTTATTTATTCCTCACTGGTAGTCCCTTGTAACTAGCCAAGTTCATGTGTGTACGCCAAGTGCCATGAAGCGAGATTATTTCTCAACCTCAGCACTCAACATTCAATCAATTAGCCATCCACAATACACAGAAAATGTAGACTAATTTGCATAATGTGCAGGTGACTTTTTTTTTAAAATCAAAATAATGATGATTCACTTGAAAATGACAATGATTATTTATTTATTTATTTATTTTATTTATTTATTCTTTTATATCAAGGATAACAGAATAAGCAATCATGTGCTTTTTTTCATCCGGTCCCGTGTGTATGCAGTTTTGTAAATATTGTCATCTGTTCCCACCGGCACATGATGGCCTACTCTTACGAAAAGCGGAACAGGATTTAACGTGTGCGCAAGATGTTCTGCGTGCGTTTGCACACGGGGCCTCGGTTTAAAGTCTCATCCGAAGAACTTTTGGGGACAGTGGAGTCAGCACTGATGTTAACTCCAGTTAACATCATGTTAATTATGACAGTGGTAGCAGTGTGTGACACTTGCTGAATGCTATGAGGCACTTTTTAGGGACTAGTGTACTCATGGTAGTGATAATGAGTCCACTCACAAGTTTTAGCAATAGCAAAAGTCAGTCAAGGCCTGAGGCAGTAGGAAAGAGGAGAGGGGGGTGGTCAGTGTGGGCAGGAGAGGCATGGCTTAGTCAGCAGGGCCAGAAAGATTGAATATGTGTGCATGTTTGTGTACATTTGAATTTTTTTTAAGCTGACAGTTGTTTCGTTTAATTTTATTCTTTTATATCAAGGATAATGGAATAAGTACTCATGTGTTTTTTTACATCCAGTCCCCGTGTGTATGCAGTTTTGCAAATGTCATCTGTTCTCACTGGCACACAATGGCCTACTCTTACGACAGGCAGAACAGGATTTAACATTTGCGCAAGATGTTCTGCGTGCATTTGCACTCGGGGCCTTGGTTTATAGTCTCATCCGAAGGACTTTGGGGAGAGTGGAGTCAGCACTGATGTTAACTCCAGGAGAAAAATCTCCTCAAGCGAGAATCGAACCCGGGTTGTCAAATTGAGAGCACAATGTGCGCAAGTTGTGACTGGTTGCATGTGTAAGAATAGGTTGAATTGCAAGCGCTTTGATTTGTGTTTTAACAAGATATTGCTCTATATAAATTCTATCTATTATCATAACAAAACATAGCACTATATAAATTTGATTTCTTATCATTATTATGATTAAGGTGTGCAGTCACTGATGACACTGTCCAGCATTATGTAGATTTGACGAGTCGCTTCTGTTGTGTGCAGATGGTTGGTGTCATGGCTGGTTGGGCAACTGCACACAACACTCTTCACAAAGACGCCAGAAAGGTGGGGGGCAGCACAGTGAACAAAGACATTCATTTTAGGGTAGAAATCAGCAGTGTTGTGAATGGCTTCAGTTTCACCACTAGGGAAGGTGATGATGATGGAGAAGAGTCACTTTTTTCCATAATGTTCCTCCAGGTATACCAGTACCTGAAGTTACACTCATATAAAAGATTGTTATCTAACCTTTCTGGCAATTTACTGCTTTACACACTTAGTTCCATTTCCCATATCAATATCCAGGTTTGTTTGACTCCACCCTTCTTCAAAACAACTCTGGCCTATGTTTGTTTGTTTTTTTTCATTATTTTTTTTATTCTTTTATATCAAGGATAATGGGATAAGCGCTCTTGTGCTTTTTTACATCCAGTCCCCGTGTGTACGTATTTTTGTAAATGTCATGTTTCAACTGGCACACAATTCAGCTGCTGTTAATTCAGTGCCAAGGGAATCAATCAGCTGAATTAAAGTTGTTTCAAATTCTGCTTTACCACACCCCTCACCCCTCCAGTGGTTGAACTGAAGCTTTTGAGAGAATTTCTTTCGTTTCATTATCATTTACCCCTTTCCCACGAAATATAGAACATTCCAACATCAATCCATAACATCATCCCCTCTACCCCCTTCCATGTTATTGTATAAAAAATACATTTGAAAGTGTTTTGTTTGCATGCCTGTGGAGGGGGGCATGTGTATGCACATGGCGTTGCCTGTTTGTGAGGTTGTGTGTGTGGGTGTGTGTGTATGACATATATCTCTAATCTTTCTTTTTTTTTTTTGTTCTTCAGCTAGCAACCTGAGGTTCACTGATGGTGAGATTTTGATGTATTCGACCATTTATCCTATCATTAGGGTAGCCGTATTTTTACTTTAGGGATGTGTTATCAATCGGTAATCAAACTGGGATGTACCAAAAACTGCTACTGGATAAATGTGTCAATAGTGTGACGCTACACTCACAGCTAAAATAAATCTGTGAAACTACACTGTACGTAACACTGCTAAAATAAATCCATGAAACTACACTGCTCTTAACATTGCTTAAAGAAATGTGTACACTCAAACTCAACTGTACCAGGGTCTGTTGTGTTATAAAACTGTACTAAACTTGCACTTAAAAAAATAAACTTATAATACCTCAATTACATTGTTAAAAATAAACTGCTATAAATTTGTACTGTTTAAAATTGCATGTAAAACTGCATTATTACACATAACAAATAATTTTATAAAACTGCATTACACTTAAATTGCAAAAAAAAAATAATAACTTATAAAACTGCACTGCACTTGCATTTAAAAAATGAAACCTATAAAACTGTACTTAATGTACACTGTAAAAACAAAAGTAAAAAAAACTACCACTGCTAAAGAATAAACTTATAAAACTACAAATTGCCCAAATTTACCTTTAAGACTAAAAATTGCAAAAAAAAACACAAAAAAAACCTATAAAACTGCAAATTGCAAAACGTAAATCTATGAAACTGCAAAATGCCAAAAAATGTACCTGTCAAACTGCAAATTGCTAAAAATAAACCTATGAAACTACACTTGCCCTGCTAACTATAAAACCACTACACCTATGTATATAGAAATAAACTGATCGACTTGCACAATGCACCCAAAAAAAACCACCTTGGAATGCTGATAAACTTTAAAATTTTACTAACATCGCTAAAAGACGGACCTGTAACACTACTACACCTACAATTGTTGAAGATGATTCTATAAAACTGCACTACATCTACACAAACCTAAAACTACACTACATCTACACTTCAAAAGTATAGACTGCACTACACTAGACTGCCGGGAATATGAAACGTGCACTATACCTACACGTAAATAATACGCAATCTATATTAAAACAAATCCATAAAGTTACACTGGTAAAACAAAACATGTGCATTGCTAAGATAAATCCTTGAAGCTACACTGCACTTTGAAGCCCTGAAATCGATTAAAGCCACACCGCTGCTAAAATAAAATTTGAGTCCTGTTCAGATTTTTCTCCTGGAGTTGACATCGGTGCTGACTCCACTCTCCCCAAAAGTTCTTCAGATGAGACTTGAAACTCTGGCCCCATGTGAACGCACGCAGAACATCTTGTGCACATTAAATCCTGTCCCGCTTTTCATAAGAGTAGGCCATTGTGTGCCGGTGGGATCAGATATTTACAAAACTGCATGCACAGGAGGACTGGATGTAGAAAAGCACAAGAGTGCTTATTCCATTTTCTTTGATATAAAAGAATGAATCGGATCAAAGCTGCTGAAATCTATTGAACTATGATTAGACGGCTAATACAAAGACATTGATTTTTTTTTTTTTTAATGCACTGCTTTAAAACTAGAAATCGCTCCTGGATAGATTTGAGCACCTGTGGATTTTATTCTCCCCCCCCCCCCAAAGTCTTCTGGATGAGATGATAAACGAGTTCCTGTGTGTGAACACGTGCAGAACATCTTGTGTCCACATTAAACCCATTCCACTTTTCAGAAGAGTAGGCCATTGGGTGCCTGTGGGAATAGATGGCATTTATAAAACTACAAATTCTCTGGACTGGATGTTAGAAAGCACATAAATGCTTATTTGATTATCTTTGGATAGTTTATTAAAACGCTGCTAAACGCACACTAAACAAGTGCTCTGGTAAAAGCAAGCCCATAAAATTATACTTGAACTGCTAAAAGAAACTGATATTTAATAAAATAAAACTACACTGCTAAACCAATAAAACTGCAATGCTAAACTAAACCCTTAAACTGCACTACACTTGAGCTACACTGCTAAACTAAACCCATGAAACTGCATTACACTTGGGCTACTGTGCAAAACTTGCTAACCTATACCCATAAAACTGCAATACATTTACACTGCAAAACTAAACCTTTAAAACTGCAATACACTTGCACTGCTAAACTTCATCCTTAAACCGACAATACACTTGCTAAACTAAACCCATAAAACTGCAATACACATGTTAAATCTACTAAAATTGACCTGTAAAACTACAAACTTGACTCATAATGTTTAATGCTGCCAAATATATCCCACAAATCGGCACTTCCACCGCTAAACTAAAACGTATAAAAACTACAATATCCTTACATATCGAAAGTAAACCTATAAAACTGCACTTGCACTATTAAACTAAATGCATCGGTGGTCTAGGTGGTCACGCGCCTTGCCTAGAAAGCAAAAAGTCCGGGTCGGAGTGTGCGGGGTTCGTACCCAGTTTGGGCGCTAGTCTTTCGGATGAGACGATAAACCGAGGTCCCGTGTGTTGCACATCACTATTTAGCGCACGTAAAAGAACCCACGGCAACAAGGGGGTTGTCCCTGGCAAAATTCTGTAGAAAGAAGCCACTCTGATAGGGAAACAAATACACTTGCATGCAGGAAAAAGAAAAAAAAATGGGTAGGCGCTGCACATGTGGCGACGCGCTCTCCCCGGGAGAGCAGCCCGAATTTAACGCAGAGGCCGTGACATAAAGTGGTACAAAATACAAAAGTACAAAATACAACATACTCCACTAAACTACACCCGTAAACTACACTGCTAAATTAAACCAATAGAACTTCACTTACACTGTTAAACTATACCCATAAAACTACAATACACTTACACTGTTAAAATTGACCCATAAAACTACAAACTTATACTGCTAAACTAAAATAAAACCACAATACACTAACACTGCTAAATTAATCCCATGAAAATGAACTTGCACTGCTAAACATAAAACTACAGTGCACTTGCACTGCTAAGCTAAACCTATAAACTTGCGCTGTTCTAAACCATTAAACTAAACCCATAAAACTACACTTGCACTATTCAACTAAACCCATAAAACTACACTTAACACTATTCAACTAAACCCATAAAACTACACTTAAACTAAACCCATAAAAGTAAACGATCTTTTAAACAACCCCATAAAGCTACGCTTACACTGTTCAACTCGTAAAACTACACTTGCACTGTTAAACTAAACCAATAAAGCTACACTTAAAGTATTAAACTAAAACCATAAACATACACTTGCGTTGCTAAACTACGCCCATAAAACTACACTTTCATTGCTAAACTAAAACCATAAAACTACACTTACACAATTAAGCTTAATCCATAAATCTACACACACTATTAACCTTAACCCACAAAACTACAATACACTTGGGCTGCTAAATTAAACCCATAAACGTACATTTTCACTGTTAAATGATACCCTTAAAACTACACTTACACTGTTAAACTAAACTAATAAAACTACCTTAACTAAACCCACAGAACTACACTTACACTATTAAACTAAACCCATAACATTACACTATTAAACTAAACCCATAACATTACACTTAAACTATTAAACTAAACCCACAGACACTACTAAACTAAACCCATAAACATACACGTATACTGCTTAATTAAACCCATAAAACCACTTACACTGTTAAACTAAACCCATAACACTACAATACCCTTACACTGCTAAATTAAAACCATAAAACTGCAATTACATTATTAACCTAAACCCATAAACTGCAATACACATACATTGCTAAACTAAAACCATAAAATTACACTTATACTATTAAACTTAAAAAAAAGTCTGTCCCGAGCCTAAGGCTCATCAGGCCGGTGCTTATCCCGGTTTCTGTGGCGCTAAGCGACTGAGAGTCATAGACTCCCCCCTGGATAGGACGCCAGTCTATCGCAGGGATAACCCCCCAACACAAGGTTGGTACCCCTTTTACACCTGGGTGGGGTGAGAAAATAGCCGTAAAGTGCCTTTTCCAAGGGCACAACGCCATAGCCGACAGCTGGGATCGAACCCGCAACCTTTAGATTACGAGTCCAACGCCCTAACCACTCGACTACCGCGGCGGCATACTATTAAACTAAACCTATAAAACTACATTTACACTGTAAAACTAAACCCATAAAACTACACTCCTCTGCTAGACTAAACCCATAAACATACACTGTTAACCCATAAAACTGCACTTACACAGCTAAGCTAAATCCATAAAACTACAATACACTTAACACTGCTAAATTAAAACCATAAAACTACAATACACTTGCACTGCTAAATTAAGGCCATAAAACTCTAATACACATACATTATTAAGCTAAAACCATAAAACTGCAATACACTTACACTGCTAAACTAAACCCATAAACGTACACTTCTAAACTAAACCCATAAACTTACACTGCTAACCTAACCCATAAAACTGCACACTGTTACACTAAACCATAAAACTGCAATGTACTTAACCCTGCTAAACTAAACCGGTGAAACTACATTTATACTATTAAACTAAACCCATAAAATTACACTTACACTTTTAAACTAAACCCATAGACATACACATACACTGTTAGACGCACACACACACACACACACAACACACGCACACACACACACACACACACAACACACCACACACACACACACATACATGCACACACACACACACACACACACACGCACACGCACAACAAAAACTGCATACACATGGGGACTGGATGTAAAAAAAACATGTGAGTGCTTATTCCATTATCCTTGATTTAAAAAAAAAAAAAAGAAAAAAAAAAAGACTAACACTGTTAAACTAAACCCATAAAACTGCAATATACTTACACTTCAAAATTAAACCCATAAACTTACGCCAGGGCTTATGTGTGCGTTTATATATATATATATATGAGTGAGTGAGTGTGTGTGTGTGTGTGTGTGTGTGTGTGTGGTGTGTGTGTGTGTGTGTGTTCATCCAAAGTACCTTTTTCTGTTAAACTTTAAAAAGGAAATCATTTAATTCCAAATAAGAATCTAGATCCATATCCACGTTTTATCGATCCTACTAGGCATATGCTCACCGCCTGCTGAGCCCAGGAAATCATGGCTTTTATGATTTAAAAAAAAAAAAAGAAGTCGATCTCCTATAACAGAAAAAGGCACGAAAGATGACTGTTTTTTCCTTCAATGTTCTTTATAATACCCCCCCCCCCCCCCCCCCCCCCCTGAGCTTACTGTTCTGAATTTTCTGTTACTTCCTTTTTTTTAAACTACTACCGCCACGACCATACCATCCTCTTTGTTGATTTCTTTTAAAAACTAAATTTAGCGATCAGTTTTTACTTTGCTTTTGAAAAATACTTTTTTCATTTTAACTCTTATTCCACATCCACGTCCATGTTTTCAACAAACGCAACATGGTCGCCTAGCCTAACCCCGGAAGTTAACTGTGTACTCTGGCCTCGTGTGGGCTTTCCTTGTTGCTGTAGGCTAGGCCTAGTTCGTCCAACGTACACCAACATTTTGTTTATCAACACTCATTTGTAAAGATGAATGTGCAAGAGTTAAAGCAGATCCTGAAAGATCAACTGGCTCATTTGCTAGAATTGGTTTGTAGAAATGATCGCATTTTTTTTTTCGTTTTTAAAACAAGATTATTAGTAAATATTACCGATCGCGGATGGGTGAAAGTACGATGACTTGGAAAAGATCACAACACACAGATCAAGATCTCGACAGCACACACACACACACACACACACACACACACACACACACACACACACACACACATACACACACACACACAATCGCGCGCGCGCGCACACACACACACAGTGACACATACACTCGCACACACACACGCACGCACACACACACACACACACACACACACACACACACACACACACACACACACACACACACACACACATTAGATAAGTAATGTTATTAATACTAACAGACCAATCCAATCCAATCCAATCACTTTATTTAGAATGATGTGCTGGATACTGCACATCATTTTTATACACATACTTTATCATTTCATTAAAATTTTAATTGATATTACAACACTCCCTGGATTATTTGTTACTTAAATGTATTGTATACACTTACCATATCATAATGTATTATATATTATGATTATACCTTTTTATGATTCTTATTTCTTTCTCTGTATGAAGGTATGATGTCTGTTTGCTAGTTAGAATTTCAAGGGGGGTGTTGATTGTAGTACAGTCCCAGCAGAGGTAACCAATTTAAGGACTGTGTCTCCAACGAACCATTGCCCCTGATGGGGGAAATGGGGATGAGGGATGGTTGCTTTGTGTGTGTGTGTGTGTGTGTGTGTGTGTGTGTGTTGTTGTGTGTGTGTGTGTGCGTGCGTGCGTGCGTGCGTGTGTGTGTTTTCTTTGTTTTCTTTATTTTATTTAATTTATTTATTCTTTTATTTTGAGGATGATGAAATAAGCATTCATCAATTTCATGTGCATTTTTACATCCAGTCCCTGTGTGGATGCATTTTTGTAAACTTTGTCTTCCATTTCCACAGGCATATAATGGCCTACTCTTCTGAAAAGCGGAACAGATGTTTGCATGTACGCAAGTTGTTCTGCATGTGCTCGCACGTGGGACCTCAGTGTAACAGTATAGTCTGTGTGTTCTTTGTTATAGCCCTGATATGCCTATGTGGTCAGCGGGGCTATAAGCAACATCATTGGATTGGTGTGTTCTTTGTTCTTTTTTTCTTTTATTTCAAGGATAATGGACTAAGCACTCATGTGCTTTTTTTTGCATCCAGATCCTCTGTGTATATATATATATATATATTGTGTGTGTGTGTGTGTGTGTGTGTGTGTGGTGTGTGCATGTGTGTGTGTGTGTGTGTTCTTGTTGTTGTTGCTGCTTTATTTTTAATTCAATAAAGAGCGTTGTTTTCTTTAAACTTACAGACATTGGACCAAAAAGATTTGGTGATTGACCCAGAGCTGACGAAGCCACTTGACCGAGTTGCAGGGGTGACTTTTCTCAAGGTCAGTTATGTTGATTTATAGTCAGCTGATTAACATTCAAAATATTTTGATGATTTTCTTTTGTCTTTTATGTAAATACGCATAAAATGCCAATCGTGTTAACTCTTTTGGAGTCTTTGGTTTCACTAACTGGTCCAAGCTAGCAAAAATAAAACAAAACCAAAAAAAACCAACAAACAAGCAAGCTGAAACATTTGGAGTGAAAGTCTACCAAGTACCATTATCCATCCACTCATTGTGAACATAACTTTATTTTTTATTGTTGTTCATTTCAGATCATTTACCTAGCATGTCATTCAACAAGAACAGGTGCATAATAATAATAATGATCTAATTTTTTGTTTCAGGAGCATGGGGTGGACAAAATTTTTAAGCTGGAATCTTTTCAAAAGTCACTCCCAGGAAGAGACAAGTAAGACAGTTGATTAAAAATTGTTGAAAATTGTATGAGCTTTGTGTACATTGTACAATAATGTTTACTGCAAGCAAATGTGGAAATTAAAACTAATAAAAGCTACTGTATCTTTTACATTTAGATGAAAGTAGTCGAAATTATTTGTCGAAATTTAAAATTACCCATCAGCTTGGGTTTCATGGTCAGCACTTTCACCCCAAAAGTTAACAGTCTACTTAAGATTAAACCTATTACTGCAGAGGGTGGAATAGCCTAGTGGTTAGAGTTTCATGCTTGCGATCTGACAGTTGTGCTTGAGCACCACAACTGCACTTGTTCAAAGGGATTTTTCTGCTAGAGTTAACATCTGTACCAATCTCACCCCCCTGAAAATCGTCCAAATGAGACTCTAAACCTAGGGCCTATGTAGGAATACACACAGAGTCTCGCACACAGTTTTAAACCAGTTCTGCCTTTCAGATGAACATGCCAGAAGGAGGGGATGACAAAACTTTTAATTTGCATGCACACAGGTGTCCGTGTTAAGACACCATCCTTGAAGTCAGAATGCTGCTACCTTAATGGTGGGTAAAAACATTGCATTTATGCAAAATTTCACCATTGGTGAACCTTGGAGCTCTAGCCAAAGAATAAAACTTTCTTGAAAAAATTGATAGATTATTTATTTCCCCATTTCAGGCGTATATACCTTGTGCGGGCCAATATGGTCAACATGAAGTACATAGCTGACCACATCACAGCCGAGCGCCGCCAAGGCCATACCCGAGATTACACCTCATCATGGTGCCGCGCAGGGTAAGGAGACATTTGAGTTGCTGTGTGGATCCTGTCTTTGTTAGTAGATCTGCTTGGGCAACCAAAAATTTTTTCTGTTTTCTCCTCTCCATGGATCAGTATAGCAGCTGGATTCTTGAAGACTTTTGATAGTGATTTCCACCAAGGAATAATCAGTATTTAGTAGAACTAAACAGTTTTTGGAAGTGTGTGTGTGGATTGAGCCTTGGATCAAACCCATGCTGTCACATCAGGAGCTCAATGCTCTTACCATTCTACCATTCAGTTATCCTGCCCCCTATAAGGATTGTGTTGAGGAATGTTGACAGCAAAAGCAGTAGTGATGGTGGAAAACCAGTTCCCTCCATTCCTCTCTCTGTTCTGCCTTCTCAAAGTTTTGTTGAGCTCTAGGCCTGTCCATTGCTGATGTCCTCCCATCTCTTCGTTGTCTGCCTCTTTTTTCTCCTCCTTGGACAGTGCCTTGCTGTTTTTTGCAAGTCTTTTGATCTTTATACCAATTTTAAAGTCAAGGCAGACGTCTCTGCATGAAACTTGGGTTGCTCTCGCCTGGGAGAGTGTGCCACAAAAGACCAGCACCACCCATTGTTTTTTATCTTTTCCTGTCTGCATATATATGTGTTTGGTTTCCTATGACAGTGGCTTTTTACTACGGAATTTTTCCAAGGACAACTCTCTTGTTGCCGTGGGTATTTTTATGTGGATTAAAGGAGAATTATACATGAAGACCTTGGTTTATCATTTCATCTGACAGACTAGATGGTGGTCATTGTTCAGTGGTAGAGGCAGTACCATGGTGACTGTGGTAAAGATAGCAGTTATTTTAAGTTCAAAGAAGGAAGGTGGCAGGATGCTAAGATGTTTGCCACCTAACAAGTAAGCTAAGCCGTGTGATCCATTACCTTTTCTTCCTAGTTAACAAATACAAACTGAATAAAAGTCTCAGAGGAGACTATAAACAAGGCCATGTCAATGCATGTGAACATCTTGCGCCACATTAATCCTCTTCCCCTTTCAAGATACCATTGTCTGTAGGACGATAAAAAGTTAGAAATAAAACCCTGCATGCAATATGTCCTTTATTTAGACACCACTAATTTAAGGCCACCAGGGGGCCACCTAGTGTCAGTGTCTAGTGAAGCGCTGCTAAAAGCAAAACGGTCGGAGTGTGCGGTCGTACCCGTTGACCCAAAACTTTTCCATCCTTAGACCTGAGTGGTGCGGGCCTAGTCTCGATAGACGAAAACCGATTTTTACATCACTCGAGTAAGAAGAACAGGATGACAAAATTTGAAGAAACAAAAACAATACACTTGTATGCGAAAAAGAAAAAAAAAAATGGTAGGGTACATGATTTAGACAGCCGAATTCAACAGAAAATCGTGATAAAGTGGTCTACAAAAACAAATAAACAGTTGGGGGGGGGGGGGTAAACAGTCACATACACAAAATCTCACCATTTGGTGAGCCTCAGGAGCTCTAGCCAGGACAAAACTAAACGAAAAACAAAAATGTCAGGGTATCATTCTGTTATTATTTTTAGATCTTTATTATTTATTATCTTTTATATGAGGATAATGTGTGTTGTGTGTGTTTCACTGCACATGGTGGCGATGCGTTTGTGTATGTGTGTGTGTTGTGTGTTGTGTGTGCGGCATGTGTGTGTATGTTGTGTGTGGTGCGTGGTGTGTGCATGCGTGTGTGTGTGTGTGTGCATGCATGGTGCGGCATGCATGTGTGTGTTTCAGCTGCACGTGTGTGAGATGATCCTGGAGCAGGAGGGGGTGGTGGGCCATGTGACTCTGGAGGAGTTTCGCCTGGACCTGTTCCCTGTGGACACCGACCTCCTGTCCATGGAAATGCCTTCAGCCTTCAAGTCTCTGTACCTGGTGAGGGTCTACCTAAATCTCTTATTTTTGTTTTTTGTTAAATCTCTTTCTTTGATTTTTTGTTTTGTTTTTGTAAAATCTCTTTTTTACTTTTTTTGTTTTTGTTTTTGTTAAATCTCTTTCTTTTGTTTTTTGTCTTTTGCTGCCGTATCTTCTGTGAGCCAATGAATCAGAAACAATTTTGTTTATTCTATGGTGATCAATGAGGATAAGGGTGATGTAACAATGCTGCCGTGGAAGTGCATTTGCAATCGCATTTATGGTCTTGAGAGGGTTAAAAACTACATTTTATCATGTGACAAATGTGACCTCCACCACAAAATGAGTCGCATTGTAGCATGTTATTGATATACAATAGAAGAATTTTAAAAGCTATTCTATCAAAAAAATATTCAAAATTGAATAGTTCTGTGAAAAGTTATAACTAATTGAAATGCTAGCTAAATCTCAAATTTGACAACATGACCCCCCTTCCAGTCGAAATATAGGTTCGGTGCAAGGTAACTCATTTTGTGGTGGAGAGTCACAAATAGATATATGCTGACTTGTAAACCCAAAATCAATGTTTTAAGTACCTGACAGTTTATGTTTTGTGTTTGAATTAATGGCTTCCCCTTGAGGATGTTATAGGCCTGTTACTATAAATAGCAACCCCACCTTTTGGAAATGTGCTAGAAATTCTCTTTTCTATCCCTCTTTTTGTTTCTGCCTTGTTCCTTTTCTTCCTGTAACATCCTTCTTGTCTATTTTAGAATAATTCTCTCCTACCATAAGTCGGATGTGCTGGGCCTGACTTTCAGGCGCTTAACAGCATCACACACTGAGCATGCCTCAGTATTTGAATTAATGACATGCACATATGCCCCTGAAGCTATGAGTAAATAATGTCAGCAGTATTTTTATTTTATTCACTTTTTATTCATTTATTCTTTTATATGAGGATAATGGAATAAGCATTCATGTGCTTTTTTACATTCAGTCCCCGTGTGTATGCAGTTTTGTAAATCTTGTCATCTGTTCCCACCGGCACACGATGGACTACTTTACAAAAAGCGGAACAGGATTTAACATGTGCGCAAGATATTCTGTGTATGTTTGCATGCAGGACCTCCGTTTATAAGTCTCATCTGAAGGACTTTTAGGGGAGTAGAGTCAGCACTGATGTTAACTCCAGGGGAAAAATCCCCTCAAATGGGAATCGAACCCAGGTTGTAAAATTTCGAGCGCAGTGTTCTGACCACTAGGCTATCCCCTCCCCGTGTCTGAGACACATTGTGTGTTGTAATGGTGCCACAGGATGGAGACCAGACTCACATTCACACTGTTGCTGCCTCCCTGGTGAAGCTGGAACAGCTCTACGGCAGAATCCCCAACGTTTATACCATCGGAAAATTGTCCAAGGTGAAACATTGCATGTGCCTTTGTGTGTGTTGTGTGGTGTGTGTGTGTGTGTGTGTGTGTGTGTGTGTGTGTATTGTGCATGTGTGTGTGTGTGTGTGTGTGTGTGTATATATGTGTGTGTGTGTGTGTGTTGTGGTGTGTGTGTGTGTGTGTGTGTGTGTGTGTGTGTGTGTGTGTGTGTGTGTTTGTGTACAGCAGGATTCCCCAATGTTTATACAATTGGAAAACTGTCCAAGGTGAAACATTGCATGTGCCTCTGTGTGTGTGTGTGTGTGTGTGTGTGTGTGTGTGTGTGTGTGTGTGTGTGTGTGGTGTTGTGTGTATTTGTGTGTGTGTTTGTGTGTGAGTCTGTGGTATTTGTGTGTGTATTTGTGTGTGTATTTGTGTGTGTACATGTGTGTGTGTGTGTGTGTGTGTGTGAGTGTGTGTGTGTGTGTGTGTGTGTGTGTGTGTGTGTGTGTGTGTGTGTGTGTGTGTGTGTGTGTGTGTGTGTACATGGCAGAATCCCCAACGTTCATACCATTGGAAAACTGTCCAAGGGGAAACATTGCATGTGTGTGTGTATTTCTCTGTGTGTGTGTATGTGTGTGTGCACGCACACGCGTGCCTGCCTGCCTGCATGTCTGTCTGTCTGTCTGAGTGCGTGTGTGCATGCACACACACTGCTAAGACTGAGCATTGAGTGACAACCATGGTTTTCCTTGTCACACCATGTCATTGTTGTTTTCCTTCCCGTTGCCAGATGACGTATGATGTGATGAAGATCATGCATGACCAGGAGGAAAGTCAGCAGGCCAAGTTCAACATCGGTCAGCTGTTCATCATTGACAGAGGTCAGGGATAGGGCTGAGTATTGTCTTCTTCTTCTTCTTCTTCTTCTTCTTCTTCTTCTTCTTCTTCTTCTTCGTCTTCTTCTTCTCTTCATCTTCATCTGTTTTTCTTCATCTCTTCTCTTCTGTCTTACTACTACAATCTTCTTTTCTTTCTTCTTCATCTTCTTCTTCTATCTTCTTTCTTCTTCTTCTACACTACTTCTTCTTCTTCTTCTTCTTCTTCTTCTTCTTCTTCTCTTCTTCTTCTTCTTCTTCTTCTCTTTCTTCTTCTTCTTCTTCTTATCTTCTCTCTTCTGCTGCTGCTGCTGCTACTACTACTACTGTAACTGTCTTTGTTGTTGTTGCTGTTGTTTCAACTGTTGTTATTGTCACTGTTGTTGTTGCGGTTACTATTGCTGTTGCTGTTCTTTAAGGGGCAAGAATGGGTTAATGCATAGCCATTGTATTTTCTTAATTCATCTACTTTTGTGCTACTTTTTCCAAAGAAAGTCAGATTCATTCATTTATATGGCAGAACAAAACAAAACAAAATATCCTTTTTTCATGATTTTTTGTTAGATATTCAGGGGGAAAAAAAGAAGGAAAAGAAGCTTGTTTGCTGAAAGTTCATGGCATTTGCTGGAGACAGCAGTCAGTACCAGTGGTGTGTTTGTTGTTTTCAGAAGTGGACTACGTGACCCCAGTATGTACTCCCATGTCTTACGAAGCTTTGCTGGATGAAACGTTTAACATTGAGTGTGGTGAGTCACTATGCTGTGTGTGTCTTCTGTATTTTTGATGCCTCATCTTCTGTGATGTTCCTGTCCCGTGCTCCCACACTGCTCATCTCAATCCCCCCACCACAGCCATGCCCAGATTTGTTATGTCATATCCTTAGGGTTGGAAGTCCACAGAGCTGATTAATATCGGGCTGCCATGGGGCCACCAGCCAGAGAGGCCCAGCACTGCTGCTGGGTCACTTTGGTGGTGTTCAGTGGTGCCTGTTCTGAGCTAACATACACAGGACACCACCTACTAAGCCCCCTTCTAACGACTTGTCAGGCGCGTAATGGCAGCACAATGCATTTTCATTCGATAGACAACAATAGTTGCTGTCTGAGCGTTTGATAAAGAAGAAGTTCAATGGTACACATGCTCTTCTTGTTGTTGTTGTTGTTGTTGACTGTTTGGTGTGTGTGGCAGGCGTCATTGAACTGGATGCTGAAGTGGTGGGGAAGCAGCAGAACGTGAAGATGCTTCTGACCAGCGGAGACCCTGTGAGTATTCTCTCTGTCATCACTGATTACACATTATCTTCATTGCAGTTAATTGTTGTTGATTGAATTGTTTGTTCTTTGGTGCATTTTTTTTTCTTCTTCTCATTTCCTTTACTGTTTTTCTTTCCATATTATTGGTTTTTTGTTGTTGTTTTTTTTTCAAGCATATTGCTTCTGTACCTGGGTAAATGGTACCTGCCCTCTTTAGGGTCAGGTAAGGTAATGCAGCGAGGGAGAGGAGATGGGCGCCGCCCTCAACATTCTGGCCCCTAGAGAAGCTGAGGTCTCTGATGCCTTGCTCCCCTACGACCACACGGTTATGGGACACCTTTACCTTTTTAAGGTATGCACTTGAAGTTGACCAGGGATATGGTAAAAACCCCATTCTTAGTTCACCACACACTGCCAAGATTCAAACCCAAGACTTCACGGACCCCTGGGATTGAAGTTGAACGATCTTAACCACTCGGCTGTAGTGTCCCTCTGAGTCAGGATGAACAAATATAATGATAATGATAATAATATATGGGATTTATATAGCACTCAATCTTGTAGAGTGCACAAATCAGAGCGCAAATATGCAGTATGTCGTTGCAGTTTTTTTTATTCCTGTTGTGATTGTAGCAAGTTGTTCTGTTGCTGTTGTTTCAGGTGTATTCAGAGATACGTGATCGTCACTTTTCCAGTGTCTTCCCCTTCCTCAGTGCAAAAGCTAAAGAGCTACAGGCGATACATGAGGTATACCTTTTTTTTCTTTCTTTTTTTGTTGTAATCCTTCTGTGTTTGTTTTAATCTACAACTGTGTACTCTTAACATCAAAAGCCATACATCTGTGATCATTTTCATCTGTCATTGTTTGAACAGTGTGTACTGGTGTTTCAGTTGAGCAAATGAGGTTTTGATCATTTGACTATTGTTCATTGCCATTAGAATGTGCGTGATTTGACTATCAAAAAGAATCTCTTGATTTATACCCGACAACCTGATAAAGACGTGGTGTGTGTGTAAATGTGTAAGTATATTGTGTGTAACAGATCTGTATGTGTGTGTAAATGTGTAAGTATGTTTGTGTGTAACAGACTCTGTATGTGTGTGTAAATGTGTAAGTATGTTTTGTGTACAGACTCTGTGTGTGTGTGTGTGTGTGTGGTGTGTGTGTGTGGTGTGTGTGTGTGTGTGTGTGTGTGTGTGTGTGTGCGCTCGTGCTCGTGCTCGCACATGTGTATTTGCGTGCATGTTGTGTGCATGCCTCATTTTTCCCCCACATTCTATGACCATCCAGACAGGATGCAGTATACATGGAATAGTTTGCTTCTCATGAAACTAAAACATTATTTTTTGTTTAATGAGTCATTGGTACTGAACAGAAACATTCGGTTTTTCCTTTATAATTTTCCAGTTGCTTTTTCTTTTCCTTTTTTTTATGTGATTGACCTGGTAGGTCTGATGGTTTGATGTTGCAGAAAAAGAACAGTCTGAAGACAGTGGGGACATGAAGAACTTTGTGCAGTCGGATCTAGGCCGACTGAAACAGCAGCAGGCCGCTCTTTCACACCGTGAGTGGGGGACATGTTGGATCAACATACTCTGACTGATCCTCTTTACTTGCCTTAAAATATATGTATATGTTTTATCCATCCTCTTCATTGATTGCTCAGACAACAACTTCTTCTTTCTTCTCTCATTTATTTGGTTTTGTTTGTTTGCTGAAGGATATCTATACTCACATTTACCAATTAAAATTAATTTGTACCAATTGTTATAAATGAAGTCTAATTGGATAGGAATCTATGTAATGGTACCCTTATGGAAAAGTTAATCCTATAGCCAAAACTTTACCCGCAACCTTGTGAGTCAGTGATGCTAGTCATTTTGGATATGACAAGAAACACCTACCTAGAAAGCACGAAGTCTAGATTCAAACCCTGTTTGAGCCAAAACTTTTACCCCACCCACTAGACCTGAGTGGTGGTCTGGGTGCTAGTCTTTTGAATGAAAAGAAAAGTCCGTGTGATACACACCACTCAGAGCATGTAGAAGAATACACGGCAACAAAGAGTTGTCCCTGCCAAATTCTGTCTAAAAAAACGACTCAGATAGGGAAGCAAATACACATGCAGATAGGCAAAGAAAAAAACATGGGTGGCACTGTTCTTGTGAGAGCAGACTGAATTTTATGCAAAGAAATCTGGTAGGACTAAAGTGATGATAATGATGGTGATGATGATGATATCAATAATGATAATGGTTATAATTATATTAATAATAATGATATGAAAGTTTCAGTGGAATAATGGAAAAAGTTATATATCGGGTGTAGAAAACTCATTATTTCTGGCATAGTTGTTCCCCTATAAAGGTTTTGATGAGAATCAGTTCTTTCTTGTCTTATGAAATTACTGAACAGTATTATAAGTTAAAACATGTTCTGTTCTGTGTTCTAGATATCAGCGCCTGTGAACACATCATGAATCCAAAACGAAAAAACGATTTTGAGAGTTACATCCGAACAGAACACAGTGAGTATACTTATTACTCACATCCCAGTTGTGACTTTGGGTTTTGTTGCATGAACTGAAGTGTATTTTCCTGCCCTCTGTGATCACTCATACCCTGTTTCTTTCAGGCATGTTCAGCTAGTTTGCATGAAAGAGTGTGACTGCATGTTGCTTTTGCTTTGGAAGAATCTTTAATTTCATAGTTTTTATCAGAATTTAGTTTCATATTTGTGACTGACACGTGAGCCTTTTGAACACATTTTTTAAAGGAAAAGAAAATTACACCACCTTGGTACTTAAGTGCAAAGGAGAAGAAAGCTTATAGTTTTGTAATTAATCAAAATCTCAAAATTAACAACTTGAAATCCAAAATTGAATCATTTAGAATGTAGTATATATTTGGTTTATTACGAATATTTGAATCATCTAGAGTGCAGTATACATTCAGATTATCTGAATTGTTTGAATCATTTGGGATGCAATATACATTTGGTTTGTAAGAATGTTAGAATTATTTAAAATGCAGTATACATTTGTTTTATTTAGAATGTTTGATTCACTTAGAATGTAGTGTACAGTTAATTTACATGGAAAGATTTAATTGTTTGGAATGTAGTATATATTTCGTTTATTACAAATTTATGTATCATAAATAAATAAAAAATTTAACCGCCGCTGTAGTCCTAGTGTTTAGGGCGTTGGACCGTAATTAAAGGTTGCGGTTACGATCCAGCTTTCGACTATGCTTGTTCCCTTGGAAAGGGTGTCACGGCTATTTTCTCACCCCACCCAGGTGTAAAAGGGGTACCAACCTTGTGTTGGGGGTTAACCCTGCGATAGACTGGCGTCCTATCCAGGGGGAGTCTATGACTCTCAGTCGCTTAACGCCACAGAAACCGGGATAAGCACCGGCCTGATGAGCCTTAGGCTCGAGACAGACTTTAACTTTAAAACTTTAAATAAAAAAAAACTTGATCCCCAGTTGCCTAAAATGGGTCGTTGCAGAAAAATGGGTTAGGTGCAGTGCAACTTCTTTCATGGTGAAGTGTCACAGGTGGATAAACCTGTTGCCCAGCTCTCTTCTTTGTGAACAAAAATGAGTTGAAATCTTTAGCAGTATTTTTGTTTTACTTTTATCAAGGGTTTAAAAAAAAACAACTGTATTGGTGTGCATGTGATGTGTTTCATATCTGTTGGTTGGGATTTTATCGTTTATTTTTCAAATTGCAGGTTTGTTGGAAGGTACGGACACAAGGGAGTGTATCACCTACATTGAGGACTCTTTGTACAGACAGGTTTGTTATTTTTTTTCTTTTTTCTTTTGTTCTTTAGTTAGAAATCGAAGGTTCACAATTGGTGAGTTTTTCCTTATGTGACTGTTTTTGCCCTCCATGAAGATAGCTTATCTCCGACTTTGAGGATGTATGCTGGGTATGTTCATGTTTCTGTAACCCACCAAACGCTGACATGGTTTACAAGATCTTTAACATGCATGTTTGATCTTCTGCATGTGTAAACACAGGAAGGGAATTAAGTCACTGGCATGTCTGCACTTAAGTTTACCTGAGAGATCATACCCCCCCCCCCCCCCTTAATTTTATCAGACACTGCCAATATTCAAACCCATGACTTTATGGATTGAAGTGAAACTATCTTAACCAATTGGCTGTAGAGTCCATTGTTTGTTATTCTGCTTTTGTTAGTTCTGTATATTTTGTCTTTTCATTCATGTGTTGACAAGTCAGTGGATTGCGTTTGAAGAAGTGTAGATTTTGCTGACTAGCTACATTGTGGACAAAGGAGATAGAAATAATGTTTTGATATTACTTGCATGCTCTCTCACACACTCACAAACACACATGCAAGCACATGAATACATATTCATTTACCCCCAAAATATAAAATGAATGAATATTTTGGTTTTTGTGTAAAGGTTTGTGCACAGAGACCCCTCCTCCCCCCCCCCCCCCCACACCCCACCCACACATGCACTCACCACACACACACACCCTACTCACACACACACACACACACACACACACACACACACACACACACCACACACACACACACACACACACACACACACACACACACATGCTGATTCAGACAAACTGTCAAAAAATGGACTGATCTTATTACTCAATGTATACTTATAAAAAGTGAAGGAAAGGTGTGTTTTGTAGGGCATGATTGTTCTGCATGCAACAAGGGGAGGGAGGGGGGCTACATGGCTGAAGAAGTAGTCACTAAGAACACAGAATATACATTACATGTGGAGGGGGATGCAGGATAGCGCGTCCATTTAAGGGGAGTTTTCCCTGTCCAGAGTTAACGTCAGTACCAACTCCACACCCTTGGAAATCTGTCAGATGAGACTAACAGAGGTCCTGTGTACAAACGCACGCAGAACATTTTGTGCACATGTTAAGCCCATTTCACATTTTGGAAGAATACGCCATTGTGTGCCAGTAAAAACTGATAACATTTTTTTTTTTTTTAACTTATGCAAGTACCTCGGTGTCATGTTTAGACAGCATCCGTAAAGTTGGAATTCATCTACCATCATAGTGAGCAAAAAAACAGTCGTGTGCTCAAAACTTCACCATTTAGTAAACCTCAGA
>CM060328.1:57789599-57799599 GCA_030674155.1 Stramonita haemastoma
GAAAAGGGAAAATGTCTAGTACAGACTTTCCAGAAGGTGGGGATAAGCACAGACCAAAAGTAACAGTTCAGCTTTGTAGTTACTTTTATTGCAAATGCTTTGTTTTAAATGATATAGATTTCTTTTTCTTTTCTTTTTAAATAAGACCTTTCTGTTTCCACCTTTTCATCCTCAGATATACAGATCATCATCGCCACAACAGCCGTGGTGACAGGGCAGTCTCTCCTGGAGCAGGTGTGTGAGAAAAAGCTAGTATGAACACAAGGGATCCTGGGTACAACGGAGAATCTGGACCTGCAACTGTTCTTGCCAGTGGCTGCTGCTTCTTTCTCCTGACAAACTGCTTCAGCCACCAACACTGCGTGTACAATACAACATGGTCTGTGTTAGTGCAACTCTGATGAGAACCTTTGATTGTGAAAAGTGCTTTTTCATTTTTCATTCCTCGACAAGAGCTCTGAGGTTCACCAATGGTGAGATCTTTGCATATGCAACCCTTTTTTTTTTCTTTCACCATTTAGGTAGCCACATTCCGACAACGAGGATTGTGTCTAAACACAAAACCTGTGTGCATGCTGGATTTTTTCTGTCCTCTGTCCGTACCAGCACACGATGGCCTACTCTTCTAAGGTGAGAGTTTTTGACATAAGCGCTAGGTGTAAAAAAGCACATGAGTGCTTATTCCATTTTCCTCAATATAAAAGTAAAAAAAGAAAGAATAAGAATGTTCTGTATGCGTTTGCACACAGGGCCTTGGTTTATAGTCTCATCCAAAGGACTTTGACAGTCGTTTTAATTTTTTCCTCACACTGGGAAGAAGGAAAGGGTAAAGCTTAGAATCGAACTCAGAACCTCATGGTTTACTTGTTGGCAGGCGAACGTCTTCACCATCCTGCCATCCTCCTAAAAAACAAAATGAAACAATGGTTGAAGCATGACTATGAGGGCAGATCTTCCATGGCTAAGTGTGTCTTTTAAATGCTGTGCCTATTTCCTGAAAGTGATTATTGTGTGTAGTGTGTGCGTAGAGTTTGATTATTGTGTGTTGTGTGTGCGTAGAATTTCAATGGCAGTGAGAAAGAGATGAAAGCTGGCATTTCACTGCAAATTGGCTTAACATCAAAGGCTCACATTCAGAGGTTCAATTTGTGTTAGTGAAGAAGTACTTATAACAGGTGCTATTAGAAGCAAACCTTTGTGAGTGTTACCATGTGTGGTTATGAAAAAAGACTTTCCATTTATAAATTTGTGACTGTGAAGACATATCTCAGATTTTATGTATGAAGACTAGTGGGGTTTGAGTTTTGTTAGGGTTTGGGGTTCGTTTGGTGTGTTTGAGCTTTGAGGTTCAGCAATGGTGAGATTTTGCATATGCAGCTGTTTACCTGTCACTAAGGTAGTTGTATTCTGATTCAGGGATGATGTCTAAAAATGACAGCAATTTTGTAAAAATGTTGTCATCTGTTCCTACCAACACGCAATGGCCTACTCTTCCAAAAGGTGGGACGGGTGTTTTTAATGCATGTACAAGATGTTCTGCATGCATTCACACTCCAGACCTCAGTTTATTGTCTCATCCACATGTTTATCAGGGGAGTGGAGTTGGTACTGATGTTATCCAGAGAAAGAATCCCCTTAAGCGGGTACCTGGTTGATGTCTCAAACATGGGCTATCAGATAATAATAATAATAATAATAATAATAATAATGATAATAATAATAATGATAATAATGATACATGGAATTTACAGACAGTGCTATAACCACTATGCTATGCCGCTCCCTGTGTGTGTGCTTATGAAATCAGACTTTTCATTGTAAACCTGTCAATGCAAAGACATATCCTTGGTTTTATTTTGGAAGACTTGTGATTTGATTGTTGACAATCTGACTTTGAACTTGAGGGTATAGAGAGGCAGGGAATGAAGAGGGGAGAGGGAGGGGGGGGGGGATATAAGGTCCATCACCACTTTGTTGTCTGAGGTTCCCCTACAGGCATTGAGGTGGTAGAGACTGCAGTGTATGATCTAAGGCCAGCAGGATTATGAGAGAAATGCTACTCCATGACTCAAGGTGTGAAATAGGTTTTCTGTATTTATTCATTTTGTTGCTTGTGTGTGGTGTGTGTGTGTGTGTGGTGTGTGTGTGTGTGTGTGTGTGTGTGTGTGTGTGTGTGTGTGTGTGTGTGTGTGTGTTTCTTTTGGGATGAGGGTGAGGAAGAGAGGTTCTAGTAGGAAACTAGTACCAGTAATGAATTTGTTCCCATTGTTTTTCAAGGGCTTTTGTTTGTTCTGTTTTTGTTTTTTTAATTCTTAAATGTACTCAATTTGTATATGAATTGTCTTTTGTGCTACACTGAAATGTTTGAATTAAACAAAAAAAAAAAAAACTCACAAACTTAGTTACGCTCTTTAGTAAATGCATTAATCAAAAAGTGTTGTGCAAAAGTTTAAACATCAGACTCCCTTAGTGTAAGTTATAGTTGATGTATAAGGACACAACCCAGTCCAGCCATTCACTGGAACAACTTTTCCTTGTGCCATGCAGGATGTGGCAGATGATGATGATAAAATGATGAAAACTGTGATATACTCTTTTCTTGTTTGGTTTGTGAGTTTGAATGTTTCAACAGCTTTAACTGATGATGAGTCTTTAGTAATCAGTTCAGGCAGATGTGAATGACTGTGTAATATTGTGGTGGAGGGAAAAAAATGTTTAGGCACATGTGAAAGTGGAGGTTCGGAATTGCAAGATATACTTGTGATTGTGTTTTGTTCATGCATACGTCATTGCGTGAGTGTATCTGTTTTGATTGTGTAAGCGCACTTGATTATATAATGCTTGTTTAATTGCATACATGATGACATGCATGCATTGGTTTTGTAGTTTGGGGAGGGGGGGAGCTGTTTGCTTTGTGTGTTGTGTGTGTGTGTGTGTGTGTGTGTGTGTGTGTGGTGTGTGTGTGTGTGTGTGTGTGTGTGCATTTTCATATATTTTGAAATTTTGCATATGCAACCATTTTCACCACAATTTAGGTAGTCAACTTCTGACTTTGACACAAACTCACCATAGTCACAGAAGCACATGGAAACCGAACCTGAGGTCACCATAAGACCAGAGCAACCAGGGCCACTGAATCAGAGGCAATTTTTTCATTGCATGATGATCGATGAGAATGAGGATGATGTAATGATACTACTATGGAAGTGCATGTGCTTTGAAACTACTTGACAGGGCTATACTCTACGCTTTCTTTCTATAATATATCCCGGCATTAACCGGGCCTGAGAAATACAGACACCTGCAGTGTTGGTCAGGTAATTTGAGCAAAAACTGTCAAACTCGCATCCATAAAGTGGATGAAGCTCGACTGTGTGGTCCCAGTCTTCCCACTGAGCCCACAGCACACTCACTCTGGGTAGGAGCCGGCTGAAGTCAGAAAAATCCCAATGACTCTTATGGGAATCTTACCCATGACCTTCCAGTCTGGAATCCAAGGGGCTAACCACTGGGCCATGGCGGCATGTTGACAAGTCAGGGTAAAATTCCCTACAGTGAGCGCCTCTGGTGGCTCAGTCATGGGCCGTCTGATCATGGGCACAACACTGACCACTAGGCTATCCTGCCCCCAATCTTCCATTTTGAATGTCTTTTTTAACTTGTGCAACAACACAGGTTTGCATATTGGTCATGTTCAATGCCTTTATTCATGGAAATAGTTATGATGCATTTGTTCCTTTTCTTAGGTAATCCTTCAGTAATATTCTGCTGCATGTGAGGGGGAGAGAGAGAGAGTGAGAGAGATTATCCACAGCTCAGCTATGCTTCTTCAGTTTGTAGTATATGTGACTCTGCATATGTGTGTTAGTGTGTGTGTGTGTGCGTGTGTGTGTGTGAGAGAGAGAGAGAGAGAGAGAGAGAGAGAGAGAGAGAGAGAGAGAGAGAGAGAGAGAGAGAGAGAGAGAGAGAACTGCCATTTGATATCATCAGCCATTTGATATCAACAATTTGTTTTCTTTTTTCATCAGCTGAGATTGTTTTGGTCAGAAAATATAAATTGATGGCATAACGAACTTGTGTATAAATGTCCATGATTACAGACATATGGAGATAAAATATATGGGGAAAAAAGCATTAAATCATTCCATTTTGTCACACAGTGGTTTGCAAAGTTGTCTTTTTTTGAGTGGAAGGATAATGTGAAACAGAGAGAGAGAGAGAGTTGTATATAAGGGTGTTTTGTGTTGTGTTTTTTTAATGGGATAAGCACTTGTGTGCTTTTTTACATCCAGTCCCCATGTGTATGCAATTTTGTAAATGTCATCTGTTCCCACCGGCACATGATGGCCTACTCTTACGAAAAGCGGAACAGGATTTAATGTGTGTGCAAGATGTTCTGCTTGCGTTCACACATGGGGCCCCGGTTTATAGTCTCATCCAAATAACTTTGGGGGAGAGTGGAGTCAGCACGATGTTAACTCCAGGAGAAAAATCTCCTCGAACGGGAATCGAACCTGGGTTATCAAATTGCAAGCGCAACGTTCTGACCACTAGGCTATCTCGTCCCCGTGTTCAGGCTTTGTGTGTGCTATTTTCTTTTAATCACGCTGAACATTTTTTCTTTCTCTCTCTTTTTCCTGGTCTTGGGTGTAGAGAGTGCATATTATGTACATTATGTACAGGGCCATTAGACAGACAGACAGACAGACAGACAGACAGACAGGCAGGCAGGCAGGCAGGCAGGAGGCAGGGAGGAGACAGACAGACAGACAGACAGGCGGGATAGCCCTGTGGTTAGAAACATTACCCTCGTGGTTTGATGACCTGGGATAAAGCCCACATTTGAGCTACCACTGAGATGCCCATTTGAAGGGATTTTTCCCTGGTGTTAACATCAGCACTGACTCCACTCCCCCAAATGTCCTTCAGATAAAAAGCCCTGTGAGCAAATGCATGTGGAACATCTCAGCACATGATAAAACATTGTTCCGCCTTTGTGGAGAGTAGGCTATTCTGTGCCGGTAGGAATGGATGATTGGTCATGTATCAAGTAACAAAAGAATGCAAGTGGAACGAGTTTTTAACATGTGCATAAGCTGCTCTCCTGCGTTTGCACACAATGGTTTATTTTATAGTCCCATCCAAGGACTCCTGGGGGAGTGGAGTCAGTATGACTGCTGATGTTAACTATAGGGTAAAATTCCCTTAAATGGGTGCCTTTGTGTTGGCTTAATCCCAAGCTGGGCCAGCATATTGAGGGGGGTGCCCATCTCCTCTCCTTCGCTGCTTTACCTTCCCTGGCCCTAAATAAGGCAAGGCAAATTCTTTTATTTCGTGGATAATGAATAAGCACTTGTGTGTTTATTTACATCCAGTCCCCGTACAGGGGGACTGTACTGATGCCAAGGCGCGCAAAGGGTCTGCTATCTGTAGATGGGCCTTTAAAAAAGACCACTGGAGCCTGTGTAAGTGTGTGTGTGTGTGTGTGCGCGCGCGCGCGCGGGGGTGCGTGCGTGCGTACGTGCGCGGCGCGCGGGTGCGTGCGAGCGTGGGTTGTGTGTGTGTGTGTGTGCAATATACTTTAACAGAAGGAAACAAAGAAAGAAACACACACACACACACACAACACACACACACACACAACACACACACACACACACACACACACACACACACACACACACACCCCTGTTGCTTGTCACCGGATAATTCTTACATGCGCCCTTGAAGTTGTCAACACAGTGTCAACACATGTAGCACGCCATGTTCGCTGTCAGTAAAACCTGTCCTGGGTCCCCGCTAGCTCTCCTGTTGACTGCCAGCAAGCCGTTCTCATGATAATAATATTATCTGGTACACTGAATTTTACTACGGCTCTGCGACATAAAAATAATTCATTTTTCTCTCTCTCTCTCTCTCTCTTCTCTCTCTCTCTCTCTCTCTCTCTCTCTCTCTCTCTCTCTCTCTCTCTCAGTGCTGACTCCACTCTCCCCAAAAGTCCTTCAGATGAGACGATAAACCGAGGCCCCGTGTGCGAACGCACGCACAACACCTTGCGCACACGTTAAATCCTGTTCCGCTTTGTGTAAGAGTAGGCCATCGTGTGCCGGTGGGAACAGATGACATTTACAAAACTGTATACACACGGGGACTGGATGTAAAAAAAGCACAAGAGTGCTTATTCCATTATCCTCGATATAAAAGAATGAATCAAATCAAATCTCTGTGTGTGTGTGTGTGTTTAACAAATGATTGGTTGCATAAAGAAAATAACGATGGTTGAATTTGCTTTTTCCTTCCTAGGCTGGAGCCCCAAGGTTCACCTATGATGAGATTTTTGTGCATGTAACCGGATTTTTGTTTAACCCACCATAAATGTAGCCCCGTTCCCATTTTAGGGATACCATAATTAAATGAACGCACCACTTATCCGCTAGCCTCAAATCAAATCAACTCTTTTCTTTTCGGGGATAATGAATAAGCACTCAGCTGTTTTTTGTTGGGTTTTGTTGTTGTTGTTTTTTACATCCAGTCCCCATCCTTATCAGGACTCATTGAGGAAGTTGTGCCAACAATTTGCAACTCGTATCAAGCCTGATCTACTCTGTTACATTAGTACATGTAAATAGAATGCTTGAAATACCTTTTTTTTTTTTTTGAAGGGGCGATTGCAGAGAGATAAATTTATTGTTGAAATATTTCTTGAAGGTGTATGCAGGTTAGTTTAGTCTTAATAAGAGGTAGAGGTCACATGATTTTGATTTTTTTTTTTTGGGGGGGGGGGGGGGGTCGTCGTTATTATGCTTGTAAAGGTGTTCCAATGTTGTTGTTTGGTTGTTTGTTTTGCCTTGTTCTGAGGTTTTTTGTTTTTTTAAAAACAAAACAACAACAAACAATTTCTTAAGGGGAGATAATATCAGACTCCGTGTTATCTCGATTTCTACGGATTTCTTTCCCGTTGACCACTCTTCGAAGTCCTGAACTTCCATGACTGTGATGTTTACAGCTAGGCCTAGTGAATTGTCAGATATATTGTATTGATGGGGGCGGGATAGCTCAGTGGTCAGAGCGCTCGCTTTCCCCAGTCAAGTTAAGCAGCATCGAGCGTGGTTACCAGTTGGATGGGTGACCGTTTGGGCGCCTTGGCTTCAGTACAGTCCCCCAGTTCACCCAGCTGTAAATAGGTACCTGCCCTCTTTAGGGACATGGAAGGTAAAGCAGCGAGAGAGAGGAGATGGGCGCCGCCCTCAATATGCTGGCCCCTGGAGAAGCTGAGGTCTCTGATGCCTCGCTGCCCTAGAACCGCATAGGTTATGGGACACCTTTACCTTACCTTTATTGTATTGATTATTCATTACATTCAAATATTTAGTACACTGATAGGCCTTGTTGGAGGTGAGGAGCAGAAGAGCATTAATAACTGTGATGACTTCAAAATTTGGCTTGTTTATAAGCTGTAGGCTATATTCTTACTTTTTTTTTATAACCCTAAATAAATAAAGAAGAAGAAAGAAAACTGGGTGACTCATGTAAAAAATCAAGTACCTTCCCTCTTTCATTAAGGGCCAACCATCATAACGACACCGAAAAGAAAACGAAAAACAACCCTTCAACTGATCTTTTTGACTGATTCGTCTTCCTGAAGACTGAAAACTCTCTTTCAAATGATGAAGAAGTCAATCCCCCTTTGATCGATGAGTGCTTTCCCTTTGACTGAAGACTGCTGGGAGATATCTCGGCACGGCTGGTAGCTCCGATAGATCTATGGGTTTGTGGATGATTCATCGATAGATCTATGGGTTTGTGGATGATTCATCGTTTGGCCGCCTGGCTGGGAAGTGCAGTCAAGCGTGCTAAAGCGATGAGTCTCTTCATTCATCCGACAAGTTTATTAGCCTACTGAGATTCACCTTACCTGAGCTGTAGGCAGAAACACGGGGGACAAGAAGCTTTTGCATCGAGGATATCGGGCCGTCTTTTTAATTAGATCTGTATGATTTGGGTTTTTACCTGAAAAGTCTAGTCGTGGAATGGTTTTGGTTGGGGGGGGGGGGGGGGGGGGGGGGGGGGTATGTATAACAAATTACTCGGGCTTTTTAATCTTTTCATCAGGAAATATTCAGGCTTGATTTAATGCTTTTTTAGTTTTAGTTTAAAGCTCCCCCCCCCCCCCCCCCCCCCCCCCCTTCCAGAGAAATGTTTAATATAAGCTCTGTCATTATGCAATGTCTTACAGGTAAATCATATACTTCCATGTCATGGAAATTGGCCCAGGCATAAAGCTTTGCCCGTTTAGATGTCAGCTAGGTAAGTGCCAAGGCCTACATTAAAATATTGACATGCTAAATTGCTGTGTATAGAATTCTTCAGTTAGGCTAAGTAACGACAACACAGCAACAAAATGGGAGACCTTAGACTCTATTTTAGATTGATTTTTCATTATGGCTGCAGTTATTGCAATAAATCAAGAAATGACAACAAAAGTTGGTTGTTTTTTTTGCATTGCAACTAATAGTAACGTAAGTAGTATGAGTATGATAACGTCGGAGCTATAAATATCGTGAAATCGTAGAAAACCTAACTGGTGTTAGTTATAGTCTATACCATAGCTGTACATGTGTACAGTCTGTTTTAAAGTTTTGCAGTGATCAATGCATCTCTAGTTACATGGTATACCAAGGAACGTTTAAGTTTCTTAATCTATTCTCAAGAAAGATCAAATTGGCCTGAAATTTCTTTCTTTCTTTCTTTCTTGTGTTTGTGCCTCTGTTTTATTTATTTTGGTTCACACACACACACACACACACACACACACACACACACACACACACACACACACACACAACACACACACACTACACAACACTACACAATCACTACACAGTGGCGAGCAAGCAAGCGCCAACTACGTTTATCACACTACAGATCTGATCATGGCATCCAGCTCGGCTCCCAAATAATAATATAATGGCCGAGGAAGGAGAAGTCTGCTTGAATGCATAAATAATTGTGCGTGTAATTAGGTTTACTTCCTTAAGACGATAAGGTCCGGAGCGAAAAGGAGGGGATTATACTTTATTTCCTCAGGGATTAGCGCGCCCGGGGTTGTTAATTAGTTACTGGGGATTACCAGTTATGTCAAATGGACATTCCCATTTGGCATTAATTCTCTCCCTCCCTCCCTCCCCCCCCTTCTTTTCCTTCCTTGCCCTTGCCGTCTGCTTTTCTCTCTTCCTCCCTGACTTTTTCCCCGACTTTCCAGGTTGTAGCTGGTTGTTTTGTTTGTTTTTACTTAATTCTTTTTATCCACACACACACACGCACGCACGCACGCACGCACGCACGCACGCACGACACACACACACACACACACACACCACACCTATTTTCATCCTCATCTAACCTATCCGTGTGGAAAAAAAATGTATCGTCTCATTATCGTTTCAATTCTAACCAGCAATACAGGAGAGGGAGTGTGGGTGGGGAGGGGGTGGAAGGTTGAAGAGGAAGGGCAAAGACATGGATGAAGGTGGGAGGGGGGGGGGGGGGCGTCCACAAACAACAAACTGCAAGGAGATTACAGCCATCTAATCTGGCCGGCGGATTACTTGTGATGGAGTCTCAAGCCGGATATAACCTTCCACTAGGGTGCTGATAGGAGAGAGAGTGTGTCTGCTCAGCCTTAAGAAGGAAAGGGAAAAAAGAAAGAACGAAGAGAAAAAAACAACAACACATTTCCTTAACAGTGATTGCGCCACTGGCACAGTTATTTACAGCAAGCAGGAGCTACGAGGAAAAGGTGTGTGTGGTGTATGTGTGTGTGTGTGTGTGTAGGAAAAGGGTTAGTTTACCTACCTGAAAACGACTGAGTGGGGTTTAGGAGGGGGAAGGAGGGGGTTGTGGAGGTATTCAGGAGAAAAATATGACAAGAGATAAAGGAAAATGAGGGAGGGGAGAAGGAGGGTCAGGAAGAAAGAAAATGAATTAGTTTAAATACCTG
>CM060328.1:57809599-57817206 GCA_030674155.1 Stramonita haemastoma
GTCTAACGGTCTTAACCACTCAACCATAGCTTCTATCAAAAGGTAGTTTAAAATTGTTCCAATAAAAACACAAGCAGTGGAAAGAGAGGGAAAAGAGAGGGACGTACTTGAGCAAAGAACAAGACAGAGGGATAGATGGAAAGAGTACAATCCATGCAAACATTTGGGGGCGGGCGGGATAGTGTAGTGGTCAGAGTGTTGAGTTTGTGATCTGACAGCCAGGGTTTGCGCCACTACAAAGATGCCTGTTCAAGGGGATTTTCTCCCTGGAGGAGTTAACCTCAGAACCAACCCCACCCCTTCAAAAGTCCTTCGGATGAGGCCCGTGTGTGAACGCATGCAGAACATCTTGTGCACACGTTAAAAGCGTATTTCCATACTTGGAAAAGTACGTGTTTTGTGCCTGTAGGAACGGATGACCTTTTTTTTTAAAAAACGCATACACACTGATGTGTTTAAACATCATTTCTGAAGTCAGAATGTGGCGACCTTTTTGGTGGATAAACAGTCACATATCACCAATGATGCACCCTGGAGCTTTAGCCAAGAAACAAAACACAAAACAAAAACAAAACAAAAATACTCGAGAAGAAAAGAGAGAAAAGGGATAAGCCAAGTTAATCAAGGAACTAGCCTACCCCTCACACTCCACTTCACACTCCTCACCCCTCCCTTTGTCCTAATCTGATTAGTCCATCTGTAGAAAACACACAACACCCTTCTTCCAGCCAACTATACAAGGAGGATCGGGAGGAGACAAAAAGTGAGAGAGAAGAATATGGAGAAGAAAAAGAGAGAAAAGAAGAATTGAAGAAGAAAAGAGTTGTAAGAAGAGGAAAAGAAGAAGAAGAAGGAGGAGAGAAGAAAAGAAGAAAAGAGAAGAAGAAGAAGAAAAGAGAAGAAGAAGAAGAGAGAAGAAAAAGAAGAAGAAGAAGAAGAAGAAGGGGAGGATGGGAGGAGAAGGAGGAGGAGGAGGAGGAGGAGGAGGAGAAGAAGAAGAGAAGAAGAAGTAGAGAATGAGGAGGAGGAGGAGAATAGCCCACACACAACTGCAAGAAAAACATAGACCATGAAATCTGGCCAGCGGATATTACTTGGTAGCCGCCTATAAAGCGGACTGTGACCTCTCACTATTGTGCTGGTTAGGAAGAGTGTGTGTCATCAGGTCAGCTTCTTCTTAAGAGAAGACAGAGAGACAGAAGAGAGACTGACAGAGATCAAATCAACAGAATTCTATTTGATAAAAATGAATAAGCACCATGTGCTTTTTACATCAGTCCTGGAGAGAGAGAGAGAGAAAGAGAGGAGAGAGAGAAGAGAGAGAGAGGAGAGGGGGGGAATGAAGAACAGAAACATGAAGCTTCTTAACACTGATTTACCACTAAATAGTATTTGTGAATAGAACTGAAAAGGAAAGAAAAGAAAGGAAAGAAGGAAGAGAGAAAGTGATAAAAAATGGGTTGATTGGAAAGGGGGGGGGGGGGGAGGGCAATTTCAGGTAAGGAAATAGCCACCAAACGAGAGTGGGGGGGGGGGGGGGGGGGGGGGCACAGAAAGAAAAACAGAATGAGTTCCACTTGTTGCTTCCTTTTAATCGATGTGACTTGGGTGAGATGTCTGGTTATAGGAAGTACAGATCTGCTTGTTCCTGCTGGGAAAATCAAAGAACACAATCCCAGCACATGCACTAATTAATTTAATGAGACCATGTCAGGTGGTGTGCAGCTGTGATGTAATATGTACGATAATTATAAACTAATACAGGAGGTCTAAAAGAAAAAAAAAGCTGGGTTTTAAGTTTGTCTTTTTGTCAGTAACAGGAATGGGTGAGCTTCCTCTCTCTCTCTTCTCTCTCCTCTCTCTCTCTCTCTCTCTCTCTCTCTCCTCTCTCTCTCTCTCTCTCTCTCTCTCTCTTCCTCTCTTCTCTCCTCTCCTCTCTCTCTCTCTCCTCTCTCTCTCTCTCTCTAACACTCATCTCCTCACCCCCCTCTCACTCCTCTCCTCTCCACTTCATCCAATCTCCTTCACTCCACTTCCCCCTTTCTACCCCCAACATGCATCCACCTAAACAGAAAATGCTTATTTTCAGACAGCAAAAAAGGAAATTATGGGAAGGGGAAAGGGAAATACATAGGAAGGGGGGTGAAGGTGGGGTGGGATGGGGTGGGGGGTAGGCCACAGCAAGGAACTTCAAGGAGACTGTTGAGCATCTAACCTGGACTGGTGGATGGATTACTTGTGATCCAGTCCTCAAGCCAGATATAATCTTCCACTAGTGTGCTGATAGGGAAACAGGTGTATTGCAAGCTTAGCAAATTTAAAAAATAAAAAACAGGGGGGGGGGGGAGGAGGAAAAAGGCACAGCAACAACAACACACAACACACACACACACACACACACACACACACACACACACCACACACACACACACAACACACACACACACACACACACACACACACACACACCACACACACACACACACACACACACACACAACACAACACCACACACACACACAACAAACAACAAACAAAACACAACCAAAACCTGACGTCGCTTGCATCACCCCAGCGTTATTTTGTTAATGAGAACTAAATAAAGAGAGGCGTGAAGAGGGGAGAGGAGGTTGTGATGGTGGGGGGTGATTGGGTGATGCCCTTAGATCCGGGGTGGAGAGAGGTGGGGAGGGAGGGAGGGGAGAGAGAGGAGGAGAGAGAGAGGAGAGAGGAGGGGAGAGAGGGGAGAGAGAGAGAGAGAGAGAGAGAGGAGAGAGAGAGAGAGGAGAGAGAGAAGGAGATGAGGAGAGAGGAAGGAGGAGAGAGAGAGAGGAGAGGAGAGGGAGGGAAAGAGAAGGAAGAGGAGAATGGGCAAATTTTGGGAAGGAAATGGCAAGGAAGAAAAGAAGAGGGAAAAATGGTTGGGTGGAGGGGAGAGAGGGGGGCTGATGACACAGAAAGGAAACAGAATTGGGTCCATTTCTATGCTTCATATAACAGCAAAAAACAAAAAAAAAAACCCTTGAATATGAGATTTGTGATTAAGAAGGACCGACTTGATTATTCCTGCAGGGAAATTCAAAGAACACAGCATCACATGCTCTGATTAATGATGCAGCTCTAGGTGGGATGAAGTTGTGATGTATGGACATTGATTATCAACGCATACAAAGGTTAAAAAGCTGCTTTGAATCTATTTTGTTAATAACGAGAGGGTGGGTTGAGCGCGGAGAGAGCTCCCCTCCCCCCCCCCCCCCCCCCCCCCCCCCCTCTCTCCTCTCTCTCTCTCTCTCTCTCTCTCTCTCTCTCTTCTCTCTCTCTCTCTCTCTCTCTCTCTCTCTCTCTCTCTCTCTCTCTCTCTCTCTCTCTCTCTCTCTCTCCTCCCCTTCCATCAGTATCCTTCTTCTCTGTTTTCTCTTCAAACCCTCTGTGGTGTGTGTGTGTGTGTGTGTGTGTGGTGTGTGTGGTGTGTGTGTGTGTGTGTGTGTGTGTGTGTGTGTGTGTGTGTAAATGTGTTGTATTTCTCTGTGTGTTTATCTGTGTATGTTGTATTCTTTTTTTTCCTGCGCCTTTCCTATTACACCTTTTTTTTTTAGCTGTTTTTGTTTTGGTTGTTTTTGTTTTGTTTGGGTTTGGCTTTTTCCTCAGCACTACAATCAGGCCTTGAGTGTGGAGCTTTTTATGTGCTCTATTTTATAGATTCTCTTCATCTATTATTGTTCTTCTTTGTTCCTCGACTAGAGTTTCAATGTTCACCAACGGTGAGATTTTTGTATGCCACCGTTTACCCACCAATAAGATAGCGGCACTCCGAATTTGTAGGTGATGTCAACGTAGGACAACAGTGTAAAATGCAGTTTTGTCACCAGTTTCTTTCTGCCTGCAACGGCCGACTCTTCCGAAAGGCGGAGCAGGTTTTAAGATGTATGTAAGATGTTTTGCATGTGCTTGCACACAGGACTTCAGTTTATAGCCTCAACAGAAAGACGTTCATGGGAGTTGAGTCAGCACTGATGGTAACTATCTCCAGTAGAAAAAAACAAATCCTCTCGAACAGGCGTCTCAGAGGTTTGCTTGAACCCAGAACATCTGATCACGAGCTCAGTGCTCTACCTACTCTTGGGCTATCCTGCATCCATAGGCTTTATTTTATTTGTTTATCTATTTATTTATTATTTTATTTCGAGGATAACGGAATAAGCATTCATGTGAGTTTTTTTTTTACATCCAGCCCCGTATGTATGTAGTTTTGTAGATGTTGTCATCTGTTCCCTCCGGCACACAATGGCCTACTCTTCCGAAAAGCAGAACAGGTTTTAACGTGTGCGCAAGATGGACCTCAGTTTATAGTCTCATCCGAAGGACTTTTGGCGGGAATAGAGTCAGCACTAATGGTAATAACTCCAGTGGAAAAATGCGCTTTGAACGAGATTGGAACCCTGGTCAGCAGATCACCGAGCGCATCACACTAACCACCAGGCTATCCCGTCCCCTGTTGTAAATCATAGAGCCAGCCATCATCACTCCCACTCATTTCCTCAGCTGCATCCTTCTAAAATATAAATCATAGATTATCCCAGTTGGCAAGTATGGAAAAAAATGGGAGAGAGAAGAACAACACATAGGAAGGTGGGGAGCTAAGGAATGGGTGGGGAGGGGGGGGGGGGGGGTTAGCCCACAAACATGGACAGAACTGCAAGGAAATTTACAGACCATCTAATCTGGCTGGTGGATTACTTGTGATGGAGTCTCAAGCCGGATATAACCTTCCACTAGTGTGCTGATAGGAGAGAGAGTGTGTCTGCTCAGCCTTAAAAAAAAAAAGGGAGGGGCGGACGGAAGAAAGAAAGGAAAAAAAAGAAAAAGAAAGAAAGAAAGAAAAAGAAAGATAGATAGATAGATAGACAGACAAAACAGACAGACAGACAGACAGACAGAAGACAGACAGAAAAAGAGTACTTTTTTCCTGGACATCGACATTGATTGCACCAACCTTAGGCATTTGTTGTGAGCAAGGAACCAAAAGAAACAGGAAAGGGCAGAGAGGGAGAGGGTGTGAATATGGGGCTGGTTGAGGGGGGGGGGGGGTCGGGCGGGCTGTGGGGATGGAGGTATTTAGGAGGAGGTGGCAAAGGAAATAGAAGAGGAAGGATGAGGACAGGAAACAAGAGGTGGCTGGTTCCAGCATTTGCTTTGTTCAACAGCATGGTGTGAGTACAGTGTCTGGGGAAGAGGAGAGAAAGAAAGAGAAGGAGGGGATGGGGGGGGGAGAGTGGGAGAGAGACAGATAGAGACAGAGAGAAAAAGACAGACAGACAGAGAGAGTGAGTGAGAGAGAGGGGGGGGGGAGAGAGATGGAGAGAGACAGACTCAGACAGACAGAGACAGACAGACAGACAGAGAGAGCTAAAACGGGGGAAAAAAAGAGGGAAAGTGCACAAGCAAAAAAAAACAACCAAAAACAAACCCAAAACCCCCCCCACAAAAAACCCACAACCAAAACTTTATGTGGCTTGAATGCACATGAGGCTATGATGCATTGAACAATTTATTGTCATTGCACCCAGAAGGGGAGTGAAGTAGAAGGTATTGATGTTACTCCAGGGGGAAACTCCCTGGAATGGCTGCCTTGGTAGTGGCTCAAACCGGTCCATCAGATCAACAACACAACGCTCTAACCACTAGGCTGTCGCAACCCTCCCCCTCCTCCTCCTCCCTCCCCCCCCCTTTAGGTAGACATCTAAAATCACATAAACTGATTTTTTTTATTTGCTTAAAAAAACTTCCATAAAAAAAACCTGAAAGGGAAATGGATGATATTAGTTATACATGACAAAAACCCAGGGCAGCTATTAAAACAGGACATTTTGAAAGAGATTTTGCCATGACTGATCATTTGATGACTTTACATTCTGAAAGAGGTATTGCCTCGACATTGAATCTTGAAGGTTTGAGATGATCTTTGTAAACAGTGTCAGAAAACAGGCCTGCCTATGCTGAATGTGAATGGAGACATTGCACTTCACTCCATGAGGTGGTAACCATGCATGTCTTGAAGATCATCTGTGCTCTATTGCTTTCTTCTTGTTTTGGAAAAGTTTTGGATTTTGTACTTTCCCTTCTCTCCCCTGTCCCTAGGGAATGGGCTAAAAGCCTGGCCACAATAAATCCCTCTATTTTTCTCTCTCTCTCTCTCTCTCTCTCTCTCTCTCTCTCTCTCTCTCTTCTCTCTCTCTCTCTCTCTCTCTCTCTCTATGATGATAGTAAATATTGGTATGAAGTTTATTCTTCCCCCCTTTTTTTGGGGGGGGGGGTGTCAAAGTTTTATGCTTTTGTGCAGTTTGTTTTGGGAGGCAGTTATTGTGGTTGTGGAAGGTTTTTTTGGTTTGGTGATGGGGGGGGCATTTTTAAAATTTTAAATAGATTTTTGTGGAGTAGTTTGCCATTTGATGCGTACTTGGCCTACGGCTATGGCGCTATGCATGTGTATTTCTTCTTTCTTCCTTCTCATATTTTTTTAAATCATACTGCGATGTTGTGGGTACCTTTTTATTCTATTATGTGGTAACTGTGTGTGCTAATTTTCAGATCCTGTGTAGTGGCATTTTTCTGCGAAAAATATTTTTCTGTTTATCATTTTTGTTTGGTTTGTAACCCACGTGAATTTCTCTAGTTGGAGGTAGTAAAGTATTTGAATGGAACACAATAAAGCACATGGCAAAAAAACATGTGCCTCAGAACCTTCCTTGCTATCCCTCACACTTCTCTTCTTTCCTTCTGTCTCTACCAGACTCGTCAACCTAAAAAAATAAAGTCCGTTATTCCATTCCAGCCTGCAAGCTGTAGAGTAAAAGAGGAGGGGGGTGTTCAGTAGGGGGGGGGGGGGGGGTGGCAGCAAGGACATGGAAGAGAGAGAGTGTCTCACAAACAAGGAACTGCAAGGAGATTACAGACCATCTAATCTGGCTGGTGGAATTACTTGTGATGGAGTCTCAAGCCGGATATAACCTTCCACTAGTGTGCTGATAGGAAGAGGTGTGTCTGCTCAGCCTCACTGTTAAAAAAAAAAAAAAAGAAAGGAAAAAAAAGAAAAAAAGCCTTCCACATTGATTGCGCCACTGGCCGAGGAGCCAAAAGTGAAAGAACACAGAGGAGGAAGGGAGAGGGCTGAGGTGTGAGGGGGTTGAGGGAGGTGGGGGGCGGAAGAGGGGGGTGTAGGGAGGGAGGAAGAAGAGGAATTTAGGAGGATGTGGTAAAGGAAATGAAAAAGGGGAGGGAGGGGGGAGATGAGAAGGGAAAGAGACCTGGGACAGTGAAGGAGAGACTGATTATTGCTGCCTGGGAAAATCGAAAAAAACATTGCACAGACGCACGCGCATGCATGCTCGCGTGCGCGCTGCGCGCGCGCGCGCACGCACCACGCACACACACACACACACACACACACACACACACACACACACACACACACACACGAGGACAGGATGAAAAAAAGTTGTGTAAACTGAATCTTTTACCCTCAATAAAGATCATTTTGACTTGACTTGACTTGACTTGACTTGACTTGACTTCACACACACACACACACACACACACACACACACACA
>CM060328.1:57817306-57824806 GCA_030674155.1 Stramonita haemastoma
ACACTCTGTGTGTGTGTTCTTCCCCGTGGGGATGCTGGAGGCCTGTCAGTATAAACAGCATCCCCACCTTCTGGAAACTCTGTGCTAGGAACTCCCCTTTTCTATCCTTCTCTCTTCTCTCCCTCTGTCTGCCTTGTTCATTTTCCTCCTGTCACCTCCTTATCTATTTTCTGCTTTCTAGGTCCATTTTCCTGCATCTTTTTCCCCAGAAAGACTTTGAAGATTAAAAAAAATCTCCCGCGCTAAAATCGGATGCGCTGGGCCTCGCTTATCAAGCGCTTAATAAAGACATCGCGATGCATTTTCGCTCATATGACTGACAACAGTAGTTGCTGTCTGTCTGAGAGTTCGATGAAGAAGAAGAAAGAAGAAGAAGAAGAAGAAGAAGAAGAAGAAGAAGAAGAAGGAGGAGGAGGAGGGGGGGAGGGGGAGGGGGAGGATTGCGAGAAAAGAAGAAGAAGAAGAAGAAGAAGAAGAAGAAGAAGAAGAAGAAGAGGAGGAGGAGGAGGAGGAGGAGGAGGAGGAGAATTGCAACGAAGAACTGCGATGAAGAAGAAGAAGAAGAAGAAGAAGAAGAAGAAGAAGAAGAAGAAGAAGAAGAAGAAGAGAGGAGGAGGAGGAGGAGGAGGAGGAGGAGGAGGAGGAGGAGGAGGAGGAGAATTGCGAAGAACTGCGAAGAAGAAGAAGAAGAAGAAAACAATCCTATTGAAACCAGCAAAGAACAAACACCAACATTTCAACAACAACAACAACCTGTAACAACAGCCACATTGATGGCAGCAGCGGCGGTGAACAAGAAAACACACCCTGAAACGATCCGACACCAGAACGATGTTTATTGTAAGAAACCAACGAAAGATCTTTCAGACAAGTCACGTACTGTTACCCACTCAGGCCCTACTCCACAATTGCACGCAACACACCAAGCGACGGGGGGAGGGGGGGGATAGAAAAGGGGGGCAAACTAAAAGAAAAGGGAAGCCAGTTGGACCAATATTGACGTCGCATGGTCTCCCCCCCTAAACAAACACAAGTTTGTCTAATGTTTATCTCCCTTTGTTGGCTCTCGGTCGCCTCCCTGGATTGGCTTGTCAATAGGCGGAACCAAGTGCTCAGCTTCGATTAACAACCTCGGCTGCCAAGGTTGAGAGAAAGTGTGTGTGTGTTGGGGGGGGAGGGGTTGAAGAGAGAAATGAGAATGGAAAGAGGATTTAGGGAGGAGGGGGGAAGGGGGCGAGGCAAGGGTGAGGAAGAAGGGGTAGGGGAAGAGGGGTGACCACGTGATGACGTGGATAAGCTTTGGTTGGGAAGAGACAGATAGACAGACAGAGCATCAAAAAATTAATACGTTGTGTGCATAGGCCTGGTGATTAATTCTGAATTCAGAGCTCTAACCACTAAATTTATTCCTTCCCCTCCTAACAGTTTGCCTTTCACTAAATTTGTTATGATGGAGACACAGAATTATCGTTATGTACGAGGGAAAGGAACTAATTCTATTTTAAAAGTAAAGAATGTAAAATTTCATTAGGAGAACACCCCCAAACAGCCAATTGATAACACATAAATGACTGAATATTTATTTAACACATAAATGACTGACTATATATTTGTATATAAGGTCAGTGATGTGCCTGCTGGTCAAGGCGAGGCCCTTGGGGATCGTGTTGTGAAACACCTGTCCGCCCCCTATCTGAACAAGTGGCACACCATTTATTTCGACAATTATTTCACGTCTGTCCCTCTTCTGGAATACCTTTTTAGAGAAAACACTCTGGCATGTGGGACTGTGCCAATAACAGGAAAGGTCTGCCTGAAGTGATGAAACAAGCCGAGTGTGTCAAGAAATCTGGGTGATACTTTGCGCTGGTTTCGTGCAATTGGCAGTGACGCCAAGAGGGGTAAGCTTCAGGCCAGTGCTTGGCTTGACCGTCGCAAGGTGACTGTGCTGACCACTGCCCATGACTCACTCCTCTGATGGAGAGGTTGCCAGGAAAGGCCCTGGGGGGATTGTCAAAGCCAGGTATTCTCGACCCCAGGCAGTGGCAGAGTACAGTCTCAACTACAATGGTGTCGACAAGCATGACCAATTGCGCTCCTACTATGGGTCCCAGTTGAAGTTCTCGAAGTGGTGGAAATATGTACTGTTCTTCTGTTTGGACACAGCCTGTGTCAATGCATATATCATCTACAAGAACAGTGCTGCTGCCCCACTGAAAAAGCATGTGGACTTTCAGATGGAAATCATCATGGGCATGGTGAATGGTTTCAATGGCCGAAAGCGCAAGGGCAGTCCCAGGTCTGGGGCTCCAGGCCAAGACAAAGACAGACTCCCAGCAAAATTCAGTCTGCCAGAAGAAAGAGGGATTGTGTGCTCTGCAAGAAACAGGGCAGGAAAACACCAGCAGGCTTTGCCATCCAGTCATCCTATGAGTGTGTCACATGCCATGCAGCCTTGTGCAAGGATCGCAGGTGCTTCCGCTCCTTTCATCAGTTAACTGAGGAATGAAAATAATTGTATTTTTTAATGATTTTATTGGGTAAGGTATAGATCTACAGCAAAACTACATACACGACAAACAATGACACACAGTATCATGTGCTTTATCTAGAATATGAATAACACATTAAATCAAAATGAATACAAACTGAAAACAAAACGGAACACGAAACTGAGAGGGTACACAGAAGTAGGCTTACATTATTTTGAGATTATGTGGAATGATGGTGACCGTTTGCTCACCTTAGCTTCACCACAGTCCCCCAGTTCGCCCAGTTGTAAATGCCTACCTGCCCTTTTCGGGGTCAAGGAAGGTAAAGCAGCGATGGGGAGGAAATGGGCTCCGCTCTCAATATGCTGGCCCCTAGAGAAGCTGAGGTCTTTGATGCCTCGGTCCCCTACCACCACATAGGTGATGGGACACCTTTACCTTTTCCCAGGGAATACTCAACAACAACAGCATAATCCACAGTGTATTTTGTCATTCCATTATTTTCGTGTTATTTTCGGAAGTGAGGGTGGGGATAGGGAAGGGGGCACACGTGCACGTGCACGAGCCAAACTAATATGATTCGCTAAGTGAGAGGGAGGGAAGAAGAACAAAAATAGACGATTATGAAAAAGAGCTAGAGACTTCCATATGCACGGGGGACTGGAAGACCTTGGCAAGGAAGCCAATGTTATGTAAAACACTTTTGGGGGCCAGTCTGAGAAAGAGAGACAGAAAGAGAGACACAGACAGACAGACAGACAGACAGACAGGGACACATTCAGAGATACAGACAGAAAGCTGGACTGACTGACTGCCAGACAGATTGACTGCCAGAGACTTGTGACAGACCCAGACTGGTATATATAAAAGAAGCTGTCTGTCTGTCTGTCTGTCTGTCTCTCACACACACACACACACACACACACACACACACACACACACACACACACGCACACCGGGCTAGCTGACAGACAGGAAAGATAGACAATCAGACACTGGCAGTTTGACAAACAGACAGACAAACAGACAGGACAGACAGACAGACAGGCAGGCAGACAGACAACACAGAGAGGCCTGTGAGCCGCCGCCCCATTTCTCTTTTCTTCCTGCATTGATCGGCGATGATTTATTTACGAGCGACGTTTGCGTGTCGTGAATGGGAAGCATGGGAAGTAACCCTGTCGGGAGCTACTGCTGCGAGGATTATTGGCCTTGCTATGAAGGTAATCGATTGACAGAGAGCAGAGAGAGAGAGAGAGAGGGGGGGGGGAGGGGGGGGGAAGTGAGAGAGAAGAGGGAGTGAGGAAAGAAGAAGGGAGGAAGGTTTGTCAAAATTGTTATTCAATTTGTTGTATCAAGCTTTGAGATTAATGGGGGGGGGGGGGGGGGGGGGGATGTAAAGGGAATAGGGGTGGGAGGGGGGGGGGGATCAAGATCGACTGGTCTTTGTTGCAAGGATCGTGATGGTGTTTATCAAGATAGATAGATCCCGTATTGCTTCTCGGCTGTTTGGGGTTTTTTGTTTGTTTGTTTGCAAAATATTTTCTCGATAACTTGACGTCCTTGTACCTGCAAGTCACTTTTCTTTTCACAGCTAACGTACAATGAAACTAAAGAAAAATAATTTTGAAAAGCTTCTTTTTTTTCTTTTTTCCTTTTCTTTTTCTTTATTTCTTTCATGAGCACACGGTAAAGCAAATATCACACATTCACCATGCGTGTTCTTACAAGTATATTTATTGCCAGAGTTTTTTTTTTTCTCTGCCTTGTTTTCTTTTGGTGATGTTTTTGTGGTGCTGTACGTTCCCACGCCGCTCAATCCAACCTCTTTGCCCTACCATGCCTAGGCCCACATGTTCTACGCTCAGGGTCACAAGTCTACTGTTATTGTTGTTGTGCCTTCCCAAGCTACTGGGAGGGGGGGGGGGGGGGGGGGTTCACCCAGAATGTGCACTCTGACTCTCTTAACTCACCTGGGAATCACTGTGAGATTGAAATTGCACACTGAATAAAAAGTTTACGTGTATGACTGCTTTCAAAGTACCTCATCAGACAGGCAGCCGTGCTCCAACTTCAGAGAAACGAGTCTGCTGTGAGCTTATTTTCGTGAGGCCACCGGTTCACACTAGTGTATACCCAGTAACTGTTTTGAGCTAGAGAAAGCGCTGTGAGGCCACCTACCAGAAGGGCCCCGCAGTCCTACCAGGCCATTTCTGCTGTGTCTTACACTGTGCAGATTTCATCATCTGAATGTGTGTACATACATACACCACGGGAATCAAGACACTGGCAGGTCTGTACTTGAAGTGAAGGGTCGCCTACTGTCCTAGGTAGGCATCCGTTAGGCAGACATACAGGCTGACAATGAAAGAGACAGAGACAGAGAAACAAACAGGAACAGAGAAACAGACTGAGACAAAAAGAGGAAACAGCGAAAGAGATGAACAGATAGATGCAGAGAAACAGACGGGAGAGAGAGAGAGAGAGAGAGAGAGGAGAGAGAGAGAGAGAGAGAGAGAGAGAGGAGAGAGAGAGAGAGAGAGAAGAGAGAGAGACAGACAGACAGACAGACAGACAGACAGACAGACAGACAGACAGACAGAGTACAGATAGAGATTGAGACAGACATAAAAAGAGACAGACAACAGGGAAACAGACAGACAGACAGACAGACAGACAGACAGCACACACACACACACACACACACACACACACACACACACACACACACACACACACACACCACACCACACACACACACACACACACACACAGCACACACGACACGACAAGAGTTCAATTCAGGCCAGAGGAAGACTGATGCGGGAGAATCTGAGAATCGATCTAGGAAATGAAACTTCCCCGAAAGTCCGCGCACCACTTTCAAACCTGTCACAAGATTCCCTATCTATGCATACCAGGCATGGTGTTGGGGTCATGGGAATATGACCGTGGGACGTGTTGTTGTCGTTGTTGTTGTTGTTGTTGTCGGTGGTGGTGGTGGTGCCAAGTTCTTGTTTTTCTTCATTGAACGTTGAGACAGCCACTATTGATGTCTATCATATGAGCGAAAATGCGTTTGCATTGCCGTTAAGCGCCTGACAAGTCAGGCCCAGCAAAAAGGTCTCCGCCATGGGAGAGAATTATCTCTTTTAAAGTCTGTCTTAGTGAGAGGGAGGGGGCAGGAGAAGGGAAGGGCAGGAAAATGGACTCAAGACTAGAAAAAAAATAGACAAGAAGGATATAACAGGAAGAAAAGGACCACAACGGCACTAAAGAGAGTGATAGAAAAGAGGGAATTCCTAGCAGAGAATTTCCAGAACGAGATGATATATATATATATATATATATTATATATATAGAGAGAGAGAGAGAGAGAGAGAGGAAGAGAGAGAGAGATGAGAGATGAGAGATGAGAGAGATGAGAGAGAAGAAGAGAGAGAGAGAGAGAGATTATGCTGGCAGGACTCTGGCAGGCCCACTGGGTATTCACAAAGTTTGAACATTCTGGGAGACACCTGAATGTACTGACTTTTTATGTGTGTGTGGTTGGTTTTGTTGTTATTGTTGGGGGGGGGGGGGGGTTGGTTTGGGGGTTTTGTTTGTTTTTCTTTTGTCTTTGTTCGGGTTTTGGGGGGGGGGGTGTTGTTGTTGGTTGTTGTTTTTTTTTTTTTGGGGGGGGTTGTTCCTCGGCTAGAGCTCTGACACCAATGGTGAGATTTTTGTATTTGCGACCGTTTTTGTCCACCATCTAGGTAGCTGCATTCCGACTTCAGGGATGGTGTCTTAAACACACACAAGTGTGCGTTTGTTGGTGTTTTTGTTTCTATAGATAAATATATTCTTGTCATCCATTTTTACCGGCACGAATGGCCTACTTTTGCAAAAGGCAAAACGGGTTTTAATGCGTGTGCAAGATGTTCTGCATGCTTTCGTACATTAGGCATCAGTTTTATTTATAGTCTCATCGGAAAAACTTTTGGGGGGAGTGGAGTCAGTGCTGATGTTAACTCCAGGGGGGGTCTTCTTGAATGGGTGTCTCGGTAGTGGCTCGAACCCGGGTTCGAATCTGGGCCGTCAAATCGCGCTGGCAACGCTCTGACCACTAGGCTACCCCCCCCCCCCATCCCCCCACCCCCACCCCCACTTCATGTACAACCGTTTTCGTCCACCATTAAGGTACTGCATTTCGAATTCGAGGATGTGAAATGTTTTGATTCGCTCGCAAACTGTAAAGCATACTTCTTAAGTGAAAGAAAGGCATCTTAACTTTTTATTTTAACAGTCACAGCATAGACAGAAGAACAGCAAGGCAAATCAACAGTTTGATCAATAACAGTTCTAAAGACAAAGAAATAAGTAACGGAACACACTTTCATTAAGAAACAGATTGAAAAAAAAACTGGTTTGCGTAGGCTTAAATGCCTAGAACAAAACACTTTTGCAATTCATAAACTACAGAAAAAGCGTGTATTGTGGGGTGTGGGTGTGTGTGGTGTGATGGAGTGGGTTTGGATGTGTGTGTGTGTGTGAGGGGGGGGGGGGGGGACACACACACACACACACACACACACACACACACACACACACACACACACTGATTCACTAATCACGTCAACATCAAGTTGTTTTCATACTTCTATGACGTCATTGTCATCATCAGCATCATCATTAAAATATTCTCTTAATTTTTTTTCATATGTCATCTGAATGCAAAACATTATCACTCGATATTGAAGATCAATATTCAAAAACATTACATTGGCGTTTTTCCCTCCTATACCGCAGTCTCGACGACGTCTAAGACAAGGGAAGCAAGCGATGAAACACATTATTTTCTTCGTATTTCGTTTCCTTTCCGAGATCAAGATTTTAGCAAGACATGTGGGCGAGGCGTACATTTGACGGACAGCTGTCAGCTGCACTTGATCTGCTTAGCGTATGCACACCTAATGGACCAATCGCTGCCAAGACTTGAAACACTGTGTTTACAACACGACACGCAGAC
>CM060328.1:57828663-57831163 GCA_030674155.1 Stramonita haemastoma
ATGTTCTGACCACTAGGCTATCCGTGCCCCCCTGTGTGTGTGTGTGTGTGTGTGTGTGTGTGTGTGTGTGTGTGTGTGTGTGTGGTGACAGGCTCATGGACACACACACACACACACACACACACACACCACACACACACACACACACACACACACACACAAGGATAGGACATGACGGGAGAGGATGCCTAATGGTCAGAACATTGAGCTGGCAATTTGACGACCCCCAGTTGGATTCCTGGGGATTTTTCTCCTGGAGTTAACATCAGTTCTGACTCCACTCTCCCCAAAAGTCCTTTGGATGACTGCAAACCCAGGCCTGTGTGGGAAACCCATGCAGAACAGTGCCCACATTAAATCTGTTCTGCCTTTCGTAAGAGTAGGCCATTGTGTGCCTGGGAACAGATGACAATATTTACACATCTGCATATGCACGGGGACTGGATGAAAAAAAGCACATGAGTGCTTATTCTATCATCCTCCATATAAAAGAATAAAATAAAATAAAATAAATAAATAACACACAAACACACACACACACACACACACACACACACACAACACACACACAACACGCACACACACACACACACACACACACACACACACACACCACACACACACACACACACACACAGAGAGCACTACCTATATGGAACTAGTAGCCTAGATGTCTATGTTTCAATATGGATCAGACAAACATCGATGGTTAAAATGAATGATAACAAGACACCTGTAAGCTTTGGTATCACAGATGTTGATGGCAAAGTACTGCAGTTCTGATTGCTAGTTTAAAAATATTTTTGTTACTTTTTTTCTTCTTTTTCTTTTTTTTTCAACAGGTTAGAAGAACAGAAAGAAACTTGGAACCCCCCACCCACCCCCCCCCACCCCTTTAAAAAAAAATCGAAGGTTCATCATGAAGTAGTCAGTAAAACTGAGCAAGAAGAAACATCCAGACAAACACAGATAAAAAAACATTGGACTCAAGTCTAAGCACAGCTGATTTACACATGTGTTTGTTGTCAACTGTCTGCCGAGTGGTCTGCACGTGTGTCAAACTGACAGATAATATATTCACTGATTGTGCATAAATTTCACATATGGGCGGTGTCTTTGACGCTTTCAGTGTAAGCCCTGTGTCGATTGGTTATCTTCTTCGTTCATAGCTAATAAGGTCACCTGTAGGATCTACTGGCACGTTCTCGACGAATCAACCAATGAAAAAGCGTTTAGGATGACGAGCTTGTTTGCTCTTTCCCATTGTTACCGTCGGCTTCTACGGCGGGCTGTATGGTGTCAAAGAGTAGTTATTTTGGAAAGCTTGTTCTTGTACGTTTTTATGACCGTTGTTGAATAGTGCATCGTGTTGATTTTCTCACTAAAGCAACGGATCGTCCAAGGTTTTCATAGGAGAAGTGCAGAATTCAGACAGGCATCGTTTTCGACACATTTCGACAGAAATTGCCTTGGTTTCGAGCGATCCTTTCGCTCTCGCACCACACGCACCACACCACCAACTTGCCCCCAGTAGTTTCCATGATGGCTGCGGCTTGGTGTGGCTCTGCATTACTTGTGGATTCGTAATGGAATCGGTGAACTTGTTTTTGCTTAAAGTCAGATTCATAAGGATAGCTGGAAGCGAAGGATCGACGTGCTTTCTTGGTGTTTTGTGAAGCAGCCAGAATGTATCCAAATCGGGATCCGGTAAGTACAGCTAGAAACTTGAACACCGCTGAGCCCGCCATTCAGAATTTCACGCTCTTTGTTTATGTTGACTTGAGCTTGACAGTTCTCACAATGAATTACCGCCTAGTCGCTTTAACACTTATACAACCTTACAGAAATTATTGTATACCATAAATCTTCATCATACGAAGAATGATCATAATTGGTGATGATGATAGATCACGAGCACATTATGTCATAACTGAATCAAACATTTACTATGATTTAGCCTAGCCAAAGTTAAAACAAACAAAAAACGGAAAGTAAAGCTACTAGGCCTAAGATTGAGACACACAGAAAATGAGTACTCATTATATACAGACAGCAAAATCGACCAAAAGATGGAAGGTGTGTCAAGACTTGCTTCAAAAAGTAGATGATCTATGTTTCAGTATTTGTGTTCCCAAGCAAAGGAGAGAGGGGAGGGGGGGGGGGGGGGGGGGGGGGGGGGGGGGGCGGGGGGGGGATTGTGTAAGGTGGTAAGAGTGTAAATAAGGGGGGCTTGGCTTTAGAAGTTTTTACCCCAAACCTCTCAATCTTGTCTTGCCAGTATTCCAGCTGTGTTAATGATAAAGATAATACTATTATTCATTTTATTATATATTTTATTTTATAGGCTTGTCATTTTGTATTCATCTTTTTGTTTTGCAGGGCCCTCCTCAACCTGGGCAGCCTTTCAAATTTACTGTAGCAGAGTCCTGTGACAGGATAAAAGAGGAATTCAGCTTTCTTCAGGCGCAGTATCACAGGTGAGTCCAGGATTTGCATCCAT
>CM060328.1:57841163-57864431 GCA_030674155.1 Stramonita haemastoma
TCCTGAAGTAGGAATGTAAGGCTCTACCTGAATGGTAGGGTGGGGGAAATGGTTGGACATGCAATATATCCCATCAGTAAACCTCAGAGGTGTAGCCACTAGCCAGGAAACACCCCTCCCCCCCTCCCCCCCAAAAAAATGCATGTTCATGCTGAAAAGGAATTAACTCTGTAGACTGTAGTGTTAGTGTGATGTAAATTACTTGTAATGTATACATGTCTCAGCGTCTTTTAGTTTTACTGTAGTTTTACAGCTATTGGTTTTTTCATTCAGATTTCAGTTTGTGTTTGATCACATGTGAATGTTTGAACAGCTGTCTCATCTGGAGTGCTCAGTCTTCACCAAGTTTCATTAGAAAATCTATATCAGTGTATGGGGAGAATTTTAGTTCTGTTTTTTGTTCGTTTCCAGTTTGAAAATGGAGTGTGACAAGCTGGCTCAGGAAAAGACAGAGATGCAGCGACATTATGTTATGGTGAGTTGTGTTGTTTGTATTGTGCACAATATGTGTACACACTTGTCAAATGTTTTGTTTTGTTGTTGTTGTTTTTGTTGTTTTTGTCAAATGTTTTGTTCATACTTCATGCTCCTGTGCTATATAAATGTGTTTTACCTGTTTTGTACTTATCAAGTTTTTGTTTTATTTTGCTTTGTTTATAAATATAAATAGCCCTCTCTTGGTTGTGTGGAAGTCTGAATCTAATCTTTCTATTTATTTGTTTATATAAACAAAGCTAACTTTTAGTCTATAGAGCACTTTTTCAGTGATTTAACATTCCCAGTCCTTGTGTTTTGATTGCATCTTTATGGAAAAAGTCTTAAGTTAAAGCCCGTCAATTTAAAAATGAAAACAAAAAAGACACAGATGACTGAGATACATGTATACAGATGTGTAAACTTCTGTCACCCTCCTTGCACAAAACTTTCATAAGCCTTATGTAAGTTGTGCAGATGCTTCAAAGCTGCACATGTGTTGAACATTTCTTGATGGATATATGTAATAAATGCAAACTTCTATTCTTTTACCCCCCAAAATAATATTTTTAGAGAAAACAAAAGGGTATCCATGCCAAAATTGCATTAAAAATGAAGATCAAATTAAATTAAGCTTTAGTTTGCTTTCTTCTTTTTGATATTGAAAATATGTAAAACACCTTTATAGAGTGCTAGAGTTGTGTCCTCATGAGGTGAATTATTTGGGTCACAGGTACAGTACAAAAGGGTTCCTGCCCATAAACATTTGTGTGGAACTTGAGATTGCATTTTATATAACATGTGCCATGTTGCAAAGATTACAATTTCTGAACGTGAACTGTGGTAACCATGATGGTGGAATTAAGTAATATTTAATTTTTGGGTAAACAAGGGGAAGAAAAAGAAAAATCATGCTAATATTGTGGAACCAAGGAGTTGTAAGAAAGAGTTTAAAAGTTGAAAGTTTTCAGACTCTCAAAACTTACCATTTCTACCACATTACTCAGGTGGAGGTTTCTCTTTTTTTGTGCACATGTGTATCTGATCTCTCTCTCTCTCTCTCTCTCTCTCTCTCTCTCTCTCTCTCTCTCTCTCTCTCTCTCTCTCTCTCTCTCTCTCTCTCTCTCTCTCTCTCTCTCCTATACTGTTTTTAAGATGTCCTGTCTCTTGTATTATGTCATGTATCATTGTATGATGTATACAATGATTCATACATGTATAGGTGTAGTGACTGTGTATCCCACTGTCTGTGCAGTCTCTTCCCCCCCCCCCCCCCCCCCCCCCCCCCCTTTTTTTTTTTTTCTCTTTAGGGCTGTTGCAGGAATTGTCTATCTGTAGGACTAGGACACAGGTCTGTCCCCCATCTCTGTGGCAGCAATTATTGTCTGTCTGTCATTATCACATGCACACAAGTCCATCTCTTTCTCACCTTCATCCCGTCTCTTTCAAGGCTTGATGCCATGATGGTAGTAGGCCTAACCCATCCCAACCCTTTTCCTCTCTTCATCCATCCACATCCCCCCTCTCCTCCCCAATCCCCTCCCTCCAATCCCCCCCCCCTCCCCCTCCTACCACCCCCTTTTGCCCATTTTGTCCCGTTGCCTTCACTTCAGTCACAGGAGGTCTTCCGGTTGATAGCCACGCAGGGCAGCCTGTGTGTGTGAGTGTGTGGAGGGAGGTGGGCAGATCGATAGATACACCATTCCCCCAGCATAGCATGGCAGTGCCGCCACAGACAGCAGACAAAAAGCCCCCTCCCTCCTCCTATTCCACCTCCTCGCCTCCCGACCTCTTTGATACCCTTCCCCCACCCCCACCTTGTCCAATCCCTCCCCCATCCCCCCACCCCCTCAGTCTGAAAATGCCTTTCCCTACCACCCAGACTAACATGCAGCCGCATGCAGTGCTAGTTTGTGAATTCGTGTCATCAGCTTTGCCCAACGCTCTCCTCCTATCAGCCACCTCCCTCCCCTTTTCCTCCTCCTCCCAGTCCCCTTCTGCCCCCCCCCCCCCCCCTCTCTCTCTCTGTCTCTCTGTCTCTGTCTCTGTCTCTCTCTCTCTCTCTCTCTCTCTCTCTCTCTCTCTCTCTCCTCTCTCTCTCTCTCTCTCTCTCTCTCTCTCTCTCTCTCTCTCTCTCTCTCTCTCTCTCTCTCTCTCTCTCTCTCTCTCTCTCTCTCTCTCTCTCTTCAATTCCATGGAACACAATTTGTCAGAGTGTTGTTCAGGGGGAAAGTTATTCTGTCTTTTTATTGTTTCTTACCTTCTTTTTTCTTTTTCTTTTTTGGTTTTTAAATGTGAATTTGTTGGAATTAAGTCTTGTGGAAATGCAGGTAATTCGTCAGTCGGGTTGTTTGGTGGAGGTTTTTACCTTCGGTGGAGGTTTACCTGATTGTTGAAGTTAATGAGAATAAAAGCAGGGTATGTAATGCAATCAATATTATTATATACATTTTATATAATTGAAATAAAGAAAGAGTAAAGGTTGGGTGTGAAATGTTGGAACTATTCGAAACAGGTTAGCTTTATCAATTATCAGCTAGGTAATTGTAATTTACTTAGTATACTAGCACTAATAGAGTCTAGCTCTCTCCACAGTGTAGCATGTTGATTAACTTCATTAAGTATGTGTTCTGTCTGCTGCTTGTCATGCTACCTTAAGAGTTTTATGCATATTGTGTTTCAAACTGAGTGAGAACTATTCTTATGAATGTGTTTACTGCATGTGATTTGAGTGTGCATGTTACATGCATCATGATAGTATTGAATAAATAATTGATACATGTTTTTATTGTGTGTGTGTGTTCATTGCTATGTGCGTCTGTGTGTGTTACAGTTTGTATACCGTGCACTCTTTTGTGTGTGTGTGTGAGCGTGCATGTATAATTTATATCCTTTTTTACTTCCATGTAATGATGTATGCACATAATGAGCATAGTGCTAGAGCAGTATTACAAATTCGAGTTCTTTGTCTATCTGTCTGCCGTTCTTCAGTCTGGAAGTGTGGCTGAACTTTAAAAAGAAACATGAAGTTATTGAACTGTTCCTTCCTCTCTACTCTAGTCTCTGAGCTTTTTTTCCCTCTCTCTTTCCATCTTCCTCATAATCCCAGTGGAAATATCTGACATTCGACAATTTTTTTTTTGTTTCCTTAGAAAAGACATTTCACAAACAAGAAATTCATCAATCTCCCAGTCTTGGATTCAGCAGCCCAATTTTTGGTTTTTTTTTTAGAATTAGAAATTAAAAATAAATCTTCTTCGTCTGTTATATTTGTCTGGGTCTGTTTTTCTGAGTTTTCTCCCTTCTTTTTCCAGGTTGATCTTTTCTATTTAAAAAAAAAAGAGAAAAAAAAATTATGAAAAAAATTATGTCTTTTGACGAGTTTTGTTTTTTATTTCTGCACCAATCTGGGTTTATCAAAAGTTTTGTTTGTCTTGTTAGGTTCTGTCTCTCCTGTGTATGTGTGTCACTGTGTGTGTGTGTGTGTGTCTGTCTGTCTGTCTGTCTGTCTGTCTGTCTGTCTGTGTGGTTCTGTCTCCTGTGTGTGTGTCTGTCTGTCTATCTGTCTGTGTCTCTGTCTCCATGTCTGTCTGTCTGTCTCAGTGTCTGTCTGTCTCTGTCTGTCTCTCTCTCTCTCAGCTCTCTCTCTCTCTCTCTCTCTCTCTCTCTCTCTCTTCTCTCTCTCTCTCTCTCTCTCTCTCTCTCTCTCTCTCTCTCTCTCTCTCTCTCTGTGTAGGAACAGTATCATATATTTTTCTTTTGTAAACACATCATCAACATTGTGGCAGATAAGCAAAAATATTAAATATAATCAAGAGCCCATCAGAGGGATGATCATGGCAATATGTTTATAAATAAATTCTAAAACATATCTTTTTTTTTCTTTTCTTTTTTTTTGCAATCAGTCTCCTTGGTTAACTCAATAACTGGTTAAAGCACAGTCTGTGGTGTTTTTGTGGCAAAAGAGTTTTCAGTTTCAAGCTTTTTTTGTAGGTTTTTTTGTTTGTTTTTTTGGGGGGTGATGGTTCCTTGGCTAAAGCTCTTGAGGTTCACACTAATGGTAAGGTGTTGATCTGCAATCGTTTTTACCCACCATGAAGGTAGCTGCATTCCGACTTGGGGGGTCACTCATTCTCAAAGGAGATGGTGAAGGTTGGGGGTCTAGACAAGTTATTGGCAGGTTTCTGCCCAGAGTTGAATACAGTTGAGCTCAACAGAGACTCGGACCTCAAAGCTTAGGTTACAATTTTACATACATGTATCAGCCTAGGAGTACGAATCCCATGGCCACACTGAGCTGAGCTTTGTCTTCCTTCCCCCCCCCCCCCCCCACCTTCCCATCTTCAAGGTCTCCTCAGGGAGGGGGGGGGGGGATTAGAGAGAGATGGGCATTGGTCACAAAGTTGGTTTTTCATTCAGTTTGGCTTTGTGATTGAGCTGTTACTGTTATCAGTTGGGGATGTATTCAAATTCAAAATACTTTATTATAATTATCTCTAAAACAGAGAAATTATGGTGGGTTACAAGCCATATATTATATTCAGAAAAATAACCACAAAAAAGACATCAGTATAGCTAAACACAGGTTTTGAACATCAGCACACATCCATCACAGTATAAAGAACACCCACAAGCTGGGAATGCCTCAGCCAGTTGTAAACTCACCCAAGTAAAATCACAAGTAAAAACATTTGTGTGCACACCAGTATGCCCAAGCATCCACACACTCGCACATAGCACAAAATCACTGTCAGTAGTACTGATAGCAGGCTGATAGGTGTTGTGTGAGTGTTGGATCAGAATATGTTCAGGCAGCCCTGACCACCTCTAGAAGTGGACCGGTGCAGGGACTTTTCTTGCTGGTGGCCCTGTGGTGTTTCATTATCAGTGGTGCATACATGTGCATACATAATATGTGTGCATGCACACACTCACACTCACACACACTCACACTCGCACTCACACACACACACACACACCACACACACACACACACCACACACACACACACACACACACACACACACACACACACACACACACACACGCACACACCTCCCTCTAAAAGCAAAATCATTTCCGCAGCTGTCTCTGTATGTATACTCGTATACTTGTGTACAAAAAAGAAAAAGAAAGAAATCTGTATTACAATATATAAAATATGTGCTTCAAGAAGAAAGAAAAGGAAAGAGAACAAAACAACCACCAAAAAACTCCCATAAAACAAAACAAAAAATCTGGCAATGGTAGCATACATTCGGCGACATGGCCCAGTCTGTAGATTCATCGATAGCATGATAAAAATGGCAGCTGGTGACCAGAAATAGGCCAAGAGGAGGGGGGAAAAAAGTCCTGCACCTCCCAGTAACAGTGTCGTGTAGTGCCGCCAAGTTGTCATGTTGATCCGCTCAAGATAAATCTATAGTAGCAGACTGTCTGTGCTGTGTACACAGCAGCAACCAGCTAGCTTCTAGCATCCTTAAAGTTGATGGCGGAGTGTGAGTGCGTGTGTGTGTGTGTAAACGTATGTTTAAATCTATGTAAACGCGTTGGGTTTAGTTTGTGTAGTTTCCTATTTGATTAAAAAAAAAATTATTCTTTTGTTTCAAGGATAATTGTGTGTGTGTGCATGCGCGCTGCGCCTGAATTGTTTGAAACTGATTTTTATAGTTCCTGCACTGTTTATTGTGATAAATGTGTGTGTGTGTGTTGGGGGGGGGGGGGGGGGGGTCATTTCTTTGGGTTTTAACTTTTTTTCTCAGTACAGTGTAGACTGGGTTTTTTTCCCCACTATAATTCTTCATATCCGGCCCAATATATGATCTCACCATTAGTGCACAGGCTAGGAGCTCTAGCTAAAGAGGGAAAGAAAAGTGTTTGAAATATATATCAACCTTCCAGAGAGAGAGAGAGAGAGAGAGAAGTCCTTATTCAGGCATAGTGAATTTTCATCTCCTTATTACCATACAAAATGCAGAAAGCAGCTACTATGAGTATGTCCTGTGGGAGGGCAGATAGAGAACTTATCACAACATCACAATAACAGAGCTCTCCAAAGTAATGAATGCTATAGTATTGTGTGCTGACAGGTGAGAGAGCTTAATAATGTGTGTGATACTGATTACATTGGATTATGTGTTGTAGTATAGTGCAGCAGATCTATAGACGTGTTATTGGATGCAGGTGTGAATTAATTAATTCAACCTTTTTTTGTGTGTGTGGATTGTGTTTTGATGTTGTGACCTTGCAACTGGGTGAGACTATGAACCGAAGCCCCATGTGCCAATGCACGCAGAACATCTTGCGCACACATTAAAACCCAATCAGCTTTTTGGAAGAGTAGGCCATTAATGGCATGTGTGGTGGGAAGGATGACAAAATTGACAAAACTGCATACACACAGGGACTGGATGTAAAAAAAAAAAAAGGCACAAGAATGCTTATACCATTATCCTCGAAATAAAAGAAAAGAATAATTTTTTAAAAGTAATAAATTAAAAAAAAAAAAAGCACTTAACAGAACTTGAAGAGAGGTTTTGTTGTGTGGTTTTTTTGTTTGTTCAATAATTTGTTATGGGTGGGGGTAGGGGGTTGTTCCTCGTCTAGAGCTCTGAGGTTCATCAATGGTGATATTTTGCCTGTGACCATTTTTGCCCATCATGAAGGATTGTCGCATTCTGTCTTTGGGGATACATGGAGAGTTTTTAAATCCTTGCAGGTTCAAACCTGCTCCCAGATAGCCTTGTGTGTGTGTGTGTGTCTGTGTGTGTGTGCAAGTGTATACATGTGTACGTGTATACATGTACATGTGTGTGTATGTGACACTGATAATACTGAGGCAGTCAGACAAAACGGATTCTGATACTTGAGACAAATGAAAAGCCCCCAAATCATAACTGACATAAGAGTTCACTATATAATAGAAATTTTGTAAGTTTATACAGTTAATTAACACCATATCACAAGCCTATATTCATCATGATTAAGTCGCATGCTGAAATGTTGAAGAGAAACACTGTTTGCCAAATAATTACCTGTCATTAACACACAGCATCAGAAAAAAAAACCTCTTTGTCTGACAAATAATTACCTTCCACTACCAGTAACACCAACAGTCACACAACATCCAAGAGATTTTGTATGCCAAATGATGCACAGCAGCATGTCATGAAGGCAGTTTCATGTGGCACTGTGATACTGACACCATGCACAGTGCAATCCTGCCTCTTCACCTCACACTTCATGTGATGGACACAGTGACACGCGCAGTATTGGATTGCTAATGTTACACTATGGTTTTATCTTCAGATGGGGCATAGGATGGCAATGTGTAATTAATGGAGACATGAACCATCAGGTGTGCAGTGTATTGATTGAACAATGCTCTACCATCATCAGTGTTTATTGTTTACACACCTGTTTGGGGGTGGTAGTACAGGCTTTTTGTGGTGAGGTTGTTCTAGTCAGCCTGTCTTAGTTTTCCCAGAGATGTGGGTGGACACAAGACTTGTAAGTGTCAGGACTTAGTTTTAATTTAATGCACATTTGTGTACTCTTATGAAAGCATATTTGTATGGGGTATGTGTAATGTTAATAATGATTAACATTCCATGGCTTGGATTAGCTCCTTTCACACACACACACACACACACACCACACACACACACACACCACACACACACACACACACACACAGAAAGTGCTGTTATTTGTTTGTTTCTTTAAGAACCTACTCCATTCTTTTCAATGCATTGTTCAATGTCAGGGTCACGCAAGTTCTCTTACATTGAGAACTCATTCAGTAGTGTACCATCCACATGTGTTACAAATGATGCTACTCAGAACTCTCCTAGTTCGTAAATTAAAAAAAAAAGAATAAATGCATTAAAAATGTACAGTTGCTTCAACATGGTGTGTGTGTGTGGTGTGGGGGGGGGGGGGGGGGGGGGGGGGGTGTTAAAAAAACAACAGGTAAGCTTTTGTGTTTTATAATAATATGGAGTAATTAATACATTTTATAAATGAATTCAAAGGTGAGTACATTTCAGTAGATAAATTAATCTACAAAGATGAATGAATAAATGAATAGACACATAGTGACATACGCAGAAATGAATGAATGAATAGATTATAGAGACAACATAGATGCACAAGTAAACCAATATAAACAAACAAACAAATTCATAAACTATTTTTAAGATAGACAAATCAGAATACAAAGCAGTATGAAGATTCAGAGTTTCATTTCAGCAGACACGTGTTATTTTTAGAATCTTTCACACAAAAAACCCCCAAACCCACAAGGGAGAAGACCCAGGCAAAAGAAATGGGGCGAAGAAGACAGCAGCAGGGAAACGAAAGTGATGGAATCAGATGGAGGAAGATCAGCTTGTCGAAAGTTCTGAACGAGTAAATGGAACTGCAACGGAAAAAGTTGTAGGCTTCTTCAAAAAGAGGAAAGTAATAGACTGACAGGTAGTTAAGACTTCGGAAAAGGTTGAGCATGCATAGAAATAGAAGAAACGTTCAGGGTGCTGGAGAAGAAAAAAAAAGCTCTTACAGTTTTGTTAAAAGTTCACGGAAATAATACAAGAAAAACGATATACTGTAAAGAAAAAGAAAGTTCAGAAAGAAAAGAACCAACCTAAGATAAAATATGTTTTTGAAGAAAGAAAAGAAGGGGTGTGAAAAAAAAAATGACGTGCTTTTTTTCCTCCCTCCCCCCCCCCCCCCCCCCCCCAAAAAAAGAGAAAAGTTCTTATGTTCTAAATGAAATAGAAAATTAAAAGTTTTACCCTTTCTCCTGCAAAGAAAAACAACGTTATCTTAAAGACCACTGCAAAACAAGTGTAGTATTTTTTTTTTAAAAAAAAAGATCTTCCAGACAAAAGAAACTTTTTTCATGCAAAAGATGCACGTTTCTGTACTGCACAGGTGAAAAAACAAAACAAACAACAACCCCCCCCTAATTTTTTACAGTCTCTGTACAAAACAAATTTTCTATCATTTAAAAAAAAAAAAAGACATTTTTTGAAAGCACCCCCAAAATAAAATTTTTTTATTAAAAATAAACAAGCAAACCCAAAAACCCATGCACCCCAAAATAACGAACAACCAAACAAACCAACCAAATCTCTACTGCAAAGATGAGGATCAGACAAGGAGAAGAAAAGGACAACTATAAACAAAACAAAAAAGAAGGGATAATGCAATTTCTAGGGAGTTAATATTCCATGCAAAATGTCTTCAGTGGAGAATTTTTTTTTTTTTTTTTTTTTTTTTAAATTCTGATTTTTTAAAAATTGCAAGTAATTGGTTTTGTTTCTTTTCAGGACAAAAGTTATGATTATAAACTTCAATATCGTTATATGAATCTTTTATATGGGAAGGAAGGTGGTAGGAATGAGAATGGTTTAAATGTTCACCTGCCTAACAAGTAAACCTTGTGAGATTCTAGGTTTGATTCCCAGCCTTGCCCTTTCCTTCCAGTTTGACAGGAAAATCAAATGCCATGTCATGTCTATCTGAGGAGACTAAACCTGTCAGACCTGTGTGCATACAGACTTGTGCACATCAAAAGAACCCACCGCAGTTAAAAATCTGAAATTTTCCAAGTAAGCCTGTATCCCCGAAACCAGAATGTGGTTGCCTTAATGGGGGGGGAGGGGGGGGGGGGGGGGCGGTTACATAATTATGCAAAAATCTCACCATACGTGAACCTTGGAACTCTAGCTAAGGAACAGAGAAATGATTGCATATAATATACATAGAATTAGTCTGACAGATTGAAATTCTTTACATGAACTTTTAGCCACCTTTAATGCTCTGTGTAGAGTGCATTAACATATGGTAGGGCCACCCATTGATTAAAAATAAAAGAGAGAACCCCCCTCCCGATTTTGTTTAAAATCAATTTTGTCTTCATTTACAATATAGTTCACCTTTTGGACTTGCTATTTAAAGATAAATGTTTTGAATTTGGTTCTTTAACAATTGTTTAATCTCAAGGTTTTGCTTGATTTTTTTTTTTTTTTTTTTTTTGGGGTGGGGGGGGGGGGGGGTTTTTTAAGCCGTTAACACCAGCAGTAGTATTGGTTACCTCTGTCAAGAGCCCATTTAAATCATAATTTTATGTGGTGGACAGTGGAATGATAAATAGATGATGTCAAGATCACCTCTGAAGTCAAGAATATAGTTACCTTTGGAGTGGCGAGATATTAAAATTTGCCATTCATGCGGTTTTCCTGTCCTGTTTGTACCTGATTCCCAGGTGGGTTGAGGTGAGACAGAGTGCATATAGTCATAGCGACCCTCAGGGTGTCTAAGCCAGATATTGCTTGGCAACAGTATTCAAGTTGTGTTTACTTTCAAAGATAATAGAGTAGTATGTTAAGTGGCTGTCTGGAGAGAGACAGACAGACAGACAGAGACAGACAGACAGAGAAAGAGAACTTTAGAGATAACTATTCACAGAGAGAGGGAGAGAGAGCAGTAAACATACATACTCATTACTGATACATGTATGTATACGTCATTATGTGTCAAAAACTGTCAATGTTTGTGCTAGTGAAGGGGGCAGGGAGGAGAATATATGAGAATGTGCATCAGGATGTAATAGATATATTATTAATTAATATATATATATGCATGATTGTAGGCATGGAGACTAGCTTTGCATGCAGCTCTAATAATCATTACATGCTTGGGAGCTTGCCTGAGAATTAGAAAGGTATGTTGGATTTTAAATTACATTTAATATTACTTCGAGGCAGGCAGACAGACATATTAAACTGACAAATATCAGAGAGACTGATATAGACAGACAGATAGACAGGGGTGTCTGGGACTTTACTTAGGATGACATGGAGAGAATGTAGTAGGGAGTGGGAGGGAGAGCGTCTTGTCGGTGATCTCTGGTTAAAAGAGATCTCTCATGGCTTGGGAGAAGACGTTCTAGCGTTTGATGGGGAATTGAATGGAACAGATTACCAGGAGTACTGGTTGTGCCCCTGATCTGATGGAAGAGTTCTCTGGCCAATGGGTGTTGTGGGATTGCAGGACTTTCTGCTTATGGGCAGTGTTATTGCGCTTTTTCCTTATGTATCCAGCGTTATTGTGGGTTTTGCTTTTATCTATAGTGTTATTGTGATTTCTGTTTATGTGTTTATTATTGCAGTTTTGCTTGTGTCATGTGTTGCGTTATTGCATCTCTGCTTTATATATGCAGTGCTGTGGCAGCGAAGCTTGTGTATGTCCACTGTACATAACGATTGTAGATCTTCTGTATCACAGATGAGAGGATGCACAGGGGATGGGTTTTTAATGTTTTGTAAGATGTTTTGTTTGGGAATGTATTCAATCTCTCATTTTGCTTTAAAATTTGAATACTAGACGAGCATGTTATGAGTTCATGAATGTAATTGTGTTGTGGACATGCGCTTGCTTCCATGTGTGTGCACACATTCATGAACATTCAGGGCCAGGGAGACATGTCATATGCATGCAATGTGCATTTGCATTTTCACACATTCACCTGCATGCACGCACACTTACTAATGTGTAAACTTACAGATCTGCTTAATGAAACATGCCCATGTTTGTTATTATTATGCTAGTGAAATGGGCTCACACTTCATATTTGCTGGTAGGCAGTGGTACAAATGCATCGCCATCTATAGACCTGTCATCGAAACTAAGTGTGTAGTGGAGAAGGGAAGAACAAGACTGGGAGTGTTTTCTAAGAGGCCTTTGATTGTTCCACAGGTTGATTGATGAAACTGATACAGCTGCACAGAGAGAGAGAGAGAGAGAGAGAGAGAGAGAGAGGAGAGAGGAGAGAGAGAGAGAGAGAGAGAGAGAGAGCTGAACACACACACACCATGTGCACAGAGAGAGAGAGACAGAGATACAGCTGCACAGAGAGAGAGGGGGAGGAGAGAGAGAATTTGAGTTGAAAACTAGTACAAAAATTGTCTGTCTGTGTTGTTTCAGTATGTCTTGTGTTTAAAACAGCAGCTACCTTAGTGGCGGGTAAAACTGTTGCATATGATATAATCATATGTAATATCTCGCAGCCATTGATTAGGGAACTTCACCTCTAACCAAGGAACAAAAATAAAACCAAAAAACATAATTCTTTTTTTAAAAGTCTAACCGAGCTGCAATTTGTGTGAGATAATGTGATTTCTTTTATACTATCCAGTACCCTTGTTTATCTTTTATACTTTCCTTGTTTATCTTTTTTACTTTCCTTGTCTTTACTTTCCTTGTCTTTCTTTTCTTTATTTTTTCCTTTTTTTTTTTAAAGGGAGGGTGTATAAACTTGATCCTACCAAGAGCTTTGTTTTAGTTTTGACCTCGTTGGACATCTGCTTACCACTCACTCACCACCATGTGTGTAGATGATGTCTGAAACCTGTTAAAACTTGAGAATGGGTACATGTCTTAAATCGTGCATGTTATGAATGGACTTCGTCCATATTTGAAATCGTGAATATTGATTGCTTTAAAAACATTTTGTTTGTAGAGATTTTTTTTTTCAAATATTCCAGTACATTTTTTGTTAAAAATACTGATGCCATGAAAATGAGAAAATCAAACTGCCGGAAGCGGTAAGCTATGTTTGTTGTTGCTTTGATATGTGACAATTATCATTATGTGCTGTGTGCTTTCTTTCTGTCTGTCTGATCAAGTATCTAAAATCTGTTTAATCCAGACCAACGGAAGATGTTTACAACCTGTATTTTTTGTTGCAGTATTACGAGATGTCGTACGGACTAAACGTGGAAATGCATAAACAGGTAATGTGAAATCCACACATGTACATGTATGCGCGCGCGCGCAGCCACACACACCACACACACACACACACACACACACACACACACACACACACACACACACACACCACACACACACACACACATATGAAAAATGTGATTGAGAGATCATTACAGAGGTTGAGAAGCACAGACAGACACTGAGACAGAGGGGGAGAGTGTGAGCGAGTGTGTGCATGTGTGTGTGTGGTGTTTGTGTGTGTGTGTGTGCATGTGTGTGTGTGTGTGAATGTGTGTATGCGTGCATGCGTGCGTGCGTGTGTGTGTAAATATTTGAAAAGCCAAGCTGGCCAATCCCCAGGAGTGTTAGTAGATGAATGATGATGTGTTTTCTTTTGGGGTTTTGCCCAAGGTAGTCTCTGGACCTTGTGTGTCATTGTTGGCAGTGGTGTCACTTTTGTCCCCTGTAACATTCATCTTTCCTGGGCTGAAAAGATAGGGTGTTTAACTGGTGTGTGTGTGTGTGTGTGTGGTGTGTGTGTGTGTGTGTGTGTGTGTGTGTGTGTGTGTGGTGTGTTTACAGGTCTGTCTGCCTGTCTAGTTCTTCTGATTTAATGTCTTTTCACTATTACTTTTTAGTGATATTAGATGGGGATTACCGATTATATATCATTAAAGGTCTTTGTGACTGTTGTGTGTGTGTGTGTATGTCTGTCTGTCTGTCTGTCTGTATGACTATTTGAAAAGCCAGGCTGCCCAGTCGCAGGAGCATTAGTGGTCTGGAGGAATGAGTCTTTTTATGACAACTGTTTTTTTTCATAAACTTCAGCTGAGGATTGCTTCAACTATAGATACCTGGTACCGTCATTATAAGCAGTGTTGTCAATGTTGTAGCTGTTATAATATTTGTCTTTGCCGAACAGATACGTGAGTATGTGTTCAGCTGTGTTTGTTTCATTGAGCTGTGTGTATGTGTGTGTGTGTGTGTGCACGCGCATGCTCGTACTAATATGCATTCTTCAATAGAGTGAAAGATCACATTGTTTGTTCGCGTTGCAAACTTCCAAGACACGCTCTGTAGATCTCTCTCACGACTATTTTGTTACATTCTGAATGCTGGGGGAAAAAACTGTTTGACAAAGATCGACTGCTACTACTCACTCACTCTGACCCTAACAAAAGCTAGAACTTTGGAGTCGATAGTTCCGAAGAGGTCAGCAGCGCAAGCGACCCCAATCGCGCAGCACTACAACGCAGCTCGCTCAGGAAACAAAGCCACCCAGGCCATTGGAGACAGACAGACAGACAGCCAGCCAGCCAGACTAGTCTTTATAATGGATAGAGGGGGCCTATCACCTCGCCAGCACCTATTTGCACAGCAGTTGTATGGTATCTGTTTGCTTGCTGGGGAGCCAATATTGACTCAACTGTGTGGTCGATAGGCGCTGACAGAAAGCCTTAGGGGCAGAACTGGGGGGGTAGGGGGTAAACAGGGAGCCCTCCCATGCCCCCGTACACAAACAAACTGCTGTCCTTACTGCAGGCAGGCAGGGAGAAGAGGACCCAGGACACTGCTGGAGTACTCTGCCTGGCTGCCTGATCACACAAACACAGCTTGCCCCTAATTCCCCATCTCTCTTTTTTTTTTTTTTTGCTTTGTTTTTTTTGTTGTTGTTGATGGATATGGTTAATTTTTATGATCCACCCTGCCCCCCTTTGCTTTTTTTCCTTTGGTGAAGTGTTTGAACATTGGGGGAGGGGGGGGGGGTCCCTTCCCTTTCTGAAGGAGAGAGGAGTAAGCAGGATAATACTGGTAATTAGATTGACAGACAATCAAACCAGGATTTAGAAAGATTTAAGAGGAAGGAGATTGGTGGGGGGAGAGGGTGCAGTTATGCTTGTGACAGTGTGTGTGTGTGTGTGTGTGTGTGTGTGTGTGTGTGTGTGGTGTGTGTGTGCTCTGTGTGTGTGTGCGTGCTCTGTGTGTGTGTTTGTCATGTTCTTGTACTTACCTTGATTTTGTCATTTGGTCTCTTTTCAGACGGAGATAGCCAAGAGGTTGAACGCGATTTGCGCACAGGTGATACCTTTCCTGTCTCAAGAGGTGAGGCCCTTATAAAACAATGGCTGTGCTGTGACTGTGCCTAACATTGAGGCTGTGTGGTTGGGTGTGAAGTAGTCTGGAGCTCTCACATCCTCACTGTGTTAGTGTGAGTGAGTGATCCACCAGTCACTCTCTTCAGTAGCTCCTGTCTGACAAAACCATGAAGATTATCATAGAATGAGGATCTAAGCTGAGTGTTACTGTTAGTGTTTTAAAAAGTCTTAGTCAGAATTTAAGCACTAGTTCAGATTCTGTGCCCAGTAACTGTAGAATACAGTGTTGTTTGGGATAATGGAGATTGAGGTTGTCAGTTTGGCTGCCATCAACATACAACATTTAAATAAAAAAATTTAAAGGATGGACACTTGGCAGAGAGGTTAAAACTGTTTGACTTCAATCCCATGGGTCCATTAAGTCATGGGTTCAAATCTCGGCGGCATCTAGTGAATTAAGGGAGGGGATTTTTATGATCTCCCAGGTCAACTTCCAATGTCGGGTTTGGTGGGTTACAGAAACACAGACATACCTATCATGCATCCCTGAAATCAGAATTTGGCTACTTTGACAGTGGGCAAAAAAGGTCACGTACTCCAAATCTCACGATTTGTAAACCTCGGAGCTCTAGCTGAGGAGCAATGAAAAAAAAGAGAAATAGTAATAATATATTTGTATTATAAACCAAGCAAAGAAAAGTCCCAAATCACCTTGATTGCTCATTCATTTTTCATTGGGTACATAAAATTTGGTGCATTTATATTTTACTAGGCTTTATTTAGCCCCAAAACAGAGCTGTTTCCATAGAAATGATAGTATAGTTATGTTTCAGCATTTAAAAAAAATTATATTACAGGCTGAGGCCAGCACATTTGTCAGTGAATAGCAACACCAGTTGCATTGCAATAGAAATGATAACGCAAAGCTCAGCAATAGTTGATAATTTATGGAGAAACATTTTTAATGCTACATGTCGCTTTACGAGTATACATTTTCAAGCTCTGCAAACATGTAATTGGGTGCAGAAAAATGTGTGCACACATCACACTAACATGTATTCACAGACATACATGTGTGCATGCATATGAAACAAACATATGCACACACATCCATGTGCACACAGTCACATGCGTGCATGTACATGCACACACACTTATACACACACACACAACACACTCACACTCACACACACACACACACACACACACACACACACACACACACACACACACACACACACACACAAAACACACTCACAACACACACACACACACACACACCACACACACACACACACACACACACACACACACACACACACACACACACAACACAACACACTACACACACACACACACACACACACACACACACACACACACACACACACACACACACACACACACAACACACACACATCACACACACACCACACACCACCCTCCCTCCCCCCTTCTGTCTAACTCACCTTGATACTTCTCCTGCATGCCCAGCCCTACCTCCACCCCACCCTCCACCCCTCCTCTCTCTGTCTCTCTCTCTCTGTCTCTGTCTGTCTCTGTCTGTCTGTCTGTCTCTCTTTCTCTCTCTCTCTCTCTCTCTCTGTCTCTCTCTCTGTCTCTGTCTCTGTCTGTCTCTCTCTCTCTCTCTCTCTCTCTCTCTCTCTCTCTCTCTCTCTCTCTCTCTCTCTCTCTTCTCTCTCTCTCTCTCTCTCTCTCTTCCCCCCCCCCCCTCCTTCACCCTCTCACTGAAAGATAAGTAAGCATGCAATCAGTGCATTTCTCAGCGATAATTATGCCAGGATACCTCTGGCTCCATGCTCCTGGTGATTACAGCTGATCCGGGGTTGGGTCTGTTAAACGCTTGTGTTACACCTACACAGCTAATTACGCCCCTGGAGGGTGCGCAAGTCTGCGCAGTAGTCATCGTCATTATGTATCGTGTGTCCCACGGATATGACATCTGTAATCTACTAATTGATGGGAAGGTGTCTCCTCCCACCCCCTCCTCCCCCCCTCACACCTCCTTACCCCAGCCCCCTGGCTAGATGTCATGTTAAGTCTTTGATTATGTTTTGTGTGCGCACTTGCGTGTTCGCCAACATGGGATTAGAATAAGGTAATATAATACTCCGGTTATTTTTATTTTATTTGGGTTTTTTTGTGTGTGTTTTTTTAGGATAATGGAAAAAGCGCTCCTGCTTTTTTTTTTTTTTTACATCCAGTCCCTGTATGTATGCAGTTAGTAAATTTTGTCATCCGTTTTTCATGGGCACACAATGGCCGGCTCTTCTGAAAAGCGGAATGGGTTTTAACGTATGCCCAAGATGTTCTTCGGTTTTTCACATGAGTGCATCTGTGGTAGTGGTGTGTATGTGTGACAGTGTGTGTGTGTGTGTGTGACAGTGTGTGTGTGTTGTGTGTGTGTGTGATGTGTGTGTGTGTGTGTGTGTGTGTGTGTGTGTGTGTGTACACCATATTGCATGTAAGGTGAAATGGAGGAATATCATAATTATGTGAGGGAGATTTGATAGAGGGGAGAGGAAGTTGAAGGGGAGGGGGAGGGGAGAGGTGCTATGAAAAGTAGTGGAGCATAGAAAGTACTAAATCACATGACAGAAACTTGAGAAAGCGTAAGAAGTATGAATTATTTACAGACATTCAGTGATAAAATTACTGCCTCTGCCCTGTCCCTCTCTTCACACACACATCTGCTTCATAAAAAAAGAGAAAATTTATCAAATAAAGAAAATCGATTGCTTGGATTGTTTCTTACTCATACTGTCTTAGGGTGCAGTTAAAAATGTCCCGTTTTTGTGTTTTTTGTTTTTCACAGCTTCAAACTAAGTGGCTTTACCCCTAAAAAGACTCAGTGATCTACTTAGTAGCTGATGAGAAGGATCACAGAATCACTGCTCTGCTAGAGTAGAAAGTAAGGTGGGGAATAGGTTGGGTTTTTTGGGTTTTTTTTTATCTTATCTATTCTTTTTTTGTTTTGTTGATTTACTTATCAGTCAGTCTCTTGGCTCATTTTTTTTCTTTTTAAAAATACTTTAAAAAAATTTTCCCAAAAGATACACAAAATGCATATCCCAATAAAAAGACTGGGGGAAAAAAACCCAAAGAACCGAACAAAATTCATATAGATTTATATATGATAGAGAGAATCTAGTAGCCCTTGTTTTGAATAAACCAAAATATAAGTGATGTGCTTGAATTTTTTCCCAGATATTTATCATTGACAAAATGTACTAAGAAGTTGTCTTGATTTTGCCCCAATAATAATTCTATAATTTATTCAATACAACTTCATCAAACACTTAAACAGCAATTATTGTTGTCTGTCATGAGCAAAAATGCAGTTAAGCGCCTGACAAGTCAGGCCCAGCGCATCTGACTTTGGCATGGGATAGAATTTCTATCTTTTAAATCTTTCTGGGGAAAGTAAAAAAAGGCAGGAGAATGGACCAAGGAGGCAGAGAATACACTAGAAGAAGGTAATGGGAAGAAAAGAAACAAGACAGAAAAACAAAGTTAGCGATAGAAAAGAGGGAATTCGTAGCTCAAAATTTTCAGAAGGCAGGATTGCTATTTATACTGACATCCCCACCTCCTCCCTCCTCCGGGCATCACTACAAGGGGGAGAGTGGGCATAGCTATAAAATAGAGTTGAGAGGGAGGGAAATAAAAACTGGTGGACTGTGTGTTGCAGCATCAGCAGCAGGTGGCGGCAGCTGTGGAGAGAGCCAAACAGGTCACCATGCAGGAACTCAACGCCATCATTGGGGTCAGCCTTGACTTTGTCGTCTTCCTTCTTCCTCTGCTGCTTCTTCTTCTTCTTCCTCTTCTTCTTCTCCTTGCCTTGTTTTCTCTCAGTCTGCCTCTCTCTCTCTCTGTCTCTGTCTCTCTGTATCTCTCTATCTCTGTCTGTCTGTGTGTGTGTGTGTGTCTCTCTCTCTCTCTCTCTTCTCTCTCTCTCCTCTCTCTCTCTCTCTCTCTCTCTCTCTCTCTCTCTCTCTCTTTCTTTCTTTCTTCTCTCTCATATTCTTTCTCAGTTTATTGGGATTTACAAAAAGAATTTTCATCTCTGTTATTCCTGTTTGTATCGTTTATCTTCTTTTGCTTTGGTTTTTATCTTCTGTGTGGATATGTGTAGTGAGTAGGATGATAAGGATGATGATGATGATGATGATGGTGACAATAATGAGTTGTGTGTGTGTATGTGTGTGCGTGCACTTTTCATTTTTCTCCCTGTCTATCTCCTTTTCATCTTTTTCCTCATAATCTCTATTTTGTACAGTTTTCTTCTTATTGTCTTTTTTTTCCCCTTTTCTTTCTCATCTTTCTCTGTTTACCCCCTTTTATCCTCCTCTCTTTGCTATTCTTTCCTATATATATATATTTTTTTTTTTGGGGGGGGGGGGGGGGGTGAGGTTACTTCTAATGCCCTTATTGTTTTAAAAAAGGCTGCTAATTTATTTCTTTAGAAAGAAAAAGAAAAAAGCATGAGACTGAGTAGGGTGTGTGTGTGTTCCTGTTTTTATTTGTTCAATTATTCTGTTTAAATTTCTTTTTCTTAGGGCTTTTTTTAATTATTACTTTGTGTGTGTGCTTGTCCCTATTCTCTCTGTATCCATGCGTGTATGGGCACCCATGCGGTGTGCATGCATGGTGTGTCTCTACGCTCTCTGCATCCATGCGTGTTTTGTCTAGTCTTGCTCTGTTGATTTTTCATGTATTGTTTGTTCGTCACCTTCACACAAACAACACACACACGCAAGAGGAGATATTTCTCCTGGAGTTAACATCAGTGCTGACTCCACTCTCCCCAAAAGTCCTTTGGATGAGACTATAAACCGATGCCCCATGTGCGAAAGCACGCAGAACGTTTTGCGCACATGTTAAATCCTGTTCAGCTTTTGGAAAGAGTAGGCCATTGTGTGCTGGTGGGAACAGATGACAAATTGACAAAACTGCATACACACAGGTATTGGATGAAAAAAGCACATGAGTGCTTATTCCATTATCGTTGATATAAAAGAATAGATAAATAGATAAATAAATTTTTAAAAAACCACGACAGGAGGGTTCTGAAGTGGCAACCTCTGCCCTTTTTCCCAGCAACAGATGCAGGCGCAGCATCTTCCTCACCACCCCCATGGACCCCCCATCCCCCTCACCCCCCACCCGGCAGGGCTGCAGCCCCCCATCTCCGCCGCCAGTTCCGCCAGTCTCTTCTCCGCAGCCTTCCCTCCTGGATTCCCCGGCATGCCACCCCACCTGGGAGCCATGAAGGAAAGCAGCGACAAAGGTGGGTTGTCTGTCTGTCGTCTGGTGAGGAAGGGGTGTGATGAGTGTTGAAGACAGGTTCTGCAGTGGTTTTGTGGGGGGGTGCATGTTCAAATCCGTTCTGCCTTTTAGAAGAGTAGGCCATTCATGTTGGTAAGAATGGATGACAAAAAATTATTTAACAATGCAAGCACTCTGGTGTCGTGTCTTGATGTCATCCCTGAACTCGGAATGTGGCTACCTTAATGCTGGACAAAAACAGTGGCATACGCAAGAATTTCACCATTGGTGAACCTTGGAGCTCTAGCCAAGGAATGAGAAAAAAAACAAAAAACAATGATAAATCTCTGTAGTCAGCACTAAACCAGATCTGACTGCAGTCAGTCCCTCCTCCCCCTGCTCAGCCTGAAATTGAAATCACAGCGGAAAACAAACTCCTGGTCTGAGTTGAACTTAGAATAGAAACCGACCTGATTGGAGCAGGTCCACCAGCGTGTCAACAAAGAAGAGAAAAGGAAAGGAAATCCCTTGTAGTCGGTCCTTTCATGCTTGAGCTGAGCGGGCCAGAGAGTGTGAAAGGTAGGACTGTACCTGAGGCCCTGACTGCCTCTCCTCATTATTGCCCACCTGAGTAGCCCTGGCTTCCGTGATTGCGTCACAAGGTGTCTCCAATACCTCTGCCCCTGGGGTGTGCTGTCTAACTCAAAGTTTGGCAAAGAGCCTCTATAACTGTTCAGGATTCAAATCTCAAGAGGCCAGGGATTCTCCATGGTGGGCGAGCTCCTCAGGCAAAGAAATGAGACAGGTAGCGCAGGGGTTATAAAGGAGGATGACTAGAATGAGGAAGATAGTTGTGGCGCTGGTCTGTGGGAGGCCATCCATGTAAGTGGTGTTTTTGTCACCTAGCTCTTCAGGACTAGCTAGATTGGTGGAGGTGGCAGGGGGTGTATGTGTGTGTAGGGGGGGGGGGGGGGGGGGGAGGTGTGTTTGGGTGGAAGGTGTGGCTGCCAGACCCATGGTGTGTGCTGGTAATTGGAAAAGTGGAGAGGGGAGTGAATGATTCATGGGCCTTATTTCAACTTCTCTGACTCTCTTGTTAAGCTGTCCACCCACCCCCCACCCCCAAACACACACAGAGTATACACACACACTGACACACACACAGAGTATACACACACACACACACACACACACACACACATATACATGCACGCAGCACGCACGCACACACACACACACACACACACACACAAAACACACACAACACCACACACACACACACACACACACACACAGAGTATACATGCACGCACGCACGCACGCACGCCACACACACACACACACACACCACACACACACCACACACACACACACCACACACACAGAGTATACATGCACACACACACACACACCACACACACACACACACCACACACACACACACACACACAGAGTATACATGCCACCACACACAACACACCACACACACACACACACACACCACACACACAGATACACACACACAACACACAAAACACAACAACATCACACACACACACACACACACTTTTTCTTCCTCCCTTTGTGATAATGTCTTACTGTACATTGTGTTCAGCTATTTGGTTATTTGTATGAAAAAAACACACAAAAAACCATATTAGAATGTTGCATACCCTCTTTCCTTCTCTTTTTGTCTTGAATAAGATGAGCTCGAGAAAGGGAAGGAGGTTAGTTTGTTTTTTAAAGCAGTGTTTTGAAGGCTTTTAACTTACATGTTAAAAAGTCATCAGTAGAAAGACAGTCATAAAAGTGTTTTTTTAATTAATGAAAGATTCTTGGCTTCATTGTGACATGTCTTTTCACCCCCCCCCCCCCCCCCCCCCCCCAAACAAAGAACAGCTGCTAGCTGAAGTGCAGTGCCTAGTCACCAAGTTTTGACTTAAATACGAATTTGCGTGTGCACACACATGCACACGTTTACCCTACCCCCACCCCCCACATGCACATGCGTGGGAACACAATACACATACACCTACACCTACATACAAGACACCACCCTACACCTACACACACACACAACCACACACACACACACACACACACACACACACACACACACACCACACACACACATCACTCACTCACTCACTCACTCATCATCACTCACTCACTCACTCACTCACTCACTCACTCACTCACTCACTCACTCACTCACTCACTCACACACACACACACACACACACACACACACACACACACACACACACACACACACACACACACACACACACACACACACACACACACTGAACACACAGACAGTGCTTTTTATATTCATGACAGATTTTAGGATTTGAAATGTTTATAGATGCAAAATTCCTGAACAGCATAAAAACATATTAATGGTTTAATGGGTTTAAAACAACAATAACAGGAAAACAGCAAAAATTTGCATTGGCTTGAGGGAATTTTTTTTTAGGAAAACAACAATCACTAGGTGATAATGTGCATTTGCTTTTGATGCCTAGAGAAGAAGGGAGAGAGAGAGAGACAGAGAGAGAGAGAGAGAGACAGAGAGAGAGAGGGAGAAAATATGACACAGGAGAGAAATTGTTTAGTTAAATGGAAA
>CM060328.1:57864531-57869531 GCA_030674155.1 Stramonita haemastoma
ATGGTTTTTTTTTAAAATTGTGTGTGTGGGGGGTTTGGTGCATACAGATGAGGTTGGGGGTGGTTTTTGGAACATGCTTTTTTTACTTTTTTTTTTTCAGAGTTTTTTTGAAAAACAGAAAGATCCTTGGAACATTTAAGCTGTGTTTCGGGGGCGAGATAGCTTGGTGGTCAAAGCATTCACTTCCTCAGCTAAGGTTAAACAGCATTAAATTGGTTAAACCTCTTGGTTGGGTGACGGTTCATGCGCCTTGGCTTCAGTACAGTCCCCAGTTCACCCACCTGCAAAATTGTACCTGCCTCTTTAGGGACAGGGAAGGTGAAACAGTGAGGGAGAGGAGATGGGCACCGCCTCGATATGCTGGCCCTAGAGAAGCTGAGGTCTTGACACTTCACTTCCCAAAGACTGCAAACTTTATGGGAACACCTGTACAAAATTGAACACTAAATTAATGAATAAACAAAATTGTTTTTGCTGCAAGGAGTAAACAGATTTTTTTTTTTTTTAGAGTAATACTTATCACATTCCAACATTTATAATGATTCAGAGCAGCAGTTCCTGGGCACAAGTATTATATATAGTTGTGTGGTGACTGGTTTCTCTCTGTCTTACTGTATCTTTTTCTCTCTGTGACGCTTTGTTTGCATGTTTTGTTGATATTGGCATGTTTCCCATGATGAGAGTTTTCACTTTGCCATCAGGCATGGTGTTTACTTCTCTATCATTCAACCCTTTCTATTTGTCTCTTTTTCTGTCTGTCTGTCTGTCTGTGTGCCTCTCCTCTCTTCTCTCTCTCTTCTCTCTCTCTCTCTGTTCTGCTCTCTCTCTCTCTGTCTGTCTTCTGTTCTGTCTTCTCTCTCTCTCTCTCTCTCTCTTCTCTTGTCTGTCTGTCTGTCTGTCTTCCTCTGTCTCTCTCTGTCTCTCTGTTCTCTCTCTTCTCTCTCTCTCTCTCTCTCTCTCTCTCTCTCTCTCTCTTCTCTCTCTCTCTCTCTCTCTCTCTCTGTTGGGAGTCTTTTGATGAGACCGTAAACTGGGATCTTGTGTGCAAATGCATGCGAACATCTTGCACACACATTGCAGAACATCTTGCACACACATTTAAATAAAATCTATTCTGCCTTTCAAAGATTAAACCATTTGTGCTTGTGGAAACCGATGAGACAATTCATAAACCACGTGCAAATGATGTAGAGATTGAAGCGCTTGAGTGCTTAATCCATTTTAATCCTTAAGAGAAAAGAATAGGATAAAGAGAAAGGGAGAGGTGGTTTCACACTCAGAATGTCATTGTGATAACTGCCAGACCTGAGTGACAAATGAGCCCAATCCTTTAAAAAAAAAAGGGGGGGGGGGGGGGGAATAGAATTTTTTTTAATATAAAGCCATTAAAGGTACGGTGGTGGGTTTAAAGGGAGGTTACATACTTGCACATGTATGCATACACACACACACACACACACACACACACACACACACACACACACACACACACACACACACACACACACACACACACCACACACACACACACACACACACACACACACACACACACACACACACACACACACAACAACAACACTCTCTCTCTCTCTCTCTCTCTCTCTCTCTCTCTCTCTCTCTCTCTCTCTCTCTCTCTCTCTGTATCTCTCTCAATCAATGCAGCCCACTTTAGGTGGCTGCCTCTAGGCCTGGGTGATGGGTGGGGGGAGGAGGGGTTTCCTGTTCTGGCTTCTTGCAGTATTGAGACCAGCTGTTTGGTGGAAGTGTTCTTTCTCCTCTTGATCCTTGTCACAAGTACAGAGGATTTGGTTCCTCTGTCTGTAGGGGAGGGAGCTTTGGGGAATTTCATAAAGATAGGGAAGAAGAGGGAAGTAGGATGGGGTGGATTTGGGGGGGGGGGGGTGATTGAAAATGAAATCAAGATTTTATTTGCGTGTGGGTGTTGTGCTGGTGCGTGTGTGTGGTGTGTGTGTGGGTGTTTGCACACTTCGGGTTAACATCCTTCCACTGAATTGTGATATCAGATGAGGGAGGGAGAGAGAGGGAGAGTGTGTTCTAGGGTAATTTTTTTTCTTGTTTAAAAAAAAACATCAGCAGGAAGAAAAAGCATCAAAAGTAATGAACCTCTGCTTAGTGTTTCAAGTTTGCCATCATTTTTTTGTTGTTTGGTTTTATATAGCTGAAAGGCAGTTTGCCAACTGAACAATTACACATCACCTTCTTTTCCACATTGTTAGTATGGAGAGGGAGAGGGAAAGCCTATATAATCATTTGCTGAATCTGTGGCGTATATGCTGTAGCATTGATACCCCTGTCCCCTCACTATTCCCAAGAATTGTTGTCTGTGCCATTGAGGGGGGGGGGGGGGGATTTAATATACATTCCTTCATTCATCTACACATTATCTTCCTCTCCTAGTCAAGTACCTTTTAACATAAAGTGTTTAAAAGAAAGCATCTGTTGTGTTTTGTTGATAAGTGTAAACGGAAGCGTTCAATGAGCCAGTCTCTCTTTGAACTGAATTTTAACGCAGAAGCTTTTTTTTTTTTTTTTTTTTTGTCTTCTAAAAGCATTCTAAATGAAAGTACTAAACATTTCCAGTTGAACACATTGAGTGTGTGTGTATGAGTGTGTGTGTATGAGTGTGTGTGTACGAGTGTGTGAGATGTTTAATCCTTTGCTGGTAAGGTAGATGAATTTCTCTGTTGTGAGATAGTCAAGAATTTGAATGTGTGTTTACAGAGGAGGTCAGCATCCCCAGCCAATGACCGGGAGAAGTACAGGCATCGAAGCCACACCCCCGATCTTCTGGACAGCTCCAAGAAACGTCGGAATGACGCCAAAGGAAATGTAAGAGAGTGACCTCACTTCCTTACTGCTTGGGTGGAGCAGATTTAGGAATTTGAGGCAGATATGTCATGACCAGTGTGTGTGTAAGTGTTTGCGTGATGTGTGTGTGGTGAAAACTGCATGCTGTCTGATCTGTACTCGCCCAAATTGAGCTTCATGGATCTGATTTGTTGAGGGGTTTTTTGTTCTTTTTTTTTGGGGGGGGGGGGGGGGGTTGTTCCTTTGCTAGAACTTCAATGTTCACTAATGTAATGGTGAGACTTTTCCCACTATGAAGGTAGCCACATTCTGACTTCAGGGATGTTATGCTGGGTGTGTTCATGTTTTCATACCCACCACATGCTGACATGAATTACAGAATCTTGAGCATGTATATTTGATTTTTTTCTGCATGTGCACATATGCAAAGGGAATTAAGGCACTGGCAGGCCTGCGCTTGAATTTGGCCTGGGAGATCATACAAAATCCCGACCTTTAATTCACCAGATGTTGCTGAGATTAGAACTGGCGATTTCATTGACCCTGCAGGATTGAACGGTCTTAACCACTCATCTATAGCGTCCTTCAGAGATCTGATTAAGACTTATGTTATATCAACCTTTTTTTTTTTAATATAATAAAAAAAGAAAGCTGGGACTTAACAGGTACAAAAAAAAAAAAACTTGTCATAAGACACCTGCCCCCCCCCCAATCTTGTTCTGCTCTGCATGCTCAGAAGCATTAGTAAGTAGCAGCATGTGTGGAAGCAGTGACCCTGAAAGGTAGGAAGTGGAAGTGTTAGCTCAGCTGGGGGAATCCTGCTTTGCCCTTGCCTGGTGCTGTGCTGCTTCACACAAGGAGTGATGACAGATTTTCATCCATCAACTTCACCCCCTGTCACTACAAGAACTGAAAAGTTTGCTTTCTGGATGAGGGTATTGGAGGGAGAGAGAGGAGGGGGGGGAGGTGGGGGTTTGGATAGTGAAGCTCCAGAACTTGAAAGTTATCTTCTTGTGTATGCAAGAGGGCGTAAAATTGTTGAATGATATAGAAAAGTCGGGGTTTGAGGTAGATTAGATTGAATCGTTGGGGGGGGGGGGGGGGGGGGGGTAGAGGAGAGGATTTTTCTTTCAATAAAACATTCTGACATCATGACGAGTTTCATTGCTTATTCTCACTTCAAGGTTGCTGTTTTAACGATTGTGCTCATACGGCTCCTGTTCGGGCATGGCAGTGAAGCGTGACTGATCCAAAGGGGGAGTGTGAGTGTGCATGTATTGTTGATGATGGGAAGCCAGGCAAGGAAGGCTGCCTGCGTGTTACCTGCAGCAGTGAAGTGGGAACATGTCCTTGGGGGCAGGCAGATATTAAATATGTATCTGAAATCAGACATAGCCTTCAGTGGTAATTATCTCATGGACATCAGACCATCAGACAATGCTTGAAATTCACTTCAAAATTTCCGTAGGGTCATCAGAATATATTTGGAGTAAGAGTTTTGAGTTTACGTGCTGGGAAAAGGGACTATAAACATGTAGATAAGGATGTCTGATGTACTGCATTGTATCGGGCTCATGATTTGAAATGATTAGTTATTCAGAAACAAAACATGCATTACATTCATCCACAGATGTGACTGAACAAGCTTAACTCTGTTAACAGCTTATAGCATGCCCAAAGCATTGAACAAAAAAAAACCCAGCTATATGTAAATATTATCTCTGGGGTTTAAACGTATCTTTTTGATAATAGGATTTATAGTTAGAAGTGAAAAGGCATGTTAATTGTTATGGATGTCGAATAGGTTTTCAATATGTACAGTTTAGGTGCTTTTGTGAATTGTATGATATTGTGATGGTACAGTTGGTGTGTATCAGACATAAGTGTCTTGGGGCATAATATTATGTACCTGTGGTATATGAAATAAATGTATCAGACCGAGCTTAGTAAGGCATCATAAGTGTGGCGCAGTGTTTGTGTTAATGTGTTGGGTTTTTTGTGCACTGGCCAGTCATGATTTTATTTTTCTACTTACATGAAATCTGCTTACCACAAAAATTCCGCAACATCTCATCAATGAGAGATTGATTTTTTTTGGTAGTTTTAGATTGATGTTACACACAGTTACAGTTATATGTATTCACATATACTGATATAGACAAGTACAC
>CM060328.1:57872031-57917031 GCA_030674155.1 Stramonita haemastoma
TCTCTCTCTCTCATATCCTCCCCCCCACACACACACTCAACACAACTCACTAACCCCAACACACACACACACACAACACAAATGTGACCAAAAACCGCCAGAATGATAAAAGACAAGTGGCATCGTACACACACGCACGCTGTCTGTGTGCACAGGACAACACCTCCCCTCTCAACGGGAACCTGTCTCCCCGAGAGAAGCTGAGTCTGAAGGAGGGCCCCAAGAAGGAGGACCGCATGAGTCCTCGTAGCGACGCATCCTCGCATGGCAGCGCCTCCTCCTTGAAGCCCAAAGTGGAGGTGAGGGAGGAAGGGAAGGAAGGAGGGAGGGAATGACGGAGGGAGGGAGGGAGGGTCTAGTTTGTGCTGCTGTTTTGCTTGTGTACTGCAGTCTTGATGATACGTGATGTAGGGTTGTTGTGGGTGTTTTATGTGGGTGTTTGTTGTAGTGTGTGTGTTTTGTGTGTGGGTGTTTGTTGTAGTGTGTGTTGTTTGTGTGTGAGACTCTGTGTGTGTGTGTGAGTGAGACTCTGTGTGTGTGTGTGTGTGTGTGTGTGACTGTGACTCTGTGTGTGTTTGTGTGTTTGTTGGCTGGTGTGTGTGTGTGTGTGTGTGTGTGTTGTGTGTGAGTGACTCTGTGTGTGTGTGTGTGTGTGTGGTGTCTGGTGTGTGTGTGTGTGTGTGACTCTGTGTGTGTGTGTGTGTGTGTGTGTGACTCTGTGTGTGTGTGTGTGACTCTGTGTGTGTGTGTGTGTGCTATCACACTTGTCAGCAGGCTGACATAGAGGTGTTTGTGCACATGTGTGCATGCTATCACTATGCTGCAGTGCTGTCTGATGTAGAATAGTGTGTGTTTGTGTTTATGGTGTGTATGTGTGTGTTTTTGGTATGTGTGTCTGTGTGTGTGTTTGTGTGTGTTTGTTTATGGTGTGTGTGTGTGTTTATGGGGGGTGTGCGCATGTGTGTGTGTGTGTGTGAGAGAGAGAGAGAAAGAGAGAGAGAGAGAGGAGGGGGGCAGAATATCTCATCTTTGTGGTTAGAGCATTAGACCCATGATCTGATGGAAACTTAAGGTCTTGTGGTTTGTGTCTGGTAATGTGTGTATTTGAAGAGATCCCCCCCCCCCCCTCCAGTAATTATATTGGTTGTTTTCTTTCTTTTTTTGTTTTTTTTTTTATTGGGGAGGGGGGAAGAAGGGGTGGTCTGTGTGAAATAATAATTCCCAATTCAGTAAAATTGTTTGTGGGGTACTGGTTGACCACTTTTTATCTTGATGCAACCGAAATTCCTATCTGATGATTGGGCCAAGCTCGAACAATTGTCTCTCTCTGTTTGCCTTTGTCACAGACCTGATACAAATTGGATCTTTATAGCAGCTGAGAGCTGTTCAATTTATAAAGATTTTAGTTTTAAAAGCCCAAACAATAGCAGTCAAAGAAGAAAAAGAAATCCACCACACATTTTACCGAACCACGGGAGTACTTTAGGATTTAGTTGGCTTGAATTTTTTTTTTTTTTTGACAATGCAGCTGTCCCTGGTTGTATATGTTTGCCTGTACAGCTGCTGCTGGTATTGGATGCCGCCTGCATCCAATTTTTCTGTTCGAAAGTGTTGTAAATTTATGTAAGCTGAGATTCTTTTAAATTAGGGTACTGTGCTTATTAAAAAGATAGATCTATATATGGCACACAAAAAGAACTACCGACATGTGGTGATTGTGCCGGGTTTTTTAGTTTGTTAGTGTTGTTTTTGTTTTCACTTTCAATTCCAAGCACAGTCCGACTGTGGGGGCAAAAACATGGACTAAGAGTTGATAGTGATTGAGTAACACTGTTCATAATAGAATCGTTCACATTTCCCAGTGTACTTTTTGTTCTTGTTGTTGTAATCACTGATATAACCTTTGTGAATATAATGAAAACTTTAAAAGAAAGTCAATAGCTTTGTAACACTGATCGTAATGAACTTACTCCTATTTCCCAAGCATAGAACTTTGTTGTCCTTTTCTTGTGAGCATAAAGTGGGAGCTAGAAGCAAACAAAACTGGTTGTAGTGGGCTGACTGTTGTAGTGTATAGCATCTGTTTCAGCATGAGAAATCGGCCACCCCTGTCTCCAAACCCAACACCCCCACCAGCTCTGGGAGTGCCACGCCAGGCCCCTCTGGTGTCAAACATGGTAACTACTGACTCTTCCTCATTCACTGCTCTCTGGTTTTTTAGATGATTTAAAGGACTACTTGTTTAAATACTGTGAAAATTGACTTCAGTACCAGCCTGTCTGTCTGAAGGGAAAATGGGATGTAGGATGTAAGATGTGACTTTGCTGGAGTGTTCAGAAAGCCTGGGCTGAGGCATTATCTGTAAAAATTATTGAGGGGGGAGACACAATTTAGATTATCTGAAACTCAAAATATTGTTGATGTAGAATCAATCTCTCTCTCCAACCCATTTGACATATGTAGACATACACAGCCCATGACATGCATACATGATAACACACACGCGCGCACACACATACGCACACACCACTCCACACCACACCACACCACACCACACCACCACACCCACACCACACCACACACACACACACACACACACACACACACACACACCCCACACACACACACACACACACACACACACACACACACACACAAAATAGTAAATCAACACTGTCACTCACTCCCACATCCCTGCTTTGCTGGCCCCACAATCAATGAAGTGTACAGTACAGCGTATTCTTTTACAGCCGAGATATTATTTCAATGTGCTATGCAGAGTGAAACATACAGTTACATGCTTAGAAAAGGCAGTTTGTTACACTTAGCTATTTCCACGCAACAGACTGGCTGGTGTTATGTACAGTGTGTGTGTGTGATGGTGACAGTGTTGTGTTGTGTTGTTGCTGGTGTTATGTACAGTGTGTGTGTTGTGATGGTGACAGTGTTGTGTTGTGTTGTTGCTGGTGTTATGTATCAGTGTGTGTGTGTGTGATGGTGACAGTGTTGTGTTGTGTTGTTGCTGGTGTTATGTATCAGTGTGTGTGTGTGTGTGATGGTGACAGTGTTGTGTTGTGTTGTTGCTGGTGTTATGTATCAGTGTGTGTGATGGTGACAGTGTTGTGTTGTGTTGTGTTGTTGCTGGTGTTATATATCAGTGTGTGTGATGGTGACAGTGTTGTGTTGTGTTGTTGCTGGTGTTATGTATCAGTGTGTGTGTGTGTGTGATGGTGACAGTGTTGTGTTGTGTTGTTGCTGGTGTTATGTATCAGTGTGTGTGTGATGGTGACAGTGTTGTGTTGTGTTGTTGCTGGTGTTATGTATCAGTGTGTGTGTGTGTGTGTGATGGTGACAGTGTTGTGTTGTGTTGTTGCTGGTGTTATGTATCAGTGTGTGTGTGTGTGTGATGGTGACAGTGTTGTGTTGTGTTGTGTTGTTGCTGGGAGTTAGCCCATGTAGTTATTGTATGACTGTAGTTTGCTTTTCAGTATTTATATGTTGATTTATATTCTTTATTTTTGTTCTTTTTTGTTTTTTTGGTATGTTAGTCTGTCTTTCTTTCTGATTCTGTGAATCATATTTGTGACTGTCATGTAGAAAATGTGATAGACTAGACTGCAGGCATTGTATGTCTTTTTGTAGTGTATTCATAAATATCAGTTTTACTCCAGCAAGTGAGTTTAAGTTTTGACAAGTTCAGCTTTACTGTCATGGATTTTCAAAGTGTGAAAAATGTATGCTTTAAGTTCAGGATAGAATTTGACAGTCAAATCAGTCTCGTCACCATTAACATTATTCAGAGTTGACTACTGTCCCTTTAGTCGTGTTTCTCTAAGGGGGAGTGAAAACTTCTAATGAGTGAATGTATGATTTATAGAAAATACAAAGACTTCTACTCCTCTCTCCAGTTTGAGTGAAATGTGAAGGTGCCTATTTCTGTCCTTCCTCCCTTTTTTTGGTGAGACACTTGCTTGGCTCTGCTTTCTCAGTTCAGTTTTGGGTTTTGAATTTGCCGGTATTTAATTAATGTAGGTATGCTTCGTTGTCATTGTTGATGGGGTTGACAGACTTCAGGGGTTTGTTTTTTTTCATGGTGCATGCCAACCGTTTATTATTTGGTTTTGTGTGTATGTTTTTTCATTTTTGTGTTTAATCTTTGGCCTGTTTTGTTATGTTGGCTTTTGCTTTTGGGGGGGGGGGGGGGAGGAGGATTGTTGTTTTGTGGTGGTGGTTGTTGTTTTTTTTGGGGGGGGGGGGGGGGGTGTCTTTTAAAATCCAGTTTTGTTTGTTAGGACTTTTTTTAGGGGAGTGGGTTGACAATATTGGTGGTAAGAATAGTGCCGTCTGAAAAACATGATGTCGTTTTGACACCTGAATCATAGTGTGTTGAGTGGTTTAGCAATCATACAAAAACAGAACCACAGCTTGTGCCCCAGAATGTACAATTTATACCTCTAGGCTATCTTAAAGGACCTATATGGTGATTCTTTTTTTTTTTCTCTCCCTCAGCTTTATCTTAAACATTATATTATATATCATACTTATTATGTGATAAACATGTGTTGAAGTGCTGTGGTGAGTCAGGTGTGCTAGAGTGCAACACTCGTATCTGTTGACATGCTGTCAGGTGAATCAGAATTGTGTTGAGGTTGACCTCTGAACCTAGCGTGATGATTCCTCAGTGACAGCTGATGATTGGTTATCAGAAAATTGCTCTGGCTGAATGCTGTCATTCTCACTAGCTTTTGACTAGTCACTGGAAAATCTGCTGCAAGTTAAAACTGTGGAAAGATTCTTGATATTTGGGTGGGGTGGGGGGGGATGGGGGAGATGGATTGTGTGGAGTTCAGTGTTGTGTGTGCACAGAGCATGTTGTGAAGATGACAGCAAATGAACGTAGTACCTGTAAGACCATTAGCAATCCTTCTTCCCCCCCCCCCCCTCTTTCCTTTCTCCCAGCAGAGACAGACAAGCCCTTGTTTATTTTTAGCTCAATACTCCAGTAAATCAAATAAGTTATCCCTGAAGTCATAATGCGGCTACCTGCGTGGTGGGCAAAAAACGGTTACATACGCAACAGCTCACCATCGGTGAACCTCAGAGCTCTAGCAGAGTAGCAACAACAAAAAAAAGAAGTATCGTTATTGACCCACAAGAAAATCACATGATGTGGATCATAGCTGATTGTTGCATGCAACTTGCATCAGTGTTGGTTTAAATTTTATTCAAAGAAAATATCATATATATATATATATATATATATATACAAACTTACGATAGAGCAACAAGAAGCTAGAAGCATATAATGTGCTCAACAACAATGAAACATTCAGTCTTTACACTTGGCAGCTGATAGATGTCAGTTTGTTCAAACATCAGTGTCTGAGTGTTGAGGTATCACCTTATAGAAACAGTATTCAGTGATTAGAATTTTAATTTTTACTTTGTTGGTTATTATGCATGTTGAATTTATGTGCATTGCATGTGTTCTCAGTGTTGTTTTTTTTAAAGTTATGCAACTAGCTTTTAGTATTTTTGAAATTCTTTGCCTTTTGTTGTTGTTTGTGTTGTGTGTGTGTTATTGTGTTTTGTATTTGTCTCCTTACCCCACGGCGTCTGTTTCCCATTCCCCTGAATTTCAGACCTTTTGAAACTGTCTCGCTTGTGGCTTCCTTCACAGTGCACTTCATTCAGAAACACTTGACTTTTCTTTGGAACAGGAAGGGATATTTTTAGCTTTAGTTCATGAGTGATGTAAGAGTTGGGACGCTTAAAAGCAGTTGATATTTGAAGTATTATGGAATCATTAAGTGTATGTGTGGTTGCTGCAGGGTGGGGAATAGGCTAAAAACAATTAATACTTTTACGGAAGGAGGATTGTGAAAATAGGCTAGGCATGGTTTGAGGGGATTGTTTTGTAACAACTTTTTTTTTTTTTTTTTTTTTTTTTTACCTCAGAGATCTTCCATTATCCAGAGATTTAGTTGAATCGCATCTTTTCTCTGCCTGTCCTGCATTTAGTTGAATCATATAGTATGCTGTCTTTTTTTGTTTTGTTGGTTGGCTGCTTGGGAGTTTAATGTTGATTCTAAGTATTACATTTCTTCTTTGGTGAACTGTGTTTATTGATAACGATACTATCACAAAATCACCTTTTTTCATAAGCTTATTTTCACTTTGATTCCATAACTAATCGTTATAAGAAGAACATGCAAAATCTGAGTCTACCAAAAGATGGTTAGTTTTAGGATAACGTTGATATAAACATACTTTTTCAGAGAAAAAAAAATCAGAAAAATTAACATAAAACAAAAGGATTAAACACAAACGAACGCATGCATGCACACAAGCACGCACACGCGCGCACACACACACACACACACACACACACACACACACACACACACACACACACACACACACACACAACACACACACACACACACTCAAATCACCCTCTACACACAAACAACACACACACACACAACAAACACACAACAACATGAACCACAATTACACACACACCCAACATCTTCAATACTCTTGAAGAAAAACAAAAAAAAACACAAAATGATGTGCTCCTAATTAACAGCTTTACTTAGCATACATCTCAGATGTACATGAAGAATAAAAGTTTAAATGTTCTCATGCTTTTCTTTATCAGCTATCTGCTTGCATCATGTGCATTCATGTATTCATGCACAATTTTCACTCTCTCGTTTATAATGTACTGCCATGCTTTGCACCATGATAGCATGACTTGCAAACACACGCGCACCACGCACACCACACACACACACACACACACACACACACACCACACACACACACACACACACACACACACACACACCTGCACATGCATCATACCATAAACAGCTACCCTACAGCAGCACCACACACCACACACACATACACACACACACACACACATCGCCTGCGCACACACACACCACACACACACACACACACACACACACACCACACACCACACACACACACACACACACACAACACACAGAGGAGTTCCACTCATTTTACTGAACAAACAAAAAGCCTCCAGACAGACCACACAATAAATAACATGCAGCTCTGGTCTGTGTTTGTATGTTTATTTTCCATTCCTTTCTCCGATTTGTTAATTTTCTTTCTTGGCGTGACTTCTTTTTATTTTCTTCTTCTTTTTTTTTTTCTTCTTCTTTTTTTTCCTTTCCTTTCTTTTCTGTTCTTTTTCATTGGGTAAAACCTGATCTGTTCTTGTGTGTTGATTTCTCATTCAAAAAGAAAGAAGAAAAAAATGAACAGGAATTGGCAATCCTGAGCTCTCTCTTCTCCTCAGACACCACCACACTCCTCTCCCCACTTCCCCCCTCTTTTTTTCTTCTTTGTTTGTTTGGGGTTAGGTTGGTTTTTTTGTTTATTTGATTTTTCTTTTTTTTTAAAAATCTTTTCTGATTTGTAATTGCTGGGTTTCTTGATGTGTATATTTTTCTTCTGCGTTTCTTTTCCTGTTTATGTTAACTCTGGCTGTATGTTTTCTTCTGGGGGTTTTTTTTCATCGTTTCTTTTAAATTGTATTTTCTCTCTCTCTTTTTTTCTTCTTCTTTTCTTGTAAATTGTATTTTCTTCTCTCTTTTTTTCTTCTTCTATTCCAAATTGTATTCCCTTTCTTTTTATTTTTTTTAAAATGTATTTTCGCTTATCTTTGTTCTTTTTCTCTTTAAAATGGTATTCTTTCTTTTTTTCGTTCTTCTCTTTAAAATGGTATTCTTTCTTTTTTTCGTTCTTCTCTTTAAATTGTTTTCTTTTTTTTTCATTTTCTCTTTTAGATTATATGCTCTTTCTTTTTTTAAATTTTCTTTTAAATTGTATTTTCTTCTCTTTTAAATTATATTCACTTTTTTCTTTTCTTTCAAAATTGTATTCTTTTTTTTTTTTCTTCTCTCTCCTTTTTTTGTTTCCTCAATTTTCATTTTTGGGTGGGTTCTTTTTTTCTCTCTTCTTTTAAAAATTGTATTCACTTTTTTTCTTCTTCTTTTAAAAATTATATTCTTTCTCTTCTCTTCTCTCTTCTCTTTTTTTTTTTTTCTTAATTCTTTTCATTTTTGGGGGGTTGGTTTTCTTTTCTTTTTTCTGTTCTTTTCCTGGCTGTTGTCTGACTGGCTGTGTATGGTGGCTGTGTCTTCTTCTTCTCCTCCAGCCTCGTACCCTCTCCACCCTTACCCCACTCACCCTGCAGCTCTTCCTTCGGCAGAACTCAGCCCCGGTCACAACGCCCCTGCCGCCGCCGCGCCACCCTCGTCAACGGCCTAGGGGAGCCAACTCCTTGATGGGGTATCCAGCCGGCGACTATGGTGAGGGGTTTCAGCGTTGTGTTTGGTGGAGGGGGGGGTGTGTGTGTTTTTGTTGTTATGTGTGTTGTGAGTGTGTGTGTGTTTTTTGTTTGTGTGGTGTGTGTTGTTGTTATGTGTGTGTGTGTGTGTGTTTGTTGTTATGTGTGTGTGTGTGTGTGTGTGTTGTTGTTTGTGTGTGTGAGTGTGTGTGTGTTTTGTTGTTTTGTGTGTGTGTTTGGCGGAAGCTGATTCCTTGATGGGATAGCAGCTGTGACCTGTGGTGAGGCGTTTCAACTGTGTGTTTGAGGGGTGGGTGGGGGATGTGCTTGTGTGTTTTGTTGTTATGTGTGTGTGTGTGTGTGTGTTGGCAGAAGCTGATTCCTTGATGGGATATCCACCATGACTATTGTGAGATTTTGTATGTATAGGTTTTTTCCAGGGTGGGAGGGGGAGAGATTTTTTTAAAAGTGTGTGGATGAGTGTGTTCTGATAATTGGTTTCAATGGGTATTTTCCCCTATGTAGATTCTCTCTCTCTCTCTCCTCTCTCTCTCTCTCTCTCTCTCTCTCTCTCTCTCTCTCTCTCTCTCTCTCTCTCTCTCTCTCTCTCTCTCTCTCTCTCTCTCTCTCTCTCTCTCTCCTCTCTCTCTCTCTCCTCCCTCTCTCTCTCTCTCTCTCCCTCCCCCCTCTCTCTCTCTCTCCCTCTCTCTCTCTCTCCCTCCTGTGTGACAGGTAAGCAAATATACTCAACCCTCACGCCACCCAACACCATCGCCAACTGTACATTTTATGAGAGTGTCTGAGCTCGAAAAGATAGTTGTGAATGCGTTTAAACAATGGCTGGCAGGTGTTCAGTTTCTTGTGTTGATTAATGAACTCAACAGCTGCTATGTGAGGTTTAGACTAACAAGCGTATGGCAGTGGTAAAGCATCAGCTCTGTGCTGTGTGCGCATGTGCACAAATCATGCCTGTGTGCATATGGATGTATGAGACTTGTGTTCGTGAAAAGCGATCACTACAAATTTCCCCAGTGGTTTTTTTTTAAAGTAGTGCTGCAAGTGAAGTTTACATAAATGTTTCTTTTTGTTCCTTCTATGTTACATTCATACTTGTAATGTATGTTGATAATTTGTGTGTATACTGAAAAAGTTTGTGTATAGTCATCGGGTATAATGGAAAACGTGTTGCCTGTAAGTGACTTCATGACATTATATACTTGCAACATTCAACGGATATGGAACACATAGTGCCTGTATTGGACTCAGTGAGATGGTGTTCATATTTGCAGCATTTCAGATGGAAGAGTGCATCCATTTGTTCTGAAATAACTGGGTTTACTCGCCTCCCCCCCCCCTCTCCCCGGTTCATCAGCAGTCCCCTTGAACATGTGCCTCAGAGGTGGCTTGAACTCGGGCTGTTGGATCATGAGTGCTGTGATCTAAGCACATGGCAGTCCTGTCCCCCAGAGTTCACATCTGATAATAGTGCTTTGTGCAGACCATTTAAAGAAGGAATCAATTGTAACAAAATTTAATATATCAGCACCAAAATATGTGCATGGATCAAAGTTGCGGAGACAATAATTCTGTATTTATAGCGTGCTTGATATGGAAATGCCAAACAAAAAAAATTGTAGATAAATATCTCTGTAATTTTTAGAGAGAGAGAGAAACTCAATGCATCAACGCAAACCGTGTACAGAATTCTGTTGCGTCATTCGGTGTTCATAAATAGCTAGTAAAAATAAAGAGACAGAAAAATCAATAACTTCATATTGTGAGAGGTGTCACATTATGATTTGTTTGTGGGGTGTAATCCTGATATCACTCATGGGTTGTTGTTTGATTTTTTTTTTTTAATATAGATTTAATGAAAACAAGCAAGCAACCCACCAAAGCATCCCCCCCCCCAAAAAGGACCTGCACTGAATATGCTTGACGGTGCTACTTCGTTTCGCACTGGTGTTGAACACCACATACAGAGCAGTTAACACTACAGTCTAGGACAGGACAAGACAAGAACATAAAATAAGGTAATACAGCCTTTGTTCACTATACAATGCAGTATGACTGTCAGCCTGTAATGACAGAGCATAACACACAGGTGTGCATCATCGTAGCAAACCCATCAGACTCGGATGTCGGAAGCAATACATACAGATGGCGGTGAGAGTGGGTTGCTGTGGCCATGAACGGAGCAGATACTATCAGTCATGGAATCCCCTGTAGGGACTTTGTAATTTGATCAGTAGAATCACTTTCCAGTTCTGTCTTTCTCTCACTCCCTCTCATTTTGTCGTTTTGTCTGTTTTCTTTTTCTCTGTCTGCCTACTTCTCTTTGTCAGTCTGCCTCTCTCTCTCTCTCTCTCTCTCTCTCTCTCTCTCTCTCTCTCTCTCTCTCTCTCTCTCTCTCTCTCTCTCTCTCTCTCTCTCTCCACACACACACACACACACACACACACACCACACACACACACACACACTCACACACAGAGTATACTATAATATTTCAAGACCAATGAGCTCTCTCTCTCTCTCTCTCTCTCTCTCCTCTCTCTCTCTCTCTCTCTCTCTCTCTCTCTCTCTCTCTCTCTCTCTCTCTCTCTGTGTCTCTGTCTCTCTCTCTCTCACACACACGCACGCACGTGCGCGCGCACACGCACACACACACACGCACACACACACACACGCACACACACACACACACACACAGTATACTATAATATTTCAAGACCAATGAGCCATTAGTGAGTGCAATTTCAAGCAACACAGGATATGACACATCCTAAGGAAACTTGACCGCTTACAGGCATGCGATTTGATGACAGGAAATGACGCAAGTGTCAGGGGAGTCATTTTGAGATTGGCCTGAAAAGCTTTGTTCTCTTCCTCACTGTCTGTAAAAGTGATGATGGTAATTGTCATGATGACAGTATTGATGATGATGGTGATGATCAAGATGATGATGAAACCAGAATTACCAGCACAATGAAGAATAGGGATAATTGGGATAATGCATTTTCACTTGCAGGACAGACAACAGCAGTTGCTTTGTGAGCGTTCAAAAGAAGTTGATCATCACCAAAAAGAAGCTAAATGTGTCATAAACAATAGTCAATAGGTTCATGTGAGTTGTTGTGCAGCAGTTCAGTTTTGAATAAGAACAGATTGGTTTTAGGCTGTGAGTGTTGTGCAAGCATTTTTTGTTGATGTTTTTATTGGATTTTTTTTTCGGTGGAAGATTTAAAAATGAAAAATAATATTTTAGAAGTATGCATAACCTGTTCGAAAAAAAACAAACCAGAACTACCCTGGAATGCAAAATTGGTAGCAATCTGCCATGAAGTTTGTTTGCAGCCTGTGGTGTGTGTATATGTATCATACATGAAGAGAGAGATGACACCCCACTGTATCACGTTTTGTTTCAGGTAGGGCTGGATGCACACCACATGCGAGCATCACTGCCAAGCATCCCTGGAGGAAAACCGTGAGTGGGGCTCATTTCATTGTAATGGCCCTTCAGGGATGATTAAAGTGTTGTTCAGGGATGATTAAAGTGTTTTTGACTTTCCACATGAGTGTAGGGGTTTACGAAGCCTTTGGAATGTTGTGTACCTGTAGTGCCTACTCTTTCCACGTGAGTGTAGAGGTTTACGAAGCCTTTATAATGTTCCACATGATTGTAGAGGTTTACGAAGCCTTTGAATGTTGCAGTGCCTACTCTTTCCACAGGAGTGTAGAGGTTTATGAAGCCTTTGGAATGTTTCCTGTTGTGCCTACTCTTTCCACAGGAGTGTAGAGGTTTATGAAGCCTTATAATGTTTCCTGTAGTGCCTACTCTTTCCACAGGAGTGTAGAGGTTTATGAAGCCTTTATAATGTTTCCTGTAGTGCCTACTCTTTCCACAGGAGTGTAGAGGTTTATGAAGCCTTTATAATGTTTCCTGTAGTGCCTACTCTTTCCACAGGAGTGTAGAGGTTTACGAAGCCTTTATAATGTTTCCTGTAGTGCCTACTCTTTCCACAGGAGTGTAGAGGTTTATGAAGCCTTTATAATGTTTCCTGTTGTGCCTACTCTTTCCACAGGAGTGTAGAGGTTTACAAAGCCTTTATAATGTTTCCTGCAGTGCCTACTCTTTCCACGTGAGCGGAGAGGGGCAGATGCAGCCGGTGCCTTTCCCCCCTGACGCCCTGATAGGTCCGGGCATCCCGCGCCACGCCCGACAGATCAACACGCTCAACCACGGGGAGGTGGTGTGTGCAGTCACCATCAGCAACCCCACCCGCCACGTCTACACTGGGGGAAAAGTACAAAACTTTTTTTAAATTTTTTGTTTGTTTAATTTCTATTGGAGGTGGGATTGTTATAGTTAAAAGTTAAAGTCTGTCCCAAGCCTAAGGCTCATCAGGCCGGTGCTTATCCCGGTTTCTGTGGCGTTAAGCGACTGAGAGTCATAGACTCCCCCCTGGATAGGACGCCAGTCTATCGCAGGGTTAACCCCCAAACAAGGTTGGTACCCCTTTTACACCAGGGTGGGGTGAGAAAATAGCCGTAAAGTGCCTTTTCCAAGGGCTCAACGCCATAGCTGAAAGCTGGGATTGAACCCGCAACCTTTAGATTACGAGTCCAACGCCCTAACCACTACAGTACAGCGGGGGCTATAGGATTGTTATAGGGAGAAAAAAAACATCTACCTGTTGATTTTTTTGATTTTTTTTTGGAAATGGTTTGTTTTTGTGTGATTGTGGTCTATTCTACTGCAGTGAAGGGGAAGGGTTGAATCTTGTGATTAGAGCTTTATACTCATGACTGACATAATTGGAGCATGGGTCAAGTCTTCTGGGGAGACGTTTGGTCACACACACACAGCTTGACGCTCCCTCGCTCGCTCACTCACTCACTCACTCACTCACTCACATCACTCACTTACTCTCACTCACACTCACACACACAATGCACAAACACACAGGCACAAGCACACTTGTAGCATACAGAGAGATGATAGGTAAACACTCTAGAAAAGAGAAAATTAAAGATTATCACAAGTTTTTAAAAGTACTGTGACAGTACAAAATGTTTTGAGAGAGGGTATTGATACAGAACAGGGAATAAATAAAGAAAGAAGATGGATCTAGTCAGATATTGCTTGATGAGAAAACAAATGTGAATGTACAGTGATCTAGCAGTGTGTGACATTGGAGCATGGCTTGTGTTTCAGGGCTGGTTATATAGTGTTTATACATAGCAAGGAAGATGGATCTAGTTAGCAGTTGCCTGATGACAAATAAGATGTGAGTGCTGCAGTGTGTCTAGCAGTGTGTGACATTGGAGCATGGCTTGTGTTGCAGGGCTGCGTTAAAGTGTGGGACATCAGTCAACCAGGAAACAAAAGTCCTGTCTCACAGTTGGACTGCTTGGTGAGTTGTTAGCCACTAGAGTGATCGATCAACTTTATCAGGTTACAGACTTGCGCTGTTTGCTTGTGTGTGTATGTGTGTGTGTGTGTGTGTGCGCGCGCGTGTGTGTGTGTGTGTGTGTGCCTTAAGTTTCTCCATGGGGTGGGTGGGCTGTCAGTATAAATAGCATCCCCACCTTCTAAAAATTCTGTGCTAGGACTTTCCGTCTTTTTTTTTAATCACTCTCTTTGTTTCTGCCTTGTTCCTTTTCTTCCTGTTACCTCCTTCTTGTCTGTTTTCTGCCTTCTTCTGACTTTTTATTGTAATTGCCCTTCAGGGATGGTTAAAGTGTTTTTGACTTGGCTTGACTTGACTTTTTTTCACAAAGAAGATAATTCTCTCCTATCCCAAAGTCGGATGTGCTGGGTATGACATGTCAGGTGCTTAATGGCAGCACAAAACAGTTTCGCTCACTTGACAGACAGCAATAGTTGCTGTCTGAATATTGAAGTAAGGAGAAGAAGCTGCTATGTGTCATGTTTTTTGTGCCAGTGTATGTGCATACATTTAAGATTTGAGACAACTTTATTGTAGGTTCTGGCAGATGCAGCATTATTGATAGACATTTTAACATTCTTTAGTTAAAGCCAAACATTAATGAATGTATATTAATGTGCGTGCACAAAATGTATGTTTGCATCCATGTGCAAATGATGTGTGTGTGTCTTTGTGTGTGTGTGGTATTTGTACACATAACATGTGATATCATAGGATTTATTCTTCAGGTGTATATGTGATCATTGGAGAAAATCTGAAAGCCACTTTGGTGTGTGTGTGAGAGAGAGAGAGAAGGGAGTATGTGTGCATATTCATCTGTGCGCACACACACAGGCACATGTGCTCTGTACAAACACAAACAAATATATGATGATGAAAAAAAGGGACCCATTGTTATGGAATAATACTGATGTTATAATTGTTGTTGTTTCAGCAAAGAGACAACTACATCCGCTCCATCAAACTGCTGCAGGACGGGCGGACATTGATTGTGGGAGGAGAGGCTAGCACTCTGTCCATCTGGGACCTGGCCACAGTCAGTCACTTGCCTTCTTCTCTTCTCCTTGTTCTCTTCTCCTCTTTTCCTGCACTTTGTATAGCTTTTGTTTTTTGGGTTGTTTTTTTTTTTTTTTGGGGGGGATCGTTTTCATCATGAGAGAGAGTGTGTGTGTTAATGAGATGGGCATAGATGCAGTGGCTTACAGAAAAAACTCAAAATGGCTCAGAGAGAGAAGGGGGGGGGGGGGGGGGGGGGGGGTGAATGTATTACAGTTTACTAAGAATGAATGCTGACAGATTTGGCAGCAGCTGTAGCCAACATGTAAGGATTTGGGAGGTTGAGGGGGTGGGTGTAGTTTTCACTGTGTATAAAATATCCCTCATTTTGTGACTTCTTACAAGAAGCCAAAATATAAAAATTAAAAAAATCAATCAAAATTGCTTCCAATAATCCAAAAGGCAATCACAGGATACATTTTACATGTCTCATCCCTCACATCATACATTTCTCACCTGAATTTTTGTTGTTGTTGCCTTCCAGCTAGAACTTCCAGGTTCACCAGTGATGAGATCCCCCCCCCCCTAAACCATCTAGGTAGCTGCATTTCTGTGCATGTGTATTTAAAAAAAAAAAAAAAAATGTCATCCATTCCCCCCAGCATACAATATCTTAATCTTTCTCCAAAATGGTAGAACTGGTTTTTCATGTGTGCACAAGATGTTCTGCATGCATTCGCACTCAGGGGTCTCAGTTCACAGTATCATCTGAATGAGTGATGTTCAGTTCATTTTTGTTGTTGCCAAACTGAGAGGAAAGGGTGAGACTGGGAACCAAACCCAGAACCTCAACGGTTTACTCGTTAGATAGGTGAACATCTTAAACCATCCTGCCACCTTTCTTTTTATCTCATGAATAAAAATGAATTGTTGACATGATGTGTAACGAAGACGGTGTGCTGTGTGTTGTGTTCAGCCCACTCCCCGCATCAAGGCAGAGTTGACGTCCAGTGCACCAGCTTGCTACGCCCTGGCCATCAGTCCTGACGGCAAGGTGTGCTTCAGCTGCTGCAGTGACGGCAACATCGCCGTGTGGGACCTGCACAACCAGACACTGGTCAGGTGAGGAGGTCACTGTGTGTGTGTGTTGTGTGGAGTCAGACATTGGTCAGGTAACTGGTTTTGTGGGGATGTAGGTGATTGTCAGTGTGTGCAAGTCAGACATTGGTCAGGTATGGTTGTACTAGGTCTGTGGGGAGGATGGTGTATGTCTGTGAGATGTGGTGTCTGTGTGTGCCTATCAGACATTGGACAGGTTGTGACATTGATGAAACTGGTCAGAAATGTTGTTTTCAGATTAGGAGATATTGGTCAGGGTTGTATAATTTTTCCACTTTACCTTTGCAGTCAGTTGTAGCGGGTACTGACTATGGCAGTTGATAACATAGATGCTCTTGTCATATTTGAATAACTTTTCCACATCTGAACCCTCTGCTCGCTTTATACATTTTGTAAGTAATACTATGAAAAGGCCATACGAAGGGAAGTAAATCCACAACACAAGCACACCCACTACAGACAACGCCAATGGAAAAAAAGTCTTTTTTTCTTACTAAATGCATAAAATGCTGAAAAAATCCCAAAGACATCATGCACCCAAAACGGTTAGAAGGGTGGTGTGTGTTTGCAGGCCATTCCAGGGGCATTTAGATAGAGGTTCTAGTCATATTTCTGTAACTTTTCCCATTTTAAAAGCAGTGATGTTTCTTTGCTGGCGATTGTAGGAGTATACAGATTGTGACGGTTGTTAGACTAGATATTCTTGTCATAGTTGTGTAACTTTATTTTCCATTGTAAAAGAGGGGGATGTGTTTGCAGGCAATTCCAGGGGCACACAGACGGGGCCAGTTGTATAGACATCTCTCCTGATGGCACCAAGCTGTGGACTGGAGGCCTGGACAACACTGTACGCTCCTGGGATCTTAGAGAGGTCAGAGGCTGTCCCCTGCTGGGTTGTGTGTGCTTTATGTTGCTCATGATTCATGGGGTCAAGCGTGTGTGTGTGTGTCGTGCATATTCTCTTCCCAGGCTTTTTTTTTTATGAGTTTGATTTTTTTTTTAAGGACTGAATTTTAGGACTTTTTTTTCTATTTATTATTTTTTGCCCTTCCAATTAATAGTAACTTTATGTTTGAAACTGTGTGTCTGTGCCTGTACATGTGTTTGTGTCTCTCTCTGTACGTGTTAAGTAAACTGTTGTCAAGATGGGGTGGACAGCATGATTGGATACTAAAGAAGGCAGGGAGAAAAAACCAAAACAAAACAAAAATTATAATAATAATAATAATAAAAAAATTTAATTTTGTTCTAAAAAATTTTTTTATTAAAAAGAAGGTGGGGTGAGTGAGAGTCCTCTTCTCAAGGGCTTTAAGAACATTTTCTGGAGCTGTGTACTGTCTGACTCACTGTTCATTGTTGCCATTAGTTATCATTATTTCCATCATCATCAGTTATCGTGGGTCGTTGTGTGTGCAGGGAAGGCAGCTTCAGCAGCATGACTTCTCCTCTCAGAATCTTCTCTCTGGGATACTGCCCAACTGGAGAGTGGTTGGCTGTCGGGTAAGGGCTGGCTGATGTCCCCTTGACTGACTGAATGACACCCAGGCCACAGTCTGTCTTTTGGCGCTCAATGATAGTTATTTCCTTGATTGGTTCATGTAGATGACAATATCAAAAATGCATCCTAGTGTTTTCCAAGATTTAACTGCTAAACTACTGCCCCCTAGAATATATACATAACAGATGTACAATGGCATAAGATGTTTAATGTCATTGCAAAACAGAATTCTCTTGGAAAATCAAAAATAGTCATATTCACAGGTCATCTCATCAACAGAATGTGTCTTCACATCTCCCTTCCTTCCCCCCCCCTCTCTCTCTCTCTGTCTCTCTCCTCCCTCCCTCCCAGTGCTGTATGTCTCCCATCTCTCTCTGTCAAATATGCACAAACATAACGGTCAAATCATACATCCAAACAGGCCCCAGCCCCATTTTTATTTTTACCTACCTACTGATGTCATTCTGTCAAGACTAACATATAAAACTGCATATATACATACATGCTCCGAGGGGACAGGATAGCTCTGGTCAGAGTGCTCACTTTCCCCCAACCAAGGTTAAGCAGCGTCAAGCGTGGTTACCAGTTGGATGGGTGACTGTTTGTGCGCCTTGGCTTCAGTACAGTTCACCCAGCTGTAAATGGGTACCTGCCCTCTTAAGGTGAGACACGGGTCCAAAAGTGGCCCAAAACATGTTTTTTAGAATTAAAAATTGCTAGATGCATTTATGGAGATTTCCCTGGGTAAAATTAAAGAATTCAGACTGTAAAATGTGTCTTAAGAAACAAGTTACTCATCTTTGTAATAGATAAAAAGGTTAGGATTTTGAAATATTGAGTTTTGGTGGCCATATTGGATTGTTTCCATGGCAACAGTGCAGAAAACTGAGTAAATCTTTTATTTTTATGCTTTACAAGTGATGCCTTTTCAAATATGGCATAACTTTTAACATGGGCTTGTAAACAAAATTTCATCAGTTTCAACCCCAGTGTCCCACCTTAATTAACCCTTTGACTGCCATATAAAGAACGAGAACCTGAATTGCTCTGCCAAAGGATTTTTGCCAGAATGGGGTAATAATTCACCAAAAAATCTAGCATCTAAATTACCAACAATTTGATACTAACGTGTGTACAACTTTTGCACAGAATTGAATTCTGCATTAAACCAATTTAATTTGAAGGCCAAGTTGTATTTATAAACATGCCTGAATCATCCAAAAATAAACAAATAATTAATAAAAAAACTGCTCCAGTCAGCCAACGAAACTGAAGATAAAACAGACTTTCCGTCCACACAACGGGATTTCCCAACATATATGGGTAGAGGGAATCCCACACAAGCTTAAAATATCAATTGTTTTGGAATGGACCTTAAAACGAAGTTAGGAAAAATCTGGAAAATCGGTGCACGTCATATGACGGGGTAAGGCACTGGGAGTGCGCTATCAGTAGCACGTCATATGACGTGCTAAGGCAGTCGACGAGTTAAGGATCAGGGAAGGAAAGCAGCGAGGGAGAGGAGATGGGCGTCTCCCTCAATATGCTGGCCCCTAGAGAAGCTGAGGTCTCTGATGCCTCGCTCCCCTATGACCACACAGGGAACACCTTTACCTGTACCTGATATATATATATACGCCTATGCTCCAACAGGATGGAGAGCAGCAATGTTGAGGTTCTCCATCACACCAACGCGGACAAGTATCAGCTTCACCTGCACGACAGTTGTGTCCTGTCCCTCAAGTTCGCCTACTGTGGCAAGTGGTTCGTGTCCACGGGGAAAGACAACCTGCTCAACGCTTGGAGGACTCCTTATGGCGCCAGCATTTTCCAGGTCAGACACTTTTCTTTTTTTATTCATTATTTTATTTATTCATTCTTTTGTATTAAAGATTCATTTTCATTTTATTTTTATGTGTTCATTCTTTTATATTGAGAATAATGGAATAAGCACTAATGTGCTTTTTTTAATTTTTTTTTTACATCCAGTCCCCATGTGTTTGCAGTTTTGTAAATCTTGTCATCTGTTCCCACCAGCACACAGTGGCCTACTCTTACGAAAAGCAGAACAGGATTTAATGTGTGCGCAAGATGTTCTGTGTGGGTTTGCACACGGTCTATAGACTCATCCAAAGGACTTTGTTAGGGGCTGTTTGTTTGTTTGTTTTCTTTTGTGGTTCAAAGTGCAAATGCTGCAGACGGAAAGGAAATGATGCTGGGAGTAACGTATGAATCAGTATATATTAGGATGCAAGAAAAAACAAAAAGTCCAAACTTAACTTTAGACAAGACATTAACTGAGGTCCTGTTTGTGAACACAAGTATATATATATATATATATATATATATATATATTATATATTATATATATATATTATATATATATATATATATTGTGTGCTCTTTAGATGTCATTCCAGCTTGGGGAAAAGAACGGGTCATAGCATTGCTCTGGTGGGAATTGATGACAGCATAAAATAAATATATACACACACCCTGGTGACATTTTCAGACACCAAGTTGGAATAATGGTGGGAGAATGGTGACCTGTGTGAAAATCTTGCAAACAGGGAGGCTTCAGAGTTTTAGCCAAGAAACAAACAAGTAATAGCCTTGTATGCAATAGGTCAGGAGTTGGGTTTGTTTTGGGGTTTTTTGTTTTGTTTTAAAGTGAAAAACTTCAAGAGTATCTGTCTTTCTGTTATTGTTGATTGAAATGTTCGGCTATTCATATTGATTGTATATGACTTTCATATTGATTGTATATGACTTTTCATGGTTCTAAATAACATGACGTGTGTGTGTAATGTGTTGCAGTCGAAGGAATCGTCATCAGTCTTGAGTTGTGATATTGCTGCCGACGACAAATACATCGTCACAGGCTCTGGAGACAAGAAAGCAACTCTGTACGAAGTCATCTTCTAAGTCTTTGTCTCAGGCACACCTTAGCATCATTTTTCTTTTCATCATCACAGGGAAGAGTGTTTCTGGAACATAAATCCGACCTCAAAAGACTGCATTTGTGTTAATCCACTGACATTGGAAGCAACACTTGTATCGTTCATCATCGCCCTTTCTTCATGGAGTGTAGTGTGTTGTGAGAGGGCTGAGAGAGCACCGAGGATGTTTATCGCCAGGGCTTCATGTGGTGTTCAAGTTGATGTGAAGCAGTATGTATGTGAACAATGCTGAGCCTTCAAACGTGAGTGCATGCATAAACTGGAGAACAGAGTGTCGTACTTTGGAGACGACAACTGTGGCTCTGTGTGTGTTCATCAGGGATTATCGTGTGACATCTTCAGACTTCTCAGAGCCAGCAGGGAAAAAAGAATGTGAAAATGTGGTCTTGTAACCTGATGTGAAGCTTGGTGGTGGTTGGTGTTTTTGTTTCTTTTTCTAACAACTCAGAAAGGAGTGTCTTCTGAAAGTGAGGTGTGGGATACATGTTGCTCAGTGGACAGGAAAAGTGTGGTTGTGTGAAGACATCTTCTGGACCAGTCATGTCCGTTTTATGGAGCAGACTGCCAAGAATCTGAAAGTTTGAAGGTTTTGAAAATGTTCTTATGGGTACAGAGAGCAAGGAATCGGCTTGGAAGTCGGCTTTTTATTGTTTTTATACATACAGAGTGTAAGGACTCTGCATAGTGTGTGTGTGTGTGTGTGTTTTATGGTTTACATGTGTGGAATACAAGAACTTGTGACAGAAGTGTGTATTTGTAGTTTTCCATGTGGTTGGTGTATTCTGTGTATGGGAAAGCGAGAATGCAGCATGGAAGTGTGTTTACTTTTTAGTGTGGTTCATATCTACCCTGTTTAAAAAAAAACAAAAAAACAGCAAAATCTTGAAAGATGAGTGGAATTTGTAGTGTGTGATGGGATTAATGAGTTGTGTGCAGCTACAGGGAGGCTGGACTGCTGTGCACAGGTGTGATTCTGAGTAAAAGTTTGGCTCATGGCGTGGGTGAAGCATCAGCACATGAAGACTGTCTGGAAACTGCCTGTGTGGATAGATAGGCAAATCAGCTCTTTTGGAAATGGGTGAACTGTGTCAACTATTCCCTGTGTGTTCTTCAACATCAGACTCCAGTGTGTAGACAGGCGCAAGACGTCTGCTCTGTGTAGATCATGTGACTTGTCTGCTCACTGCACAACAATTATGGTTTCACTTTGGCAGTTTTTTATAGTAATTTGGGGGGGGGGGGGGGGGGGGGGCACTTCAGGATTTTGGTGTTTTCGCCGTTGGTTCATAATCAGTACGTTAAATTTGTGTGCGTGTTTACAGCATGTTGTGTGTCGTTCATTTGTGTAGAAATGTCTGTGACTTGATTTTCTTCCTGTGTTTGCTGTGTGAGAAAGTTTTTATGATAGATCCTTGTTAACAGGACTTTGCTTTTAATCATACATATTTTTACTCTTTTTTATTTCTATATGTGTGTACCCCTGATGTGTAATCTAATCATGTTAATTTTTTGTAGGGAAAAAAATCTTTCTGTGAAGTGGATACTGCAAAGTACAATTCAGCTGTCTTCATCGCTGCTATTGTTGATAGAGAGAGAAGCTCCACACAACACTTCAGAGGCTTTAGAAGAATGGAGAGACCTGTAGTGAGGTCTGATACTTGTACCAAGAGTTTGGGAAGAAAAAAAATGGAGAAAGTTGTATGACATTGTATATTACTTTTTGTGGTGTGTATCACTTTCAGTGGCAGAAGATTCAAGGTGACAGCCTCAGTGTAATATTATGGCCTCTGGTTGGTGGAGAGCTCTGTGAACAACAAGATTGGATTAGATAGCAGAAAAAATTTGGGCTGCTCAGAGCAAGAAGATTACATCACTACCAGTGCAGAGCCACTTTTTTTTCTTTTCTTTTTTAAAAGATAATTAAAATTTTCCTGTTTGCTGGTGTATTTTTAAAAAATTCTTTTATCAAGGATTATGGATAAACTCTTTTCAATCTCCCTGCCACAGCCATACCCAGATTCGTTATGTCTCAGGTTCAGGAGTCCACAGGGACCCCATCAATATTAGGCCACGGTGGGGCCACCAGCCAGAGGGGCCCTGCACTTCTGCTGGTTCACTTTAATGGTGTTCAGTGATGCTTGTTCTGAGCTAACATATGCAGGACACCACCTACTTAACACTCTACTAACGACAGTATTAGCTCAATCGCGGAGCCAGACTGAGTGAGTCACCCACCTGAGGTGTCGACCATCACAACGTCCCTTTAACGACACCACACCCCCCCTACCCCCACCCCTGTGGACCTCCAACCTCAAAGGCTTTGACACAAACTCACCATAGGCACAGATGTGTATGTGTTAACCGAATCTGAGGTTACTATGAGACCAGAGCAACTGGGGCTACCGAATCAGAGGCACTCTTATGGGATTCAAACCCGCGACCTTCCAGTCCAAAATCCAAGGCGATAACCACTGCACTATGGTGGCTGGTTCATGTGCTTTTTTTTTACATTCAGTCCCTGTGTGCATGCAGTTGTCAATTTTGTCATCTGTTCCCACAGGTACGCAAAGTCCTTCTCTTTGAAAGGCAGAACTGGTTTTGAGATTTGTACAAGATGTTCTGTGTGCATTTACACAGGAGACCTCGGTTTACAGTCTCATCCGAAGGACTTTCGGATTAGTGGAATGGGAACTAAAGTTAACAGTGTTAATTCAAGGGTGCGCTGTTGCGGGATTCCCGCTTTTTTTTTTCCAGCTTTGCCGCAAAATTATGTGAACAGTGCGCCCTAACGGACGCAAAAAAACTGTGGGTAGCGCATATTTGAACAAACAGTGCGCCCTTGCAATTGCCATGTATATAATTTTAAAATAGCGCTACCTGCATTGGTCGTTATGTTGATAGTCCAGGGATGGCAAGATGCACTGATTAGCGCAGGCCTACAGTCATCACAATTGTCACCAAACGGCTGGTCTGACGTCATTTCCCTACTTGTTTACGTCATTATGTCATTTTCAAAGGAGCCTTGTACTCCTGAAACAAATGACGTCATTGTGACAGAGATCGTTAGTGGTGTTAGTGGAAGAAGCCGTGTCCCAACAGGGTTCAAAGCTGGTAGACCAAAGAGTTTTCAAGGCAGTTTTTCAGATCTGGCTTGACAAATAGCCCTGGCTTGAGAACAATGATGATGGCATAGGGAAGACTATCGGCCATGTGGCGTGTATCAAAAATGACTTTGATCTCTCTCTCTCTCTCTCTCTCTCTCTCTCTCTCTCTCTCTCTCTCTCTCTCCTCTCTCTCTCTCTGCCATATGGGAGGAAAAAATAAGACTTTGATGTTGGCTTTAACCCCTTTTCTCATCTAAATCTAAATCTAGTACTCCCTCTAACTCTGAATGGAAATTATATATACAAAATTGACTATTAACATCCCTGCCTCCCCTCCCCCCTCTCTCTCTCTCTCATATGGTAAGGGGGGGGGGTTAAGACTGAGTTTGGCTCTCGCCTGTTCTTTTTCATCTAGATCTAGCTCTCTCTCCAACTCAGAATGTGGAAATATAAATCTGACTTTGACTCCCTCTCTCTCCTCTCTCTCCCTCCCCCCCCCCCCCCCCCTCTCTCTCTCTCTCTCTCTCTCTCTCTCTCTCTCTCTTGTATACAAACAATGCATCTACTCCTGTATCCATGTAGTATGTATCCCTCCACATCTGAATGTACCACAGTCTGGAAGTAAACTGTAAACCCCCCCCCCTCCTTTTCTCCCCCCCCCCCTCTCTCTCTCTCACTTTCCTGTGTCAGAAAATCATTCTACAGACTAGCTGCAATATGTAAGGTGTATATTAAATCTTGTCTGCCAACATACCATCCTGTTTGTTTTGTTTCTAGTCCTTGAAAAATAGCAGAAATTAGAGTACTAATGGTATTATGAGCAAATACTACTTACTACTTGTCCCCTTTTTATGAAGGGAACGGGAGGGGGGGGGGGGGGGGGGGCAGATGCCCCTTTTTTTCATTTTAGGGGCCCTTGGGCCCCCTTTTTTGAAATCCTAGAATCAACACTGAGTTTACTCTAGGGGGAAATCCCTTCGCACAGGCATCCTGGTCATGACTCGAACCCAGGTCATCAGATCACGAGCACAATGCTTTAACCGCCAGGCTATCCTGCCCCCTCCTCCCCTCCCCAATGCATTGTTTTCTACAAGAATAGTATTAGCTACATAGAATTTTTCCAAGACCACCCACTTGTTGCTGTGGGTCCTTTTACATGTGGCAAGTACATGTCACCTAGGGAGCTTCAGTTTATCATCTTACCCAAAAGACTTGGACCAGGACACAGACTAACTTTCATCATGTAGTAGAGGGGGAAGGGTGTGAAGACCAGGGTTCAGACAGGAATCGAACCTTGCTACCTCTTGTTTTGTGGACAGGTGTGTTCCCTCTAGACACAGTCCTCCAAGGTTTCTTTTGGGTTTTTGTATCGAGTTTGGGGGGGGGTTGTTTTGTTTTTTTGGTTGGTTTTTTTTTTTTTTGGGGGGGGGGGGGGGGGGGGTTGTTTGGTTTTGTTGGGTGTTTTTTGCTCTTTCTTGGCTAGAACTCCAAGCTTTACCAATGGTGAGATGTTTGCGAATGTGACTTATTTTTTTTCCCACCATTAAGGTAGCGGCATTCCAACTTCAAGGATGATGTCAAAACATGACATCTGCAAGCATGCACTTGTAATCTGCTAGCCTGGGTTCGAATCTTGTTCAAGAGGATTTTTCCCCTGGAGTTAACATCAGTGCAGATTCCCCTCCCCTCAAAAGTCCTTCGAATGAGACTATCAACTGAGGTCCTGTGTGCAAATGCACGCAGAACATCTTGTGCGCATGTTAAAACCTGTTCTGCTTCTAGGAAGAGTAGGCCATTGTGTGCCCGATGGAACAGATGACAAAATTGACAAAACTGCATACACATGGGGACTAGATGTAAAATAAGTACATGAGTGCTTATTCCATTATCCCTGAAATATAAGAAAGAAAAATGAGTGTTTTTCAAATTTTGTCATTTGTCCCTACTGGCACGCAGTGACCTACTCTTCCAAAAGGCAGAAAGGGTCTTAATGCGTACACAAGCTGCTCTGCATGCGTTTGCACTGGGGATCTCAGTTTACTGTCTCTTCCTAAGGACTTTCAGTGGGGCAGGGTCTGTACTGATGTTAACTCCAGGAGGAAAATCCCCTTGAACAGGTACCTCGGTAGAAGCTGGAAGTGGGCTGTCAGATCACAAGCTCAATGCTCTAACCACTAGGCTGTCTTGTTCCCCACACCAAGTAGAAAGTTTTATTTATACAAGCAGACAAGTAAAAACGACACCCAAGTGTCTGGAACTGTCACCCAAGTTGAAAGTTTTGGGGGGAAAAACCTCCCAGGAAATCAGAAAGCAGTTAGTGAGTGCCTAAAACTTGCAATGCAGTCAGGTTTTCGTTTTTACTTTTGTTGAACAGTTTAGTGTGTGAAGGGGGTAATTTTTTATGAACGTTTACGCTCGAGTTACATTGTGTTTTATGTGATACAATTATTTTTTAAATGGCATTTTAGTTTTGAAAACTTATATCACACAACAATTTTTTTCCTTTTGATAGAATGGAAAGGGAAATAAAATATAAATGTGTGTTTTAATCAATGCCAGCCATCAAATATTTCTCTTAGGTTTCATGATTTATGTATTTGGTAAATTTAGCATGATCAGTGTGTATTGTTTTTATGTAGCTGCTAATGACTACAGATGGTGTTGATTTGGAGGGGGGGAGGGGGGTGCTGCTGTGTTGTTGTTTTTTTTTATATGATCTGCAAATTCAACCCATTTTGTTTTGCTCAGGTATACTCTCAAGGGTGTTGCTTTTTTTTTTTTGCTTTTTTTTTTTTTTTTGATGGGAACGTTTCCATGAAATGATCCATGTTCAGACAAATTTATAATCATGCTGCGTGTACAGAAATCTGATGGCACTCATCTTTTGTACTAGTGTTGTATTTTTGTCCTGTATACCCGAGTGGCTGAGAAAGAGTGTGCGAAGTGCTGATAAACTCCTTTAGGTCAGGTCATTCAGTTGGCATTGACAGCAGAAAAAAAAAATTCAGTGTTGTAATCTCTAGATGGTCAGTGTTTCTTAAGTCAATCACTGAATGCTGTATTACTTAACATTGACAAAAAATCTTTTGCCCCATAAATCCAATCCAATCCAATCCAATGATGTTGCTTATAGCCCCGCCGACCACATAGGCCATATCAGGGCTATCACCTCACGTTTTAAAACTCGTATTAAAAGAGTGCGACTATGTACAGTTAAAAACAAGGTATAAAACCAACTCAACTGTCCTTGCTTGTATCGACGCCCCGGCCAACCATAAGGGTCAACCCAGGACGGCCACCGTGTCGTGGGAAAACCCACATCGATCACACTTACAACGAGATAAAACCAAAACCAGATTCCTTAAAACAACCTTGCCCTTAGAGACCAACTATACCACTTTCACTCATATCAGATGGAAAAAGCCGGATTCTCTCAGGAAGTTAAAAATGGTGTTCGGTGGAACATCCCGAAAGAGGATCTTTAGGGAGTCCACGGTAAAATGCTTGTGCCTAATATCCTGAACATCCCAACACTCCAGGAGCAGATGCCTGACGGTCACTTGCATGTCGCAAGTCACGCACCACAGGGTTCCCTCGCCTTTCAGCAAGTGGACGTGAGTGATGTGAGAATGACCCATGTGTATCCTGGTGAGCACTGTCGCCTCCCTTTGGTTTTTGACACCCAGAGGGAAAACCTCTTAAGGCAGCAAAAAACAAAACAAAAACAAACAAAAATATAATGATAATAATGAATAGAAATTTTATTTAGATGTAAAGAACAAAATAAATTGATTTTGCTCTTCTTGAGCATAGGAGAAAAATTCAGTGCTAAAAATTTGTGGTGTTGTAGTATTGTGGAGTGATTATGAGTTTCCTTAAAAGAAGAAAGTTCATCGAAAGATCAGCTTCTGATTTAAGGGTTACTGCGTGCTGGTCCTGATCTCTTTCCCCTCCCCTCCTTTAAAAAATAGATAAATATGTTTTGTTGGATTGTTTTTCTCAGTTCAAGGAAAGCACTAAAAAGGTTATAATATTGAAGTTTATTTCATGTATCCATTTTTGTACATTCACTGTCAGTAGTTTGTTTCTCAAATCTGCGTCATGCATATATCATAATCACAGGTATACATGTGAACACATACTGTATATCCTCGCCTCCCCCCCCCCCCCCCCTCCCCTACATCCTGTATGCATGCACAAACTCTCTCTCTCTCTCTCTCTCTCTCTCCTCTCTCCTCTCTCTCCTCTCTCTCTCTCTCTCTCTCTCACACACACACATGCGTGCACACACCACACACACACACACAGAGTCATATATATATATAGAATTTAAAAAGAAATGTGTGCACAATGTGAAAAAAAAAATGTAGTGAAATGACCTTGAGGGAGTGACCCTTTGACTACACCACAGTCAGATTTTTGTTTTTCAGTTTACGTTTGCTTTTTACCTTCTTTAGCAAGAGACATATTTTTGATGGGGGTTTTGGTTGTTTTTTTTTGAACACCTACTTGGACCTATGGCACACCTGAACTTGTCAAGCGTCCTCCTTGAGCTGTGCTTGAATGGATTTAACATTAGTTGTTTTTTCTGCTGGTTTGATAGGACTAATGTTTTAGGTGTTTTTAGCACAGTTTTCTTCAAGTGTTTGGCTGGACCCCAAAATAGATACATGTGTTGTATGAATCATTTTTAAAGCATCTTTAAAACAGTTTAGAAGAATTTTAAATGAACTGGTTTTGTTCAGTTTTCTTTCATGCTTGTTTACCTATCTTTAGAAAATTGTGAAGATGCACGAATGTGAAAATTATTGGAGTCTGATTTCTTTTTTTTTCTTTTTTTTAAATACATTTGTTTTATTATTATGATTAGTGCTTTTTAAATCATGATTTTAACATTTTTTCAGCAAACACATATTTCTCTTTGATATTGCTTCGGTGTTGATGGACTTTTTTTTTTATCTTAACCATTCAACCAGAACTGTGAGAAATATAATCTTCGGAACTTGAGGCTCTTTTGAGCTCTTTTGACTTATGAAGAGTTTGGATATGTTTACAATATATTGATTCTTCTTGAGGTGGAAAGGCATCTCTGCATGCATGAATAATTTGTTTAACACTTGTATCCATTGACAACAACAGACAAAGAATTTTGGACTCAAAAGTTTGAACCTGTTGTCCAACACATTGTTTTGCGCTTCAGTCTTTATACTTTAAGACTGCATAGCATATTCTTTTGCAAAGTCTACATAGTCCTGTACACATTAAGACTGCATAGCATATTCTTTTGCAAAGTCTACATAGTCCTGTACACATTAAGACTGCATAGCATATTTCTTTTGCAAAGTCTACATAGTCTTGTACACATTAAGACTGCATAGCATATTTCTTTTGCAAAGTCTACATAGTCCTGTACACATTAAGACTGCATAGCATATTTCTTTTGCAAAGTCCACAGTCCTGTACACATTAAGACTGCATAGCATATTTCTTTTGCAAAGTCCACATAGTCCTGTACACATTAAGAATTATCATAGCATCGTACTAATCTTGCTAAGTCCATATAGTTCATCACAATTTAAGACTATTCATGGCAGCATATTTTGTCTAGCAAAGTCAGCATAGCTCATTACACTTTTAAGACTGTTCATAGCAACATGTCTAGCAAAGTCCATAATAAATAGGTCATTACAATTTAAGACTATTCACAGCAGCACAGCATATTCATTATTTGTCTAGCAAAGTCCATGTAGTCCAGTACACAGTAAGACTGATCATAGCATCATATTAATCTTGCAAAGTCCATATAGTTCATTACAATTTCAGACTGTTCATAGCAGCATATATATCAAAGCTAACATTGTAGATCATTACAGCAGAAGATGTTGAAGGTACTGCAGACAGACAGACAGCATTGACAACAGGTGATGTGTTGTCAGAATGTGTGTGTGCATGTTTGAATATTTCTTTTATCCCAACATGCTGTAGCCTGAATGTTGAGTTAATTAATGCACGTGTAATACTGTGTCATGATTATTATTCCTTTACTGCATCGCCAATGTGTTGAATCAGTATGATGTCTCAGGTGCCAATCTGTGTTGTCTGTTCTCCCGCATAATGAGGGATGGCCGGCCGGTTGGTCGCGTCGCTAAAGGATGAGTTGCTCTGTCTGAGTCAAGGATACCAGTCCTTCACATTGTCAAAAAAAAAAAAATCAATAAAGGACCTGTCAGTTTGCCATATTGCCAACCAAATGGGCCCTTACTGAAGGACTGACTATTCTATGGGCTCAACCTGACAGGGACTGCTGTCGTGTGTGAATCAGAAGTGAGAGAGTGGTGAGTTTTATCCTGTTTTTAGTGTTGGATTCTGTGTCGGTTGAAAGAGAATGGACGGAAATAAAGCGTTGTTTGTGATTGCCAAGACTGGTGTTCATGTGTGCTTTTTGAGGTTGGTTTGTTACATCTGTTGTTGCATCCTTGCTGAGAAATGTATGTTATATATTGTTTGTTGGATGGGGTGGGGGGGGGGGGGGGGTCTATGGTGTGTAGGATTTTTTTTTTAATGGATTTTGTTTCTTTTGCATATATACAACCATTATAGCTGGTAGCTGCAATGGTACAATGGTAGCTGCATTCATCCAACTTGGGGAATGATGTATTAACATGACATCTGTGCATGCATTTTTTAAATTATTTTATTTTGTCATTTGTGCTTAATTAATGGCACACAATAGCCTGCTCTTCCAATAGGCAGAATGGATTTTAACATGAGCCCAAGATGTTTTGTGTGCGTTTGCACATGGACCTCGGTTTATAGTCTCATCCAAAGGATTTTTGAGGAAGTGGAGATAGTACTGATGTTAACTCCACGAAAAAATCTCCATAAACGGTTGTCTCAGTGGTGGCTTGATCCTGAGCCATCAGATTAGGAGCACAATGCTCATAACTACTGGGCTATCCTGATCCCGTTAGTAGAAATGATCTGATCTGATCTTTTTTTTTTTTTTCTTTTTTTTACTTGCCTTTTCCTTTCCCAGGCAAAATTGGGCATTCTCTCTCTCTCTCTCTCTCTCTCTCTCTCTCTCTCTCTCTCTCTCTCTCTCTCACCACACACACACACACACACACACACACACACACACACACACACACACACACACACAAATCCAACAGTAAAAAAAAAAAAAAAAAGATCAACTCATAACGACCACTCACCAGCCTAATCTTCCAGCCAAGATCATAGAGTCAATATCGACTCGTGGGAGACCATTCAAGTGGAGATAAGATCCCACACACACGTTTGTTGAGAGGGGAGTTTGTACAAGGATAAGTTGCCTGAAGTTTGTCAAAAGGACCCTCTTGAGTCTCCTGTATGTGTGCACTGATCCACCCGTTTCTTTCCCGGCAAACCCCACCACCTGTCGTCTCCTAAAAGCTTGTTATCTCGGCCCAGTCTTCTTTCCCAGGATCTGCTGTTGATCATGGCTGAGAGATTTACTATCAGGTTTCGCCACACATTGAGAGACAGGATAAGACAAGGTGACATATCGGAAAACAAAATGAGTCACAGGGCACAGATAGCATTGTGTGAAGAGGTGGTGTTTCCCCACCAACACCCACAACTCACTGATATACTAAGCAGGGCGAAACTTAAGTATCACTGGCAAAACTTGCACTCTATAGCCTTGCCTTGTTGTTTTAGATCACACTTCAGTTTTTAAAGTAAAGCCATTTGAACACACAGTATAGCCTAGTTGGGTTTTTCTTTGTTTTTTTTTAATAAAAATATCACTGTTCAGAATGGGTTTTTTAAAAGTAAGATGGGAGGACATCAGCAAATGGACAGGCCTAGAACTCAACAAAACCCTGAGAAAGGCAGAACAGAGAGGGGGATGGAGGGAACTGGTTGTCAAGTCTTCATGGGTGCCCCACGGTCGCCAGACTAAGGGATAGATAGATAGAGGCCAGTTGACCGTGGATGATGGTAGGAGAAATTCTTGAGGTACGTTTAATGTTACAAACTATCAGACTTTAGAAACTGTTTTCCACTGGTGGTCGTGGTTGCTGGGTGTTCACCAACTGTACATCATGAAAGTTACCCAGAATAAGGGGAAGAAATGTGGGACAGCCTGGTAGTAAGAGCTTTGCCCTTGCTATATGACGTTCCGGGATCAAGCACGGGATCCAGTAACCATCCAGAAACCTGTTCAGGGGGATTTTTCCCTTGGGAGTTAACATCAGTACTGATTCCACTCCCCCTGCAAATCCTTCGGACGAGGTGCAAACTGAGGCCTCGTGTGCTAAGTATATTGGACATCTTACACATGCGTTAAAACCCAATCTGCCTTTCTGAAGAAGTTATTCCGCCGGTAAGAAAGGACGACCCCCCCCCCCCCCCTCTCCCAATTTAAAAAAAAAAATCTGCATGCTCACTGGTGTCATTTTTAGACATCATCCCTGAAGTCGAAATGCAGCTACTTTAATGGTCAGGTTGTCAAGAACAGTCCCATACGCCAAAATCTCACCATTGGTGAACCCCAGAGCTCTTGCCTAGGAACAAACAAATCGAGAAAAAGCACTCTCACTCGGGAATCACACCTAGGAATCATTGTAAGACTGAAAGTACACACTGGATGAGGAGTTTGCGGGTATAACTGTTCTAAAGTACCTCGCCATATAGACATCCATGCTCAAAACTTAAGAGGATTTTTCTCTTGTATTAAACGAGAGTGCAGGTTGTTACATTAAGAGCTTGTCATTGTTTTTAAGGAAATGTCAAGTCAAACTCAAGTCACAAACACTTTATTCATCCCATGCAGGGCAATTACAAATATAATGATGTCTGTTACAGCACAGCTGCACTACAATTAACTCTAATGTAGGTAGTGTGCTTCCCTTACATCGATAACTGACAAAGGTTCTGGCCTGGACTGTGAAGTTGAACACCAACACCTGCAGAAAGCATACATCTGTGAACTAAGGACACGTACACCTGTGTAACAGTGCGAGTGCACTCAACAACAAAAATGACAGCAAAAAAACAAACAAAAACAAACCAAGAAGCCATGGATTCAAACAGTGTGTGAAGCTGGATTTTAACCCCCATCCAGTCGGTAATGGTGGTCTGGGTACTTGTCTTTCAGATAAGACGAGGTCCCATGTGCAGCATACATTTAACCCAAGTAAAAGATTCCGCGACAACATGAGACAGTTGCTCCTCAATTCGCGAAAAAGCGCTCAAAGGGAAGCAACTCTTTACTATGCAGTCACACACAGAGAGAGGGGGGGGGGGGAACGTTCCACTGCATTGTGGCGATTTTCTCATCTCAAGAAAGCAGCCTGAATCTCACTCAGGACAGTCTGCCATGACTGTAGATGTTATTCAAGGTGGCAGGCCTGCCTGGAATCGAACATTTTTTTGTGTGTGTGGGTTTTTTTGTTGTTTTTTTTTGTTTTGGGTGGGTTTTACCTCAAGTTATTTTTTTTATGGCACATACTTCAAATTGGTGCTCCTCCTTTATTACACTTGAATACCCATTCAGCATATGTATAATATGTATGCATAATATATATATATATATATATATATATATATATAATATAATATATAATATATATTTATATATATAGTGTGTGTGTGTGTGTGTGTGTGTGTGTGTGTGTGTGTGTGTGTGTGTGTGTGTGTGTGTGTGTGTGATTTTGATTTGACTTACAAGTCTCTGTCAATACAGATTTATTCATGTGAAATTTGGGTTGCTCTCTCTGGGGAAAGTACGTTGCCACAAGAACAGTGTCACCTTTTTCCCCCCTTATACTATTCACAACTGTATTTTGTTTTCCTATCAGATGGCTTTTTCCCTACAAAATGTTAACAGGGGCAACTCTCTGAATGACATGGGTTTTATGTGCTCTGAGTGTGTATTGCACACGGTTTATAATCTCATCTGAAAAAATATAGCACCCATACCACCACTCAAGGTCGTAGTGGATAGGGGAAAAGTTGAGACCCAAACGAGGATCGACCTCGCACATCTTGCTTTCTAAACAGGTGTCTTACCTCCTGACCACACTCTTTAAACATGGTAAATCAGTGATAAACTTTTCTCTTCAACTAAAAACAAGAGAGAGATAGACAGACAGACAGAAACACAGAGAGGTAGAACAAGGAGACAGACATAGAAGATAGAGCAAGGAGAGAGACAGAGACAGACAGACAGGCAGACCTCCAAGGGTTGAGTGGATGAGGGTTGTTAAAGGGACCAAGCCCATTCAAGAAGTTCTCTTTGCATGCATAAGTAATTCATAGCTTTGTCAACATAAAAACGGGGGAGTGTTGGTTACTTGACAAACCCTCCTCAAGCCTTCTTCCTCTATCTCCCCCACTGTTTGCCTTGAGCCTAATGTTGACATTAAACTGTTAACCGCCCACCCGGGTTGACTCAGATAGGGGTAGTCCCGTCAGAAGTTTGCCTTGGCTTGAGCGATTAAAGGCGAGCATGGAGGAGACGAAGCTGTTGGCTGTTTGTTGTTGTCAGTATAAAAGGTAAAGGTAAAGGTGTCCCATAACCTATGTGGTCGTAGGGAGCGAGACGTCAGAGACCTCAGCTTCTCTGGGGCCAGCATGTTGAGGGCGGGCCCATCCCCTCTCCCTCCTGCTTTACCTTCCTTGACCCTAAAGAGGGCAGGTACCCATTTACAGCTGGGTGAATTGGGGACTTACTAAAGCCAAGGCGTGCAAACGGTCACCCATCCAACTGGTAACCATGCTCGACGCTGCTGGGGGAAAGCAAGCGCTCTGTCCACTGAGCTATCCCGTCCCCATGTTGTCAGTATATTATAGTTAAATCTGTAATCTTTGAAGTGTCAAAAGACTGTGAACTCAGATGACATGACATTTTGTTTTCCTTCCATGGCTAGAGGTCTCAGGTTCACCAAAGGTGAGATTTTTGTGTATGCGAACATTTGTACCCACTGTTAAGGTACCTGCATTCTGACTTCAGGGGTGGTGTCTGAACACGACACCGGTGTATGGCCTACTCTTTGGGAAAGCGGAACGGGGTTTTAATATGTGTACAAGATGTTCTGTGAGCCTTTCGCACGCGTGGCTTCGTGTTGTAGTCTGACTACAGACTTTGGGGAGTGAGTCAGTGCTGACGGGGGAGGGAGTCAGTGCTGACGTTAACTCCAGGGGAAATCCCTAAAACAGGTGCCTCCGTGGCGGCTCGATCCCAGCAGTCAGATCACGAGCGCAATGCTCTAACCACTAGGCTACCTCGCCCCACCATTTTGGTGAAGCATACTTTATAAGCTGTGCACGCATAATCACACACGCACGCACACACGCACACACACACACACGCACGCACACACACACACACACACACACACACACACACACACACACACACAACAAGACAGAGGCACGTATCATATTTACATCTTTATTCAGTATCAAAGGATCTCAATAAAAGCCCAGGAGCACTTCGCAACATTTCTGGACACTGTCGCCTCTCCCGCACCAGAAAAATAATCTTAGCCGCTAAGAGTGAAATCAAAGAAAAGAAGAAAATCAAAACCAAAATGATCATGCTAAAAAAAAATGGTGATTATTTCACATGAGACAAACAAAGAGAGAGAGAGAGAGAGAGAGAGAGAGAGAGAGAGAGAGAGAGAGAGAGAGAGAGAGAGAGAGAGAGAGAGAGAGAGAGAGAGAGAGAGAGAGAGAGAGAGAGAGAGAGACAGACAGACAGACAGACAGACAGACGACAGACAGAAGACAGACAGACAACAGACAGAGACAGAGACAGAGAGAGAGAGAGAGAGAGAGAGAGAGAGAGAGAGAGAGAGATTGTTCATGTCAACACCACTGCCCCAAATGAAAGAGAGAGAAAAGATGCAAAAAACAAGCATGCAAAAACGGTTGTGTTACATAATGATATCATAATCATTTATATAAATATGTGAAAGACAAATTCAAAGGAGAACACGTAAAGTAAATACAACTAACCAAGCAAAACTCAAAAACCCCGTACAAGTATGTGTGTTAAGCCTTATCCGAAGGACTTTGATATCAGTTCGATTTTACGGTCAAACTGGGAAGAAAGGGTGCTTGGAATCGAACCCAGAACCGCACGGTTTACTTGTTGGCAGGCAAACGTCTTTACCACTCTGCCACCCTCCCCTCTTTACACACAGGTTTGGAAACAATGGAAAGCCCTCGCCCAGAGCTCAACGTTTTCACAGCAGTTTGAGATAGTTATAGTTGTGATCATATATTTTCAAAATTATCACCACAAAAAGGTAAACAGCCACAACAACAATCCTCGTTGTAACTAGCATTTCGTAAAACAACCACAGATATAATTACAATAGTAGAAATTAATATCCCGCTGTTGTGCATAAACATACATCGTGAAGTAAAACAACAACAACAACAAACAAAAAAACGACATCAACGAAGTCATGAGAAGCATCTATACAAAAGAATAACAGAGTAATCGACTGAAGAAGCCAAAATAATATGCAACTGATCACACACACACACACACACACACACACACACACACACACACACACACACACACACACACACACACACACACACACACATCCAAGCTTTTATTTCAAAGACACTAGATACAAAATGGATTGAAATGCACTGGAACATTCTTTTACTTGGTTTTAGTAGCGTTTATCCGTTCAATAAACATGGAACAAATAATAACACGAAGAACACAATCAACATACAAACAAGCTAACAGTTTTTATTGTGCTCAAGTACAAAGTCAACATTGACATGGCGGCTGATGATTCGGAAGACGGGAAGGACAATGACCAAACAGAATGATAACAACATTGACCCATTCACAGATAATGAAATAAATGACAATTATCCGAAAAAATGTCTATTGAAGAACATTTTCATAAGCAAACGTTTGAAAAACTGCTAGTATCTTTTGCTGTTCTACTAAAAGTTAAGAAACGAAAAAGTAGAAAGAAAGGATATATATATATATATATATATATATATATATATATATATAATATATATATATATATATATATATATATAATATATATATATATGTGTGTGTGTGTGTGTGTGTGTGTGTGTGTGTGTGTGTGTGTGTGTGTGTGTGTGTGTGTGTGTGTGTGTAATGACTGCAAGACGTAAAACAAGAAACTGCAAAAGGAAAATGAGATAAAAGGACTGTCATCAGAAGAAACAACAACAAACAAAAACAAATCAGCAAACCAACACACACACAAACCAAACAAAACGTATTAAACAAACAAACCAACAATCACACATAACAGACAAAAACGAGAGAGATTCGTGGAAAGAGATAGAGAAATGTTAAACCATCCAAAGTTAGTCCAACATTGAATATACTGTGATCAACCATACTATACCAATTTTGTGTAATGATTTTGACATTTATAAACGCTTTGAATCCACAATAAACCGATTAAAGTTTTGAAGATAAAGGTATTTTGTTTCATGTGAAAGGGCAGAGCTGCCTGTTAAAAGAATTTGCACACATATGGAGTTAAGAGAGTGAAATTGTATTTGTACGAGCATAGTTATAATGTGGACAGTAGAGCAAGTAGGGTTGACCTGTCTCTAGGTCATTGCCACAATCAAACACTGGATCGTTTTAAACGTGACAATTAAAAATGTCCGTCCACCTTTTCTCTCTCCCCCCTCCCCCTTCCCTCCCCTGCAATCCTTCCATTCATGTTGATTATAGCACTATCCATCACAAAAGCCATATTAGGGCTGTCACCTCATTCAATTTCAGAGGCCCCACTTAAAAAAACTAACACCTTCTATTAGCTTCGAATATCTCACACCATCCATTCTTCTGGGAAAACAATATAGCCACCAATCTCTAGCCAAGAAGACGATCAAGCATAAAATGTTCTGAAAACCCCAGAATAAGTACACACACACAAAAAGAATACAATATGGTCCATTCAGGTAAAATTCTGTGCTCCCCAGCATATTTAAAAGGCAAAGGTGTTCCCATAACCTATACGGTTGTTGGGGAGTGGAGATGTCAGACACCTCAACTTCTCCAGGGGCCAGCATTTTGAGGGCGGCACCCATCTCCTCTCCCTTACTCCTTTATTTACCTCCCCTGACCCTAAAGAGGGCGAGGTACCCATTTACAGCTGGGTGAACTGGGGGACGGTACTGAAGCCAAGGCGTACAAACGGTCACCAATCCACATGGTAACCATACTGGATTCTGCTTAAACCTCAACTTAGGGGAAAGCGAGCGCTCTGCACACCACCGAGCTATCCCGTCCCCGTAGTCCTCACTACGAAAGATCGACAAAGTCCGACAGCAGTTTCCGCATGGAGTCTTCCGTCTCCAGGCCCAGAGTGGTGCAGACAGTGATCAGCTTGGCCTTAGCTTCACGCGGGGTGGGGGCACGCACAGCCAGGTTGGCGAAGGGCTCGTGAAAGCCGTTTTCCTCGGGCACCGCCATGTCCGCCTCCAGCTGCAGGAAGATGACGTGACCTTCCTGGTCCAGCAGGCGGAGGTTGTGGGGCGAGGCCGTGGTTGCCAGGGCGTGCGCGTGACGTGACGGGTACAGCATGATGCCCATGATGTACCCCTCCCCCTGCTCCCTCCCCACCCTCCCCTTCCCCTTCATGCCTCGCTCATCCTCCTCCATGTCTTCGTAGATCTCTCCAATGCTGCTGCTATGACTGTTGTTGTTGTTGATGCTGCTGTTGTTGCTGATTTCTGGGAGGACGGGGCGGATTCCACAGGCGCACATGACGGCCAGGTGGAAGAGGTCCACCTTGTGGAGCAGGTTGATCCAGTGCCGCAGGTAGAAGCCTCCCATGCGCGCGTTGACCTCCAGCAGGCGAGGTCCGTAGGGCGTCAGCATCAGCTCCACGTTGAACACTCCCGTGTGTAGACCCAGGCCGCGACAGCACGAGGCTGCCGCGCTGATCAGCTGCTGCTGTTGTTCTGAGGAGAGAAAGCAAGCGAACACGTGAGCACGCACGCACATATGCACGCACGCACATACATCATAAGTTGTTGATAAGTCTGATATAGAGATCAAGACTTGACGTCCATTATTGAGATTCAACTTCAACCATGACAAGCTCTAACATAACAACCTGCAACTCTCCTTTAAAGGAGAAAAAAATCCTCTGAAGTCAGAGTATGGCTGCCTGGTATATGCTGAGGTACTTAAAACTAACCATACACGCAAACTTCTCAACTTGTGTGTACTTCCTATCTCACAGTGATTCTCAGAGTGGGATGAGTGAGTCAGAGTGCACATTTCTGGGTGACCCCCGACCCTCCCCCCCCCACCTGGGGTGTTCAGCTGGGGAACGCACTCCACAACACACACACACACACACACACACACACACACACACACACACACACACACACCATCACCACCCACCACCAACCACCACACAACAACAATAACAATACCATCACCACCAACCCCCCCCCCCCCACCACCACCACCACAACCACCACCACCACCAACCACAACACCACACACCACCACCACAACACACCACCACCACCAACAAACCACCCCCACCCCCACCCACCCCCACACACCAACCAACACCAACACCACCACCACCAACAACAATAACAATACCATCACCACCAACCCCCCCCCCCCCCACCACCACCACCACAACCACCACCCCACCAACCACAACACCACACACCACCACCACAACAACCACCACCACCACCAAAACCACCCCCCACCCCCACCCACCCCCACACACCAACCAACACCAACACCAAATCAGGGTTGTGACTCACCTTCCAGAAGCAAGGACGGCATAACAGCAGCAGTCTCCATGCAGAAGGGCAGGTGGGTGGGGCCGTTATCGGAGAGGAAGGCGGCCACCACCTGGCTGTCGAAGAGCACCAGATCCACATCGTGCTCTGTGCCCTGCAGACGAGGCATCAGCACCAGGGACTGCCCGAAGCTCAACCCGCTCCCTGGGTGACACCGCTCGGCAAACAGCGTGCTCTCCACCACGCGCACGTGCTCCTTGACCTCAGTGACGCTGCTCACGTGCTTCACCCCCACCGCGCTGGAGCCGAACTCCAGTTTCATCACTGCTGGCATGGACACCTGGGTGTGACACAACAGAGAGATGGCGTTATGGGTTTTTTGTTGTTGATGTTGGTTGTTTTTTTGTGTGGTTTAATTTTTTGCGTGACAACGTCGGGTATATACCATACCATCCATCCATCCCATCCATCCATCCCATCCATCCATCTCATCCATCCATACATATATACTTACATACATACACTCATAGAACACACACCACACACACACACACACACATATATATATATATATATGTATATATATTATGTATATATATGTATATATATGTATATATCTCTCTCTATATATATACATATAAACACACACACACACACTCACCCCCCCCCCCCATCCCTACCCCCTATTCCCCACCCACACACCTACTCACCTTCTGCACAGCCTTGTCAATCTCCTCCATCTGGGTCACCCTGACCACAGGACTGGCATAGACAGCGGGCGGCAGGTCATGGGGCAGCTCCACATTCTGTCTGCCCAGCACTTTGTGGGTCCGCTCCTTGGACTTGGCGTTCAGCGCGGCCTCCACGGACACGGCATGAGGCACCCCCAGAGCCTGCCCCACCCGGGCTGCCAGGGGTACACAGTCCTCCCACCACGTCATGCACCCCGATATTTCCCGCCCTGAATGGGAAGACCACATGTTCTGACACAGTTCGACGTAGCAACTCAGTTCGTCGTAACTTATAATAATATATAATAATAATAAAATGGAGGCTTATATAGCGCGAATTCCCCAAAACATGGGTTCACCGTGCTGTACAATCAAATCAGTTTAAATAGGTTACATATGAACGTGAATTATTTGACTAGCACAAAAAAATAAGGAAAATATTACAGCGCAACTTCTGACGAACTGTGTCGATCCCCGGGGATCAATGAATAGTGACGAACTGCGTTAGCCCCCCCCCCCCCCCCCCCCCCCTGTATAAAAACAACAACAACCCAACATAGCTTTAATCAATGTAAGTTCAATATAATGCACTACTTCAGCATTTCAGAAGCTCCTGGCCTGATACATTTTTGTCAACTTTTTGACTTCAGTTCCAAGTTGTGACAAAGTGCGTTGACGCACTTTGTCACAACTTTTCAGCACCAAAAACATGCAATGGCAAAAGTTCTTAGTATAAAAAGGAAATGATAATAAAAGATACTAAGAACTTTAGCTATTGGCCTTCTCTTACGAAAAGCGGAACAGGATTTAACGTGTGCGCAAGATGTTCTGCGTGCGTTCGCACATGGGGCCTCGGTTTAGAGTCTCATCCGAAAGACTTCTGGGAAGAGTGGAGTCAGCACTGATGTTAACTCCAGGGGAAACATCCCCTCGGACGGGAATCGAACCCGGGTCGTCAAATTGCGAGTGTAACGTTCAGACCACTAGGCTATTCCGTCCCCCCCCCCCCCCCCCTACACGCACAGAGAGAGAGAGAGAGAGAGAGAGAGAGAGAGAGAGAGAGAGAGAGAGAGAGAGAGAGAGAGAGAGAGAGAGAGACAGTGAGAGAGAGAAGTGAGAGAGAGACAGTGAGAGAGACAGAGAAAGAGAGAGAGAGTGTGCGTGCGTGCGTGCGTGCATGCGTGCGTGTGTGTGTATATGTGTGTGTGTGGTTGTGAATGTGTTGTGTGTGTGTGAATGTGTGTGTTTGTGTTGTGTGTTGTTGTGTGTGTTGTGTGTGTTGTGTGTGTGTGTGTGTGGTGTGGGTGGTGCGCGCGCGCGCGTGACGGAGAGAGACAGAGAGACAGAGCAAAACGAACATAACTACTCCATCAAAGGAAGGAGGGATGTTTTTGGAATTTTTTTAATACCACTTTATGTCACAGCAGATTTCTCTGCGTTACCTCCTAGACCACCGATACTGATGTTCGTGTGGCTAAACCACCATATGTCCACAAAACTGAAACTTGCTCCTTCTCCCCTGTGTGCTGTGGTAAAGAAAACCAGACAGGCGAGCACATCCTTCAGAAGTGTACGCTATTCAGCGACCTGAGGAAGAAAGTGTGACCGACGGAGATAACCCTGCAGACCAAGCTGTACGGCCCTCGAGAGGAGCTGGAAAGGACATGCCAATATTTTTCCCAGACGCAGCTGACAGTGTAAAGCGAACGAGAGAAGAGAAGAAGAAGATGTTCGTGTGTGTGCTCACCTGGCAGGCGTTCGTGCAGCAGGTGGAGGATGGTGTTGGCGTGGTGGATGTCCTGGGTGTGGTCAGTGAAGTCCACCTGCAGGAAGGTGTCCACCGCGTCCTTGGCGGGGTGGTCAGGGTCAGAGTCCACCAGCACCAACTGCAACCACCCGGGAAAGGATGGGTTAAGGTACATACAGTCCCTGTAGTGAGTTGATGTATTGTCACTGCAGTGAGTTGATATATTGTCACTGCACTGAGTTATATAGTCACTAGCACTGCACTGAGTTAATATATAGTAACTGCAATGAGTTATATAGTCACTAGCACTGCATGAGTTAATATATAGAGACTGCACTGAGTTATATAGTCACTAGCACTGCATGAGTTAATATATAGTGACTGCACAGAGTTATATAGTCACTAGCACTGCACTGAGTTAATATATAGAGACTGCACAAGTTATATAGTCACTAGCACTGCACTGAGTTAATATATAGTGACTGCAATGAGTTATATAGTCACTAGCACTGCACTGAGTTAATATATAGTGACTGCAATGAGTTAAAAAAAATAATATTGTCACTGCACTGAGTTAATATATAGTCACTGCGCCGAGTTGATACAATATATACAGTCACTGCACGGAGTAAATGTATAGTCGCTGCAGTGAGATGCTCAATGCAGCTTTGAAGGGGGGACTTTACCATTCACTCTTGAAGAGGCAACACGCCACAACACTGAAGCATAGTGTCAGGCAGTATTTTGTCTTGGTTAAAGGTGAAACCTTAAGTATCCCACCTCAATCAAAGTCACACAGTCCATGCCAGGTATGTTCGTGTGGTAAAGTGGTTATTGTTATCCTAAAGTTGTACAGGCTCAACGGAGGTAATAACTCTTCCCTCGGTCAGGAAACTTCCTGTTACAAAAAACAAACAAACAAACAAACCCCGCCCCCCCCCCCTCCAACCTCCTCCTCTTTTCATTCACTAGGTGGGCTGCCAATGCACAGACTGCAAATCCAAGACCAAAAAGGAACTGACTGACAGAGTGACTCACCTGATTCCCAGCTCGGCAGCCTCTGCGTACAGGTGGCGCTTGCTGAAGCCCCCCGCCCCCACCGCCACCACCGTCTTTCCCGCCAGCAGGTGGCGCTGAGCCCTGTGGAGCATGGTGCGGAGCAGGGTGCCCACAGTCTGACCCCTCTTCTGGGGCTGCATCGTCTCCATCACCGTCACGTGGTACAGGCAGTCATGCGCGTTGACCTCGATCACCAGCGGAACCAGTTGGTTCTGCACTTCCGTTAGGATCACGTCAATGCCTGTGATAGAAATGATATACAGGGTTTTTTGTTGTTGTTGTTTGTTTGTTTGTTTGCTTGGGGTTTTATTTTTTGGAAGAGGGTGGACGGGGGTGTTTGTTGTTTTAGCTTGTTTTGGTTTTTGTAAGTTATGGAAAGGCCTTAACTTTTTTCTTTTAAGATGCTGCTTCTGTGTTCATACTCATGACCATAGCAGTTTTCAAACACATTTTTGCAGAACATTTGCTTCTTTGCAGCAATGACACTTGAACAGGAGAAAATGCTGTTTTTCCACAGTTCCACACAAAACCACCGGCTCTTCTTCATCTCATCTCTTCTCACTCAGAATGCGCGCACCAAACTGTCCCATTTTTCTTAATTCCCGGAAAGCTGTCAACATTTCTTTGCCCAAATCTCATGACTGTGCAGTTTAGCTGTCGTGATTCATTCCCAAAGTTCACTGTCCCATGTCTCCACGTGCTGGGTGGGTGCCATCAACACAGTGTGAAGCAGCTGTGCTACCACTCATGTCTGCATGGATTGTGTCACTTTGGCAAATGACAGTTTCACCAGTGTCACAGGCACACTGTTCATCACAGTCTGTCACATACAATGCCCCCATTTGCGAGTGTTACAGATGGTGTGTCAGCGTTGCATAGTGCTATGTTAATGAATCGGCTTATTTATATATTTACTTATTCTTTTATATCGAGGATGAATCAGCTATTATGCTGTGTGTCAGTCAGGGGGTGGGTTACAGAGAGGAGGGGATTCCTCACCATACACAAACACGTCCGTTCCAACCCTGATTTCACAGTTGTTGTCAGTGTGCAGCAAACTGGGTAGGTTTGGAAAAAACAGAAATTCGAAAGGGAGAAATCATTTTGACTTGCTTTTTTCACACTCCATTCTGTTCTCCTCTGCTCCTCTCCTATCCCTGTTCACCTGGGACACAAACTTTCTCCTTTACGCCACCCTGTGATCTTCTGTGACAGGGGTTGGTTGGTTGATGTTGTTGTTGTTGTCAGCCTGAGTATCACGGTTGTCTGGTTGTCTCTGTCGTTTGAATGAAGGCAGAGTGTTGCCCCGCGGAGCTGATTTCAATGTAGCTTCTAAAGTAGACGGGAGTCCTTCGACAGGCATTTTGTACGTGAAGCTGTGAAAAACTTGATATTTTAAATGATTGCTGTTGAGAGGGCTGTCTTGCTGGTTTTCTGGGTAGGGAGGCTACTCGTAGAGAGAGAGAGAGAGAGAGAGAGAGAGAGAGAGAGAGAGAGAGAGAGAGAGAGAGAGAGAGGGGGGGGGGGGGGCAAAGAGACAGAGACAGAGACTGACAGGCATCGAGAAAGAGAAAAAGCCCATTTAAAGAAAAAACAACAACAAAAAAAACAATCCATTCAACTTAGAAACAAAACCAGTCATACCACCACCAGCACAAACTATAACAACAACAACACTAACAACAGTAGCAAAAATGATAATAAACACACGCACCACCCACCCACCCACCCACCACACACACACACACACAAAACAACACAAACACACAAACACACACAACCCCCCCCCCCCCCACACACACACACACAAAACCACCACCCCCACCAATACACACACACACAGACCACACACACACACACAGATACAGACACAGACACACACAACACACACACACACACACACCAACACACCACACCACACACACCCCCCCCCCCCCCCCCCACACCACACACCACAAACACCCCCCCCCCCCACACACAACCCCCCCCACCCACCCCACCCCACACAACATCACCCACCCACCCCACCCCAACACCACCCCCCACACCACCACCCCCAACACCCCCCACTTACCGACGAGTTCAGTCTGGCATCCCTTGCCGCCCCTGTCTGTGGCGGAGAGCAGGCCTCCTGCCTGAACAGCTCCAGGGTCAGCTTCTGGCAGCTGTCCGCGATGGCGCTGTGGATGGCCCTCTGCCTCCC
>CM060328.1:57922031-57929531 GCA_030674155.1 Stramonita haemastoma
AGAGGGAGAGAAGGAGAGAGAGAGAGAGAGAGAGAGAGAGAGGAGAGAGAGAGAAGAGAGAGAGAGAGAGAGAGAGAGAGAGAACAACAACAATGAACAATGAACAATGTTTATTCTTCAGGCCTCCAGCCCCTAGAATGGGGTAATACAAAGCATAGCAAAGCAAAGAAAAGCGAAAAAAAAGCAAAAACGAAAATTGCTGTATAACATATGTGGCGACTGACCAGGCATGAAAAATGGAAAATGTGAAATGGGTTCTTCTTAATGTATTGAACAAATGACCTCTTTTGAGTAATCATATTCTCCTTGTCAGTTCCCCAAGTTCTCAATAAAATCCTGCCGTACTTTTAAAGCATTGAAAAGATATAGGCTCAAATTGCGAATGGCTGTAACAGAACCATATTTCAGTAGATTTGTATAGGGTTGATCTACAGGGTCTAAATATTTATGCCTTATATCCTCATAAAGAATACAAGTCTTTATAAAGTGCTCCTCATCTTCCAGTACATTACACAAATTACACATATAGTCCGTATTCTTCTTAAAAGTTTTTCTGAAAACTAATCCTTTAATCGGTAGCACGCCAAGACGAAGTTTTACTAAACAGTCCCTAAAACATTTTATATCCATGTATTCAAAATACTGTTCACATTCAAAATTACCTTTAAACAGTCTATAGGTTTGATATATGTCTTTGACCATGACTGACCCATTCCACTCTTGCATATAAACATCTTTCATTCTTTGCTTAAACAGTGCAATAAAAGATTGCTCACAGCCAACTCCTTGTTGGAGCCATACATGCCCAAATCCAAGATTAAACAAAACATTTTTAAGTAAAGTTACCCAACATGTTTTACCATATTCATCCATATTAGCAAGCATTAGATATGCTTGCTTAGGAAGTCTATTCATATCCATTTTTAAAAGCCTAAACCAATATCGAATACTCCTGACTGCACTATTTATATATAATGGATAACGTCCTGTTTCTCCATAAGCAAACTTATTTGGTATCCTGAGCGGTACACTAAGAAAACGTTTACATGCAAAGGAGTGTACCTTTTCAATATTGCTCAGTCTATGAAGTCCCCACATCTCAGAACCATACAAAAGAATTGGCAGTACCTGCGCATCAAAAATTTGAAAAAAACAATCCTTAGAAATGTCTTTTAGTTTTGATATATGTTTCACACATTGAACACATGCACGTCTCCCTTTCATTGCAAGAGCATCCACACCTCTGTTCACACTCATTTTTGTGGTAAACACAAACCCTAAATAACTGTATTCATTCACCACTTCTAGTACACTGCATCCAAGTTTCCATTTTTCATTCTTACCCAAAAAATCCACCTTTTCGAAAAACCATAACTTTAGTCTTATCGGTGTTAACCTTCAAAAACAAATTTTTACATGCAATGTCTAAATTGTTGATTTGATTTTGTAAACCAACTGCACTACTGGACAACAGAACTATGTCATCGGCAAACAAAAGGAGATATAGTTCAAGTAAACCTGGCAAAAACTGAACACCATGAAGACCACTGTTGTCAACTACAGAAGCTATTTCGTTTACATACAATGAAAACAATATCGGACTCAATATACATCCCTGTCTCAGACCTATTGGACAATCAAAAAAATCAGTACGTCTGTCCTCTACACGGACACAAGACATGACAGATTCATACATAGCAATAACAGCATTTAAATATTTCCCCTGTATTCCATGCTGAATCATAACATCGAACAAAGGTTGTCGCTGAACAGAATCAAAGGCTTTCCTCAGATCCACAAAGCATGCATAAAGCTTTCCTCCTTTCTTTGATAAGCATTTTTCCACAACTGCTTGGAGTGTAAAAATATGGTCTGCTGTGGAATACCCCCGTCTGAATCCAGCCTGTGACTCCGTCAGTTTGTCATACTCTTCAGTCCACAGTACCAGTCTTTTATTCAGTACTGATGTATAACACTTGCTAACCAAGCTAAGTAATGATACACCCCTATAGTTATCTGTCAGATTGTCATCACCTTTTTTGAAAATAGGTACAATAATCGCTTTTGCCCACTGGTTTGGGTAAACACTATGATCAAACAAAATGTTAAACACTTTGGTTAAAAACTGTACAGCAATATTGTCTGCTAACTTTAACATTTCTGCCAAGATGTTATCCACTCCACATGCCTTGCCCTTTTTAAATGTCGTATGGCATCAGAAACTTCTTTCTCAGATATAGGCTGGTTAAGCTGACTGCTTTAAGTCACTACCTTCTGTCTGTGTGGATCCCCTAGCTGGTCTCACATCGGTGTTTATCGTGTTATCATTAAACAATTGCTGAAAATGATTGAACCATTCTTCATCCGTTATATCTTTACAAACTTTTGACTTTCGTCCACCTGAAATTTGTTTTAGTTCTTTCCAAAACTTCCTGCTATTTTTACTAAGAGAAGCCAGGTACTTAGCTTTTTCACGCTTATGACTTGTTTTCTTACGTTTAATCAATTTTTTATACTCTGTTCGTGCCCTTACGTATACTAAACGGTCATTACCTCCCTTGGATTGACGAAACTTTGACAGACATTGTCGTGCTTTATGTTTAGCATCTTTACATTCTGTGTCAAACCAAAGGGCATCTTGCTGATCATTCCCAATGCAGACACGCTTTTTCATACATTCACTAGCTTGCAATAATATATCTGTGAAAGTTTCCAGTGCCCCATCAATGTCACACTCCAACAACGAAAACGCATATAAGCACATATCTTGCATTTCATCAGAATGAAATGTTGATAGAAAACTACTCTCCTTGCTATTATCCCAGACTAATTTGTTGACCCATTTCTTACTGTTTTTACTTACTATGCACATATCTTTTACAATATTACCTAACTTCATCATGACAGGAAAATGTGGCGAGTCAATAAAAGCAACAATCTTTACAGCATGAACCAGATCAGCAACACACAGCTCTCTAGACATAATGACATAATCAATTGAACTTCCACCATTTGGTGACACAAATGTCAATGACTCATCAAAACCAAACTGACACAAACCATTCAATATCACACAATCAAATGTAGAACACACATTCAACAGTTCTTTTACCAAAAGCGTTCACTTCTTTGTCATCCGATTTTCTCTCAAATAACTTGTCTGCTCCTTCACTCACCCCTCTGTGATTCCAGATTTCCTCGTCCTCATCCACACTCATTGGCAAAGCATTCATACAACCTGTTCGTGCATTCAAGTCACCAATAATGATTAAAGAAAAGTCCCCTACCGCTTCATGTAAATCCACAATACACTGTTCTAGCACTTCTATGCCATACCCATGATCAGCTGTGTTCCAATATTTACTGTCGTATGGGTGGATGTACAGACAGACCAAAAAAATATTTTTCTTAACATTAAATAACAATTTATCTATTTCTAAAACTACCATGTGCTCATATTTTATTTCAATTTCTGCGCACAAACTTTGCCAAGGACTTACGTACAAAAACAAGCACGCCACCAGAATTTCTATAACTGTTTTGACAGTTTCACTGCTTTTGAGATATGAATATCGTATTCACTGAATGCATGGTAAGTATAATTTTCAGAGGCTACAAAAGTTTCATTTAATGCAAAAATATCATAACACAACAATGACTGGGTTACATCTTTAATATCCAGTTTTTGCAACCAGCCATTGCAGTTCCATGTACATATTTTTATTTCCCTGGGCTTCGGCCACACCCCTATTTAGTTTTACCTCCCCTCCCTCCTCTCCCAATACCCCCACCCCCACCACGTCCACTCTGCTGCTGTTTTGACCCTCTGCTGACTGGTCTAACCCACTGCTGCAGTGTGTGTGTTTGTGTGTGTGTGCGGAGTTCCCCTGGCCCCGTGGTTGACACTGCTCGCGTTCTGTGGCGTGTGTTGACTGGGCTCCTTGATCCAGACCCAAGGCAGAGGTGCTGCTTCGCGGCGTGTCCGTTGCGTTCCGCGTGTCGCGTGCGTTCCGCGTGTCCCGTGCGTTCCGCTGCTGTGACCTGTCACCTCTGTCAAGGCTGCACTGCGACCGGTTGGGTGGCCTCTGGGTCCGTGATACGTTCAGGTCTGGGTACTCCGACACTGGGAGCAAAGGCGTTTGCTGTGAAGATGGAATACATTCCAAATCTTCCTGGTCGCTTCCTCTGAATTCAGGTGGAGGGAAGTCATTGGACACATCATGTCTGTCCTCATGGCAGGCTGCTCTCTGCTCAGACGTTCTTTGTGCTCGTGTTTCACTTCTTTTTGTACTGTTTATGTTGTACTCAGAGTGGTTCTTCTTCAGAAGTGACACCTTGCCCTGACTGATGTCGTAAGTGAAAATTCCCTCATCTGCAATCAGTTTGTCGAAGCGCATCTTGGGTTTCTGCCCAGCCTCGTACAGTTCCTTTGCTTTTTCTTTCAGTCCTTGGCGTTTCTGTCTGACAATTGCTGAAAAGTCCTCCCTGACATACACATTTGAGAACTTGTCTGACGACTGCAGATTCCGGGCACTTCTCAAAATCCTGTCTTTGTGTTTACAGGAGAGCAGCTTCACCACAATTGCATTGCCTTTTTGTGTCCTGTGCGCTCTTTCTATCATGATGTCGTCATTCATTCCAATCCCCTCTCTGATCACTGTTCTTACAAGTCTCTCGCAGTCCTCCCAGCTCTCCCTTTCTTGTGTCTTTTGGACTCCAAAGAAAAGCAGGTTGTTTCTTCTGCTGTGGTTCTCAAGGGAGTCACACTTCTGGGTAATAAAGTCCAGCTGTTCCCGTAGACTGGTATTTTCTTCCTGCAGCTGGTCACACTGGACTCGAAGATCCATGATTTCCTCCTGGAACTGCTGGTGCTTCTCCTCTATGATGGCCATCTGAGCACTCACAAACATCTTCATGTCCTCCACTGCCCCCTCTATCCGGTCTGCGTGCCTGTCATGCTTTTCATCCATTTTCTTCATGCAGGTCTGCATGTCCATCATGCCCTTCAGGACAGTCTGCATGTCTGTGCCTCCTTGCTGTGGGTCAGGTCGTTCCCTGGCGTCATGGTAAGCACCTTCCTCACAGCTGCTTCTCTTGGATGGGGAAGGCTTCTGTGTACCACTGGCATCTTTTGAGGGTGAGTCTGGGCCAGGATTTGATTCTATGTCGCCACAGGTCATCAAGTAGCATGACAGAAAAACAAGGGCAACAGCTGTCAACAGGCCAAACCTGGATGATTTTTGCACAGGTCTCACTGAATGCTGGAAGACTGCTGTTTTATATGAAAACATTTCACAGTCTACGGTTACGCACACAAAGTGTCTTTCCATAGTACCACATCCTTTCCGTAGCAACAAAATACCAACAGGTTTGACGAATGTGGATTTACGACCTAAAATGTTTATCAGGGTGCCAACAAACTTGCCTGTAAGCTGTCTGTGATGCTGTGCACTCACTGGCATGGTGCCGGATCTCCAAGGTTTCTTCAAACACTGTGAAACGGTCTCAAAACTTGCTGTAGTTTATGAGAAAAGAAAAACACGTCGCCATGTTGTCAGCGTTCAACTTTGACCCCCGAAGAGAGAGAGAGAGAGAGAGAGAGAGAGAGAGAGAGAGAGAGGAGAGAGAGAGAGAGAGAGAGATGAGGAGAGAGAGAGAGAGAGAAGAGAGAGAGAGAGAGAGCAGAGACAGAGAGAAAGAGACAGAGCAGAGAAGAGACAGAGAGAGAGAGAGAGAGAGAGAAAGAGACAGAGAGAGAGACAGAGAGAGACAGAGCAGAGAGAGAGGAGACAGAGGAGACAGAGAGGAGACAGAGCGAGACAGAGAGAGACAGAGAGAGAGACAGAGAGAGACAGAGAGAGGAAGGGACAGAGGAGAAAGAGAAAGAGAGAGGGAGGGAGAGAGAGGGGGAGGGAGAGAGAGGGAGAGAGAGGAGAGAGAGAGAGAGGAGGAGAGAGAGAGAGAGAGAGAGAGAGAGAGAGAGGAGAGAGAGAGAGAGACAGACAGACAGACAGACAGACAGACAGACAGACAGACAGAAAGACAGACAAACCAGACAAACAGACATACATACAGATATACTGACAGACAAAAACAGAGACAGACAGAGAGAACAATAATTCGCATCCATCACAACAACAACAAAAAGAAAACTAAAACATTCCCAACTTCAGTATTCTTTCTTCAAACCAACTTACCTTCGAAGAAAATGTTCAGGGACTCTTCAATTTCGGCCAGCAGCAGCACAGTGATCTGAGGGCCGTCTCCGGAGCGTGGCCTGCCGCGTCTGTCCACGGTGGCGGGGAGGTGGAGGTGAGTCAGCACAGTCTGCAGGATCTTCAGCTGCTCCTGGCACTGGTGCAGGATGTCTTCCCCATCCACCGCCACTGTGGTAGTGGTAGAGGTTGTAGTGGTAGTGTCGTTCATGGCTGGACAGATATACAGAGAGAGAGAGAGAGAGAGAGAGAGAGAGAGAGAGAGAGAGAGAGAGAGAGAGAGAGAGAGAGAGAGAGAGAGAGAGAGAGAGAGGAGAGAGAGAGAGAGAGAGAGGATGGGTGTGCGTTTTTATGTTAAGGTAAAATTGTGTTCGGCTTTTTTTCTCAGCTATATAACATTATGATATTATATTGCTGACGAAACGAAAATATCATATCAGAGCCTTGTTTTTTACAAGATATAGCGCTATATAAATTTCATGTATTGTTGTTTTTCTATCCAGCAATATGACTTTCACACTTATACAACATAATTTTTTATACCTATTTTTTATATTTTATCTCTCCATCTCTCAGCTTGATCACTTTTAGGACTAAGTTCTAGCTGTTGAACCTTTCTACAGAATTGTTTTGAGAAAACTTCAGAAAACAAAACTCTTTGTAAAAAAAAATACTACTAGGCTTAACCTTGATAAGTATAAAGTTCATACAATAGTAAACAGATTCAAGTCACCGCCAAGGAAATAATTATTTCCCCTGGAGTTAGGCTAACATCAATACTGACTCCACACTCCTTGAAATCATTCCGATGGGACTATAAACTGATGCTTGTGCACTGTACGCGAAAGCACGCAGAACATCTTCCTTTCGGAAGAGTAGGCCATCCGCGCTGGTATCCAATCCAATTCAGTCCAATCCAATCATGTTGTTTACAACCCCGCCGACCACACAGGCCATATCAGGGCTGTCGCCTTGTAATCCGTGTTGGTGGTATGAACAGACGACCAACACATATGTATTAAAATAAAGCCCCACAACACAAAATAAAAACACACAAAAATCTTACATGCACACTGTTTAGGTGTCGTGTTTAGACATCACCCTGGAAGTCAAAATACGGCGTCCTTAATGGTGTGGCCAAAAAAACGGTCGCATACACAAAAACTCGCCATTGGTGTATATCAAAACTCTTGCTGAGTAACTGGGGAAATAAGCAACCCCCTCCACCCCAAAAAACCAACCCCAAAACAAACGAACCAAAAAAGAAACCCCCCAAACTACGCCC
>CM060328.1:57934531-57937031 GCA_030674155.1 Stramonita haemastoma
ACCTTAATATTGTATCTCTGTCTTATTTCTTACCTGTTGTTTGATACTTGCTATGGTTTCTTGCTCTTGGTATTTGAATCACGATAATTGTTGTTTAGTTGAGGCTATCTTTTTATCTTGATGTTATCCCTGAAAAGGGCGGGGACTGGATGTAAAAAAGCACACGAGTGCTTATCTATTATTCTCGAATAAAAGAATTTTGCCTTGCCTTGCCTTGCCTTGCCTTGCCTTGCCTTGCCTTGCCTTGCCTTCTCTCTCTCTCTCTCTCTCTCTCTCTCTCTCTCTCTCTCTCTCTCTCTCTCTCTCTCTCTCTCTCTCTCTCTCTCTCTCTCTCTCTCTCTCTCTCTCTCTTGTTGTCCTTAAATGGTTTTCTCGTTGTTAACTGGATTAAGACGTTCAACTGCTCCAACCCCATTTAGACATGACTTGAGATTATTTTCAAACTGCTTAGCACATCATTTTTTTAATCCACGCATATAAAAACATGAAACAAAATATTGGCAATGAAAATATATAACAGAAATAACAACTAAAAAACAACTGCCAACGTAAAACGAGAACTCCCAAACTTTTCTAGGAAAATCTGATGTTTTGTCCAATCTGCAGGCTAGCACAGACAATAAACAGGAATTGACAGATTTGGAATAGTTTGTCTTGCGATTTGCAGTCTGTGCATTGGCAGTCCACCTGGTGAAGGAAAGGAGAAGGTCAGTTTTTACAGGAAGTTTCAAGACCAGAGGAAGAGTTTTTTTTAAAATTTATTTTATACCACTTTATGTCACAACAGATTCCCTGGTATTGGGCTGCTCTCCCCAGGGAGAGCGCATCGCCACAAGTGCAGCGCCTACCCATTATTTTTCTTCTCTTTTCTTTTTCCTGTCTGCAACTGTATATATTTTCCTATCTGAGTGGCTTTTTTCTACAGAATTTCTAGAAGTTCTTATAGATCTCCATTGAGCCGGTCCACTTGATGACAAGAACCGCTTTAGGACACACAACCAGTGTGCTGTTTTGTTCTTAGTGAGTTAGCTGTGTTGTTATTGCTGAGACTGAAAGGGACGATTCTGTGTTTTCAATGTACAGACCATGTCAATGAACTGTGTGATCCCTGCCAGCACGTTAGAGAGAGAGAGAGAGAGAGAGAGAGAGAGAGAGAGAGAGAGGAGAGAGGAGGAGAGAGAGAGAGAGAGAGAGAGAGAGAGAGAGAGAGAGAGACAGACAGACAGACAGACAGACAGACAGACAGACAGACAGAGTACAGATTGTAGGAAGTAAAATTTACCAAACGATAGTAATTCAACGCCACCACAAAAAGTTTTTCCACGTTTAGCCATTCTGCTGTTAGTGATGAAGAACAACAACAGCAACAAACAACCAACAAAACCAAAAACCCTAGGATACATATGAAGGAGGGGACAGAATAGCTCAGTGGTCAGAGCACTCACTTTTCCCTAGCCAAGATTAAGCTGCATCGAGGGTGGTTACCAGTTGGATGGGTGACCGTTTGCGGGCCTTGATTTCAGTACAGTCCCCAGTTCACTCAGCTGTAAATGAGTACCTGCCCTCTTTAGGGTCAGGGAAAGTAAAGCGGCTAGGGAGAGGAGATGGGCGCCGCCCTCAACGTGCTGGCCCCTACAGAAGCTGAGGTCTCTGATGCCTCGCTCCCCTACGACCATATAGGTTATGGGACACCTTTACCTTACTTTATGTTACATATGAAGGAGACAACAACATTGTGTTGTTTAGAATGATTGTACACATAACATTACACAAAATAAAAAAAGAAACTGAAAACAGTCATAAGAAATGTAAAGGGGGGAGACCAAAAAAAGGGAAGAAGTTGTTTACAAAAATGCACTTTCAAATTAAGGGCAGCTGAAATCCACAATCTTCCACAAGGAATCCATGTCACCCATCCCCCCCCCCCCATCTTTTTCTGAAGTTACACAATGGCCCCAATAAAATAGGGTTACATCAGTATGTAACCAACACAGTCATGGGTCGCCTTAGCTTAAGGTGCAACAGAATGGGCTGTACTGTTCCTTCTTTCTCACTGACACTAACTCTGCTTTTTCACTCTCTGTCACACACACACACACACACACACACACACACACACACACACACACACACACACACACACACACACACACACACACACACACACACACACACATACACACACACACGCGCACACACACTTATGCCTCCACATGCACACAGCAAACAGCTACATATTCACCAGGTGTGCACACAAATAGACACTTATGTGTGACCACACACATACACACTGACAGGCAAGCAAACATGTGCACATGCATGCATGCACGCAGGCACGCGCGCGCGCGCACACACACACACACAACACACACACACACACACACACACACACACACACACACACACACACACACAGAGGCAGAGAGACAAAAGGGAAGAAAAGTGTTCCTATTTTTAACCTCAGGTGGGGTTTTTTTGCCATCATATAAACAGTTGAATG
>CM060328.1:57947031-57959531 GCA_030674155.1 Stramonita haemastoma
TCTCTTCTTCCTCCTCTCCCTCTTTCGTCTTCTTTCCCTCTCCTTCCATCACTCAATCATTCTCAGGAAACAGAAATCGATGAAGACTGCAGCATGGGGAGCAGGAATGGACTGGAAGGGGGGGGGGGGGAGGGGAAGGAAAAGGCAGACTGGTGATGTAATCACGTAATGAAAGGCAGGCATGGTTTTCCTTTTACTGTGAGAAGGTCGAAGAGGGGGTGGGGGTGGGGAGATAGAAGAGGGGGTGGGAGTGGACTGGATGATAAGAAACAGGGGGGGGGGGGGTAATTGAGATGCCCCAAAGCGAGAAGGGGAGAGGAGGGGAAGAAAGGGAGAGAGTGTTTCTGTCCTAATATTGCAGAAAAGCTGGAGAAAGTCTGGATACTTAGTTCTGTGTGGGTTAGTTACCACACTGATAAAACATCGACTATGGTTGTCTATAAATAAGGTGAGGTTCTTGGAAACAGTCAGACACGTAAATTTCCATTCAGTGTGCAATTTCAATCTCACAGGGATTCTCAGGTGGGATGAGTGATCAGAGTGACATCTGGGTGACCCCAAGTGTTGAGCTGGGAACGCACAGAAGCGCAACAACAATAACACAACAGCAGCACAACAATACAACAACAGCAGCACAACAACAACAACACAGCAGCAACAACAACAAAACCCCATCAGAGTCTCTTACAAAAGAGGGATAGTAGGGTTTGCAGGAAAGAGTATTCTTGCAGGACAAGTATAGGTTGAGTATGAGGTGAGGTGAGGTGAAAAGCTGGAAGCATAAAGAACATGATCAGCTAAAGATCAGTTGAACTATAAACTATAGACTGAATGAATCAATCTACCAGCAAATGAATGAATGATTGATTCATTCATTGATGCATTCATTCCTTGAGTGATTGAATAAAAAAAAAAACACTTAGGGAATAGGTCGAACATCATTTGAGCTATTTAATGACATAAACGCATGAATGAATGAATGCATTGAATGATGAATGGTGATTGAACGGATTGAATGTATGCATGAATGAATAAATGAACGAATAAATAACTGGATGGATGGATGGGTGGTTGAATGAATGGATGGATGGATGGTGTGATGGATGGATGGATGGATGGATGGATGGATGGATGGATGGATGGATGGATGGATGGATGGATGGATGGATGATGAATGAATGAATGCAAGCCTGTTATTGCTGCAGGCGCAGAAATCTGAAAACAGAATGGGAAGAAAGGAAAAGAAGCCTGCCTGCCTGTCTGTCTGTCTATCTGCCTGTCTGTCTGTCCGCCTGTCTGTCTGTCCGTCTGCCTGTCTGTCCGTCTGCCTGTCTGCCTGCCTGCCTATCCGTCTGCCTGCCTATCCGTATGTCTGCCTGTCTGTCCGTCTGCTTCTGCTCTGCTGTCGCTGTCTATCTGCCTGTCTGCCTGTCTGTCTATCTGCATGTCTGTCCATCTGTCTGCATGTCTGTCCATCTGTCTGCCTATCTGTCCATCTGCCTGTCTGTCTATCTGCCCGTCAATCTTTTTTCTCTTTCTTCTACCTAATGCTCTGTCTGTCTGCTAGTCAGTCTCTGTCCCCTCTCCCCTTCCCCCCCCCCCTCCCCCCCCCCCCCCCCCTCACTATTCAGTCCTTCTCATAATCAGAAATCGAGGAAGACTGCAAAGTGGGAATGGACTTGCAAGGAGAAAACGTAGACTGGTTGATGTAATCACAAATGAGAGGCATAGTTTTTTCTTTAACTGCCAAAAGAGGGCGGTTGGGGGGGGGGGGGGGGAGAAGGAGGGGGAGGGGACTGGGGGGCTGGAGGGGGAGGGGTTGGAGAGGGGAGGGGGGTGAGGAGGAGGTTTGGACAAGAGGATTAGGACAGGGAGAGGGTGAAGAGATGCCCAAAGGGGCACTAATCTAAATGAGAGGGGAGAGAAGGAAGATGAGCAGGAGGAGGGGGGGGTCGAGGAGGAGAGAGAGAGGGGGAGAGAGAGAGAGAGAGAGAGAGAGAGAGAGAGAGAGAGAGAGAGAGAGAGAGACAGACAGACAGACAGACAGACAGACAGACAGACAGACAGACAGACAGACAGACAGACAGACAAAGAGACAGACAGACGGACAGACACACAGACACACAGACAGACACACAGAACACAGACAGACACACAGATACAGTGGCAATCTTTCAATTGCAATCATTATTTTAATAAAAGCTGGGAAAAGTTTGAATGCATCTCGAAAGGGTTATGACATTGAAAAAAACCCTTCAGAGGTTCTGAAAAAAGATGGATGGGGAGCGGGTTTGGAGGAATTGAGGGTTCCTTAGCAGAAAAAGGGTGGAGGAGAGGTAGGCCAAAGCTATACACTTGGATGGATGGGTGGTGGGATGGTGTGGATGGTGAGTAGATGGATGGATGGATGGATGGATGGATGGATGGATGGATGGATGGATGGATGAGTGAACGGATTGGTGAATGGGTGGGTACGTGGATGGGTGGATGGATGGATGAATGGGTGGGTGGTTGGGTCAGTGTTTGGGGTGAATTGATGGATGGATGGGTGGACAGGTGGACGGTGATGGATGGATGGATGGATGGATGGATGGATGGATGGATGGATGGACTGGTGAATGTGTGGATGGATAGCTAGATTGGTGAATGGGTGGGTGAATGGGTGGGTGGGTGGATGGGTGAGTGGATGGATGAGTGGATGGATGCATAGATGCGTGAATGCATGGGTAGGCCAGAGTTTGGTTGAGTTGTAAACAGTAGGATTGAGTGGATAAATGAATGAATGATGAATGAATGAAAGAATGAATGAATGAATGAATTGAATGAAAGACGAACGAGCGAACGAACAAACGAACGAACGAACGAATAAATGAATGATGAAAAATGCTGTAGGCACAAAAACCGAAAGACAGAATGAGCAAAAAGGGAAACGAAAAGAAAGGAAGGTAAAAAAAATATATCTCAAAGTAGGAGATGATGTTAATCTACACACTCTTCACTTCATTGCTTACTGTTTAAAGCTGAGTCAGCTACTGAGACAATAATTATCAAACTTGACCATCACAAGAAGAAAATTAAACACACACATCAGTCCTCGTTTTCTGTCTTCTCTGTCCTGTCTGTGTCCTTGTCTGTCCTCTGCTTCTCTCTGTCTTTCTTTGTCCCTGTCTGTCATCTGGAAGGGCGAAGGGAAAAAATAAACTTGTGATGTAATCACTGAAATGAAGGACAGGACCTTTTTTTTTATATTTTACTGCCAGAAGGACGGGTAGAGGGTGGAGTGAGGTTAGGGGGAAGAGTGGAGGTGGGGGTGGGTGGGTAAGAGGGGAGAGATAGGGGAAGAGGTTTTGGACAGGATTGTGGGAACGGTGTGTGGAAGGGGTGGGTGGGTGGTTTGACAGAGATGCCCAAAAGGGGCACTGAGTGAGATGGGAGTGGAGGGGAACAGGGGCTGAAGGAGGGAATCTTGTGTGTGTGTGTGTGTGTGTGGTGTGTGTGTGTGTGTGTGTTGTGTGTGTGTGTGTGTGTGTGTGTGTGTGTGTGTGTGTTTGTGTGTTGTGTGTGTGTGTGTGTGTGTGTGTGTGTGTGTGTGTGTGTGTGTGTGTGTGTGTGTGTGTGTGTTGGTGTGTGTGTGTATAATTTATTGATATCATATACAGGAAAGTTTGTCTGTCTGTGTGTGTGTGTGACTGTCTGCCTGTCTGTTTGTCTCTGTCTGTTCCATCTGTCTGTTTGCCTGCCTGCCTACCTGTCTCTGTCTATCTGTCTGTCTCTGTATGTCTCTGTCTCTCTGTATCTCTGTCTCTGTCTGTCTGTCTCTCTGTCTGTGTCTCTGTCTGTCTGTCTGTCTCTGTCTATCTGTCTTTCTCCTCTCTCTCCCCCCCCCCTCCTCTCTCTCCCTCTCTCTCTCTCCTCTCCCTCTCTCTCTCTCTCTCTCTCTCTCTCTCTCTCTCTCTCTCTCTCTCTTCTCTCTCTCTCTCTCTCTCTCTCTCTCTCTCCTCTCCTCTCTCTCTCCTCTCCCTCTCTCTCTCTTCCTTTCCCTCACTCAATCATTCTCAGGGAACAGAAATCGATGAAGACTGCAGATAGAGTGGGAAAGAAAAGGAATGGACTGGAAGGGGGGAAAGGAAAATTCGGACTGGCGATGTAATCACAAAATGAAAGGCAGACAGGGTTTTCTCTTACGCCAGAAGGTTGGGATGGGAGTGGGGAGGGGGGGGGGGAAGGGAAGGAGAGGAGAAGAGGTCTGGACAGGATGATGGGGAAAAGGGGAGGGGGGGGGAGGTGGTGATTGAGATGCCCAAGGGGCACTACTGAAGGAGGAGGAGGGGAGATGAGCTGGGGGAGAAGAAGGGAGGGGGGTGGGGGGCTTCTTGTCCTAATGATTATAGAAAAGCTGGAGAAAGTTTAGGATCTTCTGATCGGGTTTAGTACTTTGGAAAAAGACACCAGAGACTCTTGAAAAGAAGGTCGCTTGTGGAGAGGGGTGGGTGGGTGGATGGGGTAAGAAGGAGGTGAGTTTGTAGGAGAAGAGTGGGGGTGAAAAGTAGAGGTTGTAAAACATGTGAATGAATGAATGAATGAGATGAATGAATGAATGAATGAATGAATGATGTGAATGAATGAATGAAGAAGAATGAATGAATGAATGAATATATGAATGATGCAACAAATTAATAGTTGCTGCAGGCACTGAAGTAAAGAGAGGAGGAGAAGAATGCTAAGAAGAATGCGAAGAAGAAGAATGAAGAATGAAAGAATGCAAAGATGAAGAAGAAGAAGAAGAAGAAGAAGAAGAAGAAGAAGAAGAAGAAGAAGAAGAAGAAGAAGAAAGAAGAAGAAGAAGAAGAAGAAAGAAGAAGAGAAAAAAAAGAAAAAAAACAACAACAACAACAACAACAACAAACAACAACAACAAATAACAAGAAGAAAAAAGCTAGAAAGCGTCTAAGATAGGAAGCTGATCATTCAGTTTAGGTCAGTCCAGTTACAGGTTGTTTCTAGCTCTGCTGACCTCGAGGTATATCAGACCTGACATCGTCTGCAGGGAGCCACACAAATCATTAGCTTTCTGTCCTGTATGTGCCCTTCTCTCTCTTCTGCTTACTTATCTTTGTACGTCCCATATTGCCATATCACTTGCCTGCCTTGCCTGCCTGCCCTGCCTGCCTGCTTGCCTGGCCTTTTGATACATCTATCTGTCTGTTTATCTGCCTCCATGTCTCACCTTTCCCTCACTCAGTCATTCTCAGGAAACAGAAACTGATGAAGACTGCAGAGTGGGAATGGACTGACTGGTAGAGGAAGGAAAAAATATGGACTGTCCTGGTGAGTGTGGTTAGAGTGTGGCTTTAGTGGTTAGAGCGTTGTGCTCGTGATCTGATGACCAGAGTTCGAGCCACCACAACCAATGCAGAAGAGAAGAATGCAAAAAAGGAAGAAAAATATGAGAAGGAAAAGAAGGAAATGCAAAAAAAGGAAGAATGCAAAGAAGAAGAATATGCAAAGAAGAAGAATGCAAAGAAGAAGGAAATGCAAAGAAGAAGAATGCAAAGAATGAAGGAAGAATGCAAAGAAAGAATGGATAAATGCAAAAGGAAGAAGGATAAAATGCAAAGAGGGATTCAAGGGGGATTTTCCTCGTGGAGTTAACATTGTGTGCGGGTGGGAACGGATGAGAAAATTCACTAAACTGCATACACACGGGGACTTGATGAAAAAAACACACATGAGTTTTATTCCATTATCCTCGAAAAAGAATGATAATAAATAAACAAATAAAAACGAACTCAGTGCCAATCTGCTTCCCAAAAGTCCTTTGGATTGGAAAAGCTATAAACTGAGGTATGACATGCAAATGCCTGTAGATCTTACAAACATGTTAAAACCCATTTACCTTTCTGAAAGAGTAGGCCATTGCGTGCTGGTAGGGATGGGTCATAATTTTTTTTTAAAAACCCAAATATGCATGCAACTAGTGCGATCATATTTTGACATCATTTCTAAAAGTCATATTGCAGGTACCTCAATGCTGAGCAAATATGATTGCATACCCAAATCTCACCACTGGTGAGCCTTGGAATTCTAACTGAGGAACATACACGTGCACACAGACACAGAGACACAACAACACAAGACCCCACACTCACAGCACACACCAACACAGCACACACAGACAGACAGACAGACAGACAGACAGACAACAGCAGACAACAGAAGACACAACACACACAACACAACACACACACACACTACACACACACACACACACACACACTCACAACACACACACACACACACACACAACACCACACACACACACACACACACACACACACACACACACACACACACACCACACACACAAGGAGACTGGCGATGTAATCATGAAATGAAAGGCAGGGTTTACTTTTACTGCTAAAATAAAAGATTGGGGAGATGGTTGGGGGGGGGGGGGGGGGAGTGGATGAAGGGGAAGAGGTTTGGGCAGTATGATGGGTAAAGGGTGAGGGTTGGATGGGGTGGGGGAGGGGGGTGAAAGATGCCCAAGAGGCACTGAACAAGAGGGGAGTGGAGAGGAGGAGGTTGCAGAGAAGGAGAGAATCTTTCTGTGGTAATGATTATAGGAAAGCCAGAGAAAGTCTACATACTTCTGGGTGGGTTACGGCACTGACAAAAACCATCACAGACTCTTAAAGAGAGAGGGCAAGCTTGGAGAAGGATATCTATAGCTTAGTGGGGGAAAAGTTGAGGTGATGAGTCGTGGTTATGAATGAATGAATGAATAAATGATGATGAAGTGAACGATGAATGAACGAACGAATGAACAAAGAATAAAAGATGTGAATGAAGAACGAATGAACAAAAATTGAATGATGAACAAAGAATGAACAAACGAATGAAAATAAAGGAATGAATGAATGAACGAACGAACGAACGAATGAATGAACAATTAATAAATGAATGGATTATTTTTGTTCCTAATGGATGAGATGAATGAGCGAACAATGAAGGTGAATAAATGAATGAACGATGAATGAATGAATGAATGAATGAATGAATGAATGAATGAATGAATGAATGAATGAATGAAATGAATGAATGAATGATTTTTTTTCGTTCCTGGGTTCCTCGGCAAGAGGTCCGAGGATCAGCAAATGATGAGATTTTTGTGTAAGCCACCGTTTTTTCCCTCCACCTTTCAGGTGTCTACATTCCAGCTTGGGGATGAATGAATGAATGGAATCATGTGTGTGTGTGGGCCAGTGGGTCTGAGATTGGCTGAGCTATAAAACCAAAGATACAGGAAAGTAAACACGAGAGAGAGAGAGAGAGAGAGAGAGAGAGAGAGAGAGAGAGAGAGAGAGAGTGAGAGAGAGAGAGAGAGAGAGAGAGAGAGACAGACACACACACACACACACACACACACACACACACACACACACACACACACACACACACACACACACACACACCACACACAAAAAACACACACAAAAACAAGCACACACACATCAAACTCAACAGGCACAAGAGAACAGAGAAGACAGACTGGGACACACAGACAGACAGGGAAAGTCCAAAAGTATTAACGACATAGCTGTTTTACAATTACATCCACAGCAACATGCATCAACTCTCCTTCCATCAACGTCGTCTGGGGAATTAAACAAAAAACCACAAAAAACCCAACTCCCCAAAACTTTCCAGTCATCCCGTTTCCATAGAAACACAGACGGTTAAGGAAGATAACTGGCTAATGGCCATCAACTGCCACATGGGTAGTAATGGCTGCAGTGCTTTCCCCTGTCCTGGTTATGTCCCCTTCATGAGACACTGACTGCCAGCTTTCCTTCACACATGTATACAGCAATGCCTGCATGCCTGCCTGTCTGCCTGTCAATTTCTCTGTCTGCCTATTGATTCATATTCCTTCTGTTTCTCTGTCTGTTCTGTTCTGTCTGTTTCTGTTTGTCTTCCTGTCTGCCCTTTCCCTCAATCATTCTCAGGAAACAAAAATCGATGAAGACTGCAGAGTAGGAATAGACTGTAAGGGGTAAGGAAATTCAGACTGAAAATGTCATCACAAAATTCCTCTTCGTCTTGGTTTAAACAGAAATTTTATTCAAAGAAAAATCATACATATACACACCCGTACTACAGCAGCAAATGTTAAAACCCTATACTGAAAAAAAAAGCAACAAAAAAACAAAACAATTTTTTTTTAAACGTATACTGTGTTCAACAATCACGACAGTTCAGTTTTAAAGTTGGCAGCTGGTAAGCATCAATTTCTCAAACTGTAAATGAGGATTAACCCCCCCCCCCCCCCCTTTGATAATATGCATTTGCTTTAATCACCCCGTCAAAAGTCACTGCACAGATATTTTGTAATGGAAGGATAAGAACAAACTGTTGGAAAAATATAATTATAGAAAAACATGAAAGAGAAAACTAGGCAGTTAGGAAAGAATAAGAAAAAAGCAAGGGGAAAAAAAGAAAAAAGAAAATCAAAACAAAACGACTACAGAGAGATCAAGGGAGAAAATAACATCTAAACTACAGTTCAATTTCAAAAGCACCAAGTAATTGAAGCAGACACAAGGCAGTAGTTTACAAATAAATGAGTTAATTCACACTGAATGTCCAATACTTATGCAATCTACATTCAGGTCATTCTTGTTCTTGTTCTTTTTTCTTGTTGTTGCTCTTCTCCTCTCTCTTCCTCTTCAAAGAATCTGACAGCAACTTTGTTGTCTGTCATACGAAATGAAAACGCGTCGTGCTGCCGTTAAGAGCCTGACAAATCAGGCCCTGCACATCTGACTTTGGTGTGGGGGAGAGAAGGCTTATATTTCAAGTCCTTCTGGAAAAGTGGGAATGGACCCAGAAGGCAAAGAGGAAAAAAACCCAGAAAAAGATGTGACAGGAAGAAAAGGAACAAGACAGAAACAAAGAGAGGGAGAAAAAAAAAAGAGGGAATTCCTAGAACAGAATTTCCAGAAGGTGGGGATGCTGTTTAAACTGACATAGCTCCCCACCCTCTCCACCCCCTCACGGTGGGGGTGGGGATCACAAATTGAAAAGCAGGTGTTTTTTTCTTTTTACTGCAAAAAACAAGTCTCGGAGAAGAGGGCAGAGGGGGGGGGTGGTGGAGGAAGGCTGGGTGAGGGGGCGAGGGGAGAGGTTTTGATGAAGAGGTGGTGGGAAAAGTGGAAGGAGATGGTGGTTGGTGGTTGAGATGCTAGGCAAGATCTTCCCTAGGGGCTCTGATTTAGGAGGAAAGGGGGGGGGGGGGGGAGCTAGAGGGGGGTGGTGGTGGAGGGGAGCAGAAGGAGAGAGTCTTTCTGTGGTAACGATTGTCAGAAACCAGAGAAAGTCTGTATACTCCTGGTATGTAATGGGTGAGTTTCGACATAGGGGAAAAAGTAATCAGATGCTGTTTTAAGGAGGAAGGTGGCGGGACGGTTATGACGTTTCACAGCCTAACAAGTAAAACGTGAGGTCCTGGGATCAATCTTGTTGGCCTGACGCTATCTTCCCAGTTTTAACTACGAGAAAATTGAACTGAATTTTAACGTCCTTCGGATGAGACTATAAACCCACGCACCGTGTGCGAATGCAGCAGAACATCTTACGAATACATTTTTTAAAAACAAAACCTGCTCCACTTTTCAGAAGAGAAGACCGATTCGCGCCAGTAGGAACGGATGACATTTTTTTAAAATGTATACACACGGTGTTATGTTTAGACACCATCTCCGAAGTCAGAATGCGGCTACCTAAAGTGCCAGGGCAAAAAGGCCGCAAAAGCAAAAATCTCATTGTTGGTGAACTTGGAGCTTTAGCTGAGGAACAAAAAAAACATGCTGTTTTAGAGGGGAGGTGGGGAGAGGAAGATGGGGTGCATTAGCAAGACAAATTGATCATGGGGATGGTGACAGATCAGAGCTACAAATGAATGAATGAATGAATAATGAATGAATGAATGATCAGTAATTAATCAATAATTATGATTATCAACAATGAAATAAAAGAATGAACAGGTGATAGATCAGAGATTATCTGAGCTGTAAGCAACAAGAACGAAAGAACGAACGAAGAATGACTGACAGATGAAGACTGACTGACACTGACTGACTGACTGTGACTGACTGACTGACTGACTGACTGACTGACTGATGAATGAGTGAAAATGATATTGAGCTGTAATGCAAGAATCGAACATCGAATCGAATCGAATGAGTGTGTGAATACAATGCTTTTTGTTCTGTCTCTACTTGTTTACTTCTCTTCATCTTTGTTGTCCCTGTCTCTGTCTGTCTGTCTCTTCTGTCTCTTATCCTATTATTCTATCTAAAAATTATATTATTTTTTCATTTCTGTCTGTCTGTCTGTCTTCTTCTCTTCTCCTTCCCCTCGTCTCTCTGTCTCTCCCCCCCCTCTCTCTCTCCCTCTCTCCTCTCTCTCCCTCTCTCTCCCCCTCTCTTCTCCCTCCCCCTCTCCTCCCTCCTCCTCATCTCCCTCCTCCTCCTCTCTCTCCCTCTCCTCTCACTTCATCATTCTCAGAAAACAAAACTCCACGAACGCTTGGACTGGAAATAAAAAAAAGGGGAAAGAAAATTTAGACTGGCCATGTAATAATCACAAAATGAAAAGCAGACAGATTTTCTTTCTTTTTTTCTTTCTTTTTTTTTTTTTTTTGCTGTGAAAAGGTCGATAGGGGAAAGAGGGGTGGGGGAGATATTGGAGGAGGTGTGGGCAAAATGATGGGAAAAGGGTGGAGGGGGATAGAGAGAGAAGGAGGAAAGGGGGTGGAGTGGGGTGGGGGAGTGATTGAGATGTCTAAAGGGGGAAGTGAGTGATGAAAGGGGGAGAAATAGGGGGGGGGGGGAGGGAGAGAGAGGGTGTTTCTGTTGTAATGATTATAGAAAAGCTGGAGAAAGGATGGCTACTTGTGGATGGGTTACGAACATTGTAAAACATCAGTGTCTGTAAAAAGAAAAAAAGTAAAAAAGAAAGAAAGGAGGGTTGAGGGATTAGGCCAAGAGAGAGTTTTGCAGGAGAAGAGGGGAGTTGTTAAGTTGGGGCTTTAAAAGATCAAGACATTAATTTTCTTTATTCTTTTATTTATTCTTTTATATCGAGGATAATGGAATAAGCTCTCATGTGCTTCTTTACATCCAGTCCCCGTGTGTATGCAGTTTTTGTAAATATTGTCATCTGTTCCCACCGGCACACAATAGCCTACTCTTACGAAAAGCGGGACAGGATTTAACGTGTGCGCAAGATGTTCTCCGTGCGTTCGCACACGGGGCCTCGGTTTACAGTCTCATCCGAAGGACTTTTGGGAGAGTGGAGTCAGCACTGATGTTAACTCCAGGGGAAAAATCCCCTCGACCAGGAATCGAACTCGGGTCGTCAAATGAGTGACATGAGTGAGTGAGCGAGCGAGTGAGTGAGCGAGCGAGTGAGTGAGCGTGGTGAGTGAATGTGTGAGTGAGTTAGTAAGTGAGTGAGTAAGTAAATGAATCAGTGAATCGAACGATGATGAATAAATGAATGAATGAATGAATGAATGAATGAGATAGGTGATAGTTTGAAGATCGTGTGAGTTGTAAACAATGTGAATGTTTGAATGAATCAAAGAACAAACAAACAAATAAACCAGCCAAGGAACGATCAAATGAACAAATGAACAAATGAACGAATGAATGACTGAATGGGTCAGGGATTGGCTTAGTTCTAAACTACTGGAATGAATTAGTACCCCCCCCCCCCCCCTCACAACCCCCCCCCCCCCCCCCCACCACAACACCATACAAACAACTCAACAAAATAATGAATGACAATGAAGACATAATGAAAATACAAAAGAATGCATAAAATGATAAATGGTGACCATAAGATAAACGAACGAAAAATGAAGAAGATGAACGACTGAACGATGAATGACATGATGAACTGACTGACTGAATGACATGACTGACTGACTGACTGACTGACGACTGACTGACTGAATGACTGAGCACTGCCTCTCGTTGAAAGGCAGCTTTTTAACGGTCAGCATACATCGTCTGCTCCATACGGATCTTTGTAAGGAACTGAAGGTGCAATAGATTCTTCATTAATGGCAGTATAATCACCACATCACAGGGGGAAGACTGACATCAACATTGGCCAGATGCAGCTGAAGCAAAGATGCAGAAAACCGAACAGATGCCAGAGAGAGAGAGAGAGAGAGAGAGAGAGAGAGAGAGAGAGAGAGAGAGAGAGAGAGAGAGAGAGAGAGAGAGAGAGAGAGAGAGAGAGAGAGAGAGAGAGAGAGAGAGAGAGAAGACACACCACACACCACACACACACACACACACACACACACACACACACACACACACACACAACACACAACACAGAAAAATAGACAGAGACAGAGAGACAGAGAGACACAGAGACAGAGACAAAGAAACAGAGAGACAGAGATAAAAAGAGACAGACAGAGA
>CM060328.1:57974531-57978434 GCA_030674155.1 Stramonita haemastoma
TCCCTTATGGGCGGATGGGAGTGACATGTGCAATGCCCATGTGGATAAAAAAGAACGAAAGAAAATTGTGCAGCCTATGTGACCAGCATGCATTAAACCCCCAGAAAAAAAGCTTTGAAAAAAATGACAACTGAAATTGAACAAAAAGACCCATTCCCCCAAAACAACAACAACAAACAAACAAACCCAAAACAAACAAACAAGCTAGAAAAACAACAACATAAATTGTAATACTTTTTCATGTCTTGCTTCTTGGTATTTTATTGTTCTTCTCTTTTTTAAAAAAAAAAAACAACAAAACAACAACAATTGAACAAACAAACAACAACAAAAAAAAGCTTTTTATTTTGGCCATTCCCCGTTGCCGTCATTGCCCAGAAGGGAATTAACTCTATTGCCCCGATGGCGTGGGAGGAGAAAAAGGGAGACAAAGCGGAAATAACTTGTCCTTTCATCATCCTTTCGAGTTTGTTGGTTAATTGTCCTTTATAATCATGCAACAACAGCAGCAACAACACCAATGATCAATATGACTGATTTGCTGACTTTCTGATGACTGTAAAGTAATGATTGATAATAATCTCTCTCTGTGTGTGTGTGTGTGTGGTGTGTGTGTGTGTGTGTGGTGTGTGTGTGTGTGTGTGTGTGTGTACTGCAATGTGTGTGTATGTGTGTATGTATGCATGCGTGCGTGCACGCGTGCGTGAGTGTGTATGTGTTTGTAATGTGTATGTACTGCAATGTGTGTGTGTGTGTGTGTGTGGGGGGGGGGGGGGGGGGGGGGGGCTTCATGCATGCCAATCGTCCGCGTGTGCTTCTACATGGACAGGTGTAAATGTGTGTGCACACTGTGCTTGTGTGTATGTGAGGGCATGCGTGTATATACACATGGCTGTGTACGTTTATTTAAACTTTTTTTTCTTTTTTTAAATACATTTTCATATTATCTAACAGTTTTTCTATAGGCCTATGACTAGCACAGGAGGAGGAGGGAGGGGGGGGGGGGAGGAGGAGTGAGGAGGGAGGGAATGGGGAAGAGGGGGGGGGGGAGGAATGCCAGCTTCATCCCAGTGTGTGTAAATAACAATCTTCTCTGAAAGTTGATTGTTCCTGCCGGCAGTTTTAGCACTTTACTCAGGGCATCAACCGTGTGTACAGTGTTGGATGATCTATACACCAAGTCAGCTCTGTGTGTGTGTGTGTGTGTGTGTGTGTGTGTGTGTGTGTGTGTGTGTGTGTGTGTGTGTGTACGTGTGTGTGTGTATGTGTGTGTGTATGTGAGTGTATGTATATGTGTGTTTGTGTGTGTGTGCGTGCGTGTGTGTGTACATGTGTGTTTACATTGTGTGTGTGTGTGGTGTGTGTGTGTGTGTGTGTGTGTGTGTGTGTGTGTGTGTGTGTGTGTGTGTGTGTGTGTGACTCTGTGTGTGTGCGTGCGTGTGTAATTCTGTGTGTGTGTGTGCGTGTGTACGCGTGCTCGCGCGCGTCTGCGTGTATGCGAATATGCGTACGCGTGTGTGTAAAGCAGACGAGGGTGCACGCACATGCATGAACGAGTTGACAACATTTCTTTAATCCTTCACAATAATTGTCGAGAGAGGAAGGTAAACACTCCAGAAAGAAAGCACTCTTCTTCTCCCTCCAGCTTCTCTTACACCCACACTCTCCCCTCCTCCCCCTTCCCCCATCCTCTCCCTCCTCCCCCCTCTGCTCCCGACCCTCTCGACCAGATCACACTGATGAAAGAATTAAAAAGAAAAAGGACTGGGGGGGGGGGGGGGAGCAGTGGGAAGGTTCTGGGACAGGTCGATCAGTGAGAGAAATCATGCCATCATTAAATGTAAACACCACAGGCGTGCAAACTCTGGAATATTTACACGTCAATGTTAACTCACAACATTGATTACAGTATTGGGACCCCAAAATTGATGCCCTCGACAACCCCTCCCCCACCCCTCTTCCCCATGCCACCTCTCCATGGAGGAAGGGGGAAGGAGGGAGGGAGGGAGGGAGAGAGAACTCGAACTCGAACTCGAAACTCGAACTCGAAAGGTTTATTCATGAAAAAAGGCCATTGGCCCATACATGAAGGGGGTTGCCGAATAACGATAACGATAATTGCTTTAAGCCGACACACGACGCTACTCCAAGCCATGGAAACCACAGCATTGATTAGTAATGTACATCGAGACACAAACTCTTTACTGTCCAGATATGTTACGGCATTCCGAGCCTTTCTTTCGTCCAGTCTTTGTCCACAAACACACCCTTAGGTCTAGGCTAGGCCTAGCCAAGAGACTGCTGTAATATGTCTCTAAGTGTCGCTAAGTCCCTTGAAGCACACGATAGGGTCTCCGTGTGTAGTGTGTTTCTGGATACGCTTCCCATTCCGCAAACTGGCGAGTTTGACACGTTCTTCTTTTAGCATGTTTTCCTCTTGCTGTTTGACAAACCAGTACACACATACTGGCTCAGTGTCTGGTTGGCATGCGCACTGGATCACAATGTCGTCTGACTCACACGTCACAATATCTTCACCGTCTGAATGATGTAGCACGGATTTTCTAAAGTGTGTATTTCTTTGTCTGTCTCTTAGCCTTCTCTGTACGGATCTATCAGTTAGAGTAGCCACGTACTGTTTGACATTTCTTGTGTCGAATGCACCAACAATATTATCATTGTTCACCTCAGGCTGCAAAACACACATATCAGCACAGTCACTACAATCAGACATACAGGGAGGTTCTAAATCAACCGATGATGGCAACTTAACTGATGTTTTTGTGTTGATGTCCTGTGTGTGTGTTGTTGGTAGGTCTATTCCATGTGTATCTACACATGCTGTATTCCCCTGTTCTACTCCACTGTCAGGCAGACTCGAGGCACTGAGGACACAGTCACTTTCACACACAACACTTGCCTGCTTCTCTTTATGCTTTCGAGACCGTTCAACATCTCGTAGTCTTTGAGAAAACGATTTTTTCCTGTAGTACTGTGCTTGTGTGCTGCGATTCACTGTTGGATCCGCCATGTTGGTTGACACTGTTGTGTCCACTGGTTTCAGTCGCAAGACAAAAACCACGCTGTCCCCTTCTCCTGCCACTTTCCAGCTGGAAACTGCATTGTCGGTCAGCAGGGCGCCTAAGGTCCTCTCCACAGCCGCTGGAAGTCCAGTAACTGGCATTTTTGAATGAATTTCTAGTTTTACTGCTGCTCACAGAAATGTACGCCCTGTCCGCTTCACTTCTCGTGACCGCCGAGAGAGAGAGAGAGAGAGAGAGAGAGAGAAGGAGAGAGAGAGAGAGAGAGAGAGAGAGGAGAGAGAGAGAGAGAGATTTCTTTTCTTTTCTTTTCTTTTCTTTTCTTTTCTTTTCTTTCTTTAATATCAAGGATAATGGAATAAGCACTCATGTGCTTCTTCTTCCAGTGTGCTTAAGGTTTTGTACATTTTGTCATCTGTTCCCAAGGGCACACTATGGCATACTCTTTCGAAAAGCGGAAGAGATTTTAACGTGTGCGCAAGATGTTCTGCGTGCGTTCGCACACGGGGCTTTGGGTTATAGTCCCATCTGAAGGACTTTTGAGGAGAGTGAAGTCGATGGGAAAAATCTCTTTAAATAGGATTCGAACCTTGCTTGGTGGCATATGAGGCTGATTGTGCGGTAAATTCTGGCACTGTTGAAGATTTCCTTTTGGGGGGGATGGTGATGAATCATAACACTTTGATAAAAGGGGAAAAATCATTATTTTTGGTGCATCAAGTGGATTAGAAGGTGATTTTTGAAGGTTTTTAATGATTGGTGCTGTTTAATTAAATCAGGAAGGGAGTTCCACGGCATAGGGCCTGAGTATAGTAAACTAGATTTTAACAAGTCTGTTCTGGGGATAAGAGAGAGAGAGAGA
>CM060328.1:57978534-57999419 GCA_030674155.1 Stramonita haemastoma
GCTTTAAGCCATGTATTTCAGGTCACATGTTATGATCAAGAAATGAGACACATACAGGTGACAAGCTACACACATTTATACTATCTTTCATTTGAAGGTGAAAAATGTGGGTATTGTTTGGAATGGTTACATGCAAATAGACCAATTACTTAAGTGCCTAGATATAGATAGAAGACATTTCAAGCCTACAAAATGAATATTGAAACTCCAAATGCCAACAAAAAAATAAACCCAGTGAACATGTCATTTTAAAAATGTAATTCAAGGAAAGGCAATGTTATGTTTGAAAAAAAAAATGACAAGAACAAGTATCTACAGTAAACTGCTTCACTCTGCGATCAAACTTCAAACCAAGTACATCAAAAAGCAAGAAGTAAACAGGAACACCACCTTTTGGTGATTACCTCTAAATAAATAAAAAAATTTTAATCCAATACACATGTCCGAATTCCAATACTATAGTTTCTCAGAAACGAAGAAATTCACACAGGTTATGAGCCACACATAACAGTAAATATGTAAACATATCACAAAAACAACATAGTATTCAAATATCACCTCACACCCATCAAAATATAAAAAGCACCCACAAATCAGCAATACCTTAGCCAGTCATAAACTTAAATACATTTTCAAACACTCCTGTAAGCACCAGTATGCCCACGCATCCACACAAAGCTCACACGCATCCACACACACACACACACACACACACACTTACACACACACTACACACACACTTACACACACACTTACACACACACACTACACACACACCTTACACACACACACACACACACACACACACTACACACACACACACACACACACACACACACACACACACACACACACACACACACGCACACACACACACACACCAGCACACACACACACAGGCACACACACATACACATGCACACACACATTGGAAACACTGCACACATGCGCACACATTTTCATGACATAAAACATTTTGTAATTAAACCATATTGTTATAACATGTCATAGACATATCAATTAATACTCTTCTATTAAGATATCAAGCACAGTCTAAAATAGTAACGCGCACACATTTTTATGACAAACAAATTGCTATAACATGTATGATAACATACTGAAGAGTTTAAAAAAAAATTTTTTTTTTTTTTTTAAAGTAGCCTTTCCCATGCTTTAGAATGTCCCGTCCCATTTCTACCCGAGCTCTGTATCTCCCTTGTCTCACTCCCCCCCTTTCTTCCACTACCCTCTCCACTCCTCTCTCTGCCCCTACACGCTCAACCAAACCAACCACACAAACACACATACACACACGAACACACCACCACACACACACTTTTGCCTTTCAACACGTTTTAAAATATTTGATACATTGTATCATGACAAAAGGTATCGGAATAGATTTTTGCTGGATTCCTTCTCACTGCGGAATATACTGAAATGAAATAGCAGATAATCTTGCAAAACAAGGCGCAGAAAGAGACTGCCCAGTTCATAACTTTAAAAAAATGATTGTCATGAAATTAATTCATTATTGGAAAATTATGTACATAAGAATAATTTTCATGGGAAATCAGAAATACTAGGCTATCCAAGACATATTACTAACATCACTTATAAGTTGCGACTAAATTCTTGGAAGACCAAATATTCGAGAAATGTAACTTGTTCCTATTCTGAACCACTATCTTGTGAACATATTCTTTTTCAATGTTTAGTTTTAAATTCTGTTTACAAAGAAAATGGCATTGAAATTCAAAGGGAACCATTGAACATAGTTTCACGAAAACTGTTGATTACTGATGTTGCTAGGATTATTTCCAAGTCTTCTGTAAATATTTTATGGTAGGCTTTTTCTCCGTTTGTTTAGTCTAATATCACAAAGTGTGAATAGACTTTGAATTGAACAACGACACGACGACGACAACGACAACGACAACGACAACAACAACAACAACAACAACAACAACAACAACACACACACACACACACACACACACACACACACACACACACACACACACACACACACACACGCTAAACCATTTTCTAGTTTTACACAAACCAGGTTTCATGAGAGCACAAAAGGTAAAAGCAAAAATGCTGAACAAAAATCCACAACCTGTACCACAATATGAATTAGTGCAGAGATCTGCTAGAACTCATTATTTCATAACATTTGCTACACTGGAATTTTGGAACAGACTTTTGAAGTGAATTTCCAAACTTGCAGAAAATAAGCACAATTCAATGTTCCTAACAGATACAGTACAAAGGTTGAATAAATGAAAGAAAAATTTAAGAAATGAGCAGTGACTAATGTAACATCTTTCACTTGCCAACATAACCATTTCATTTGTAGTGGCACCTCTTCTCCAACTATTCCATCTTTCATTTCTTTGCTTCCATCTTTTTATGTTCTTTTAAATTTTTTTTAGTTTTGTCAGGAGGTTTTTAATTGCATTATGGGATTGCTAACCTATCTTTTCCCCCACTTTTTTTCTTTTCAGATTGAACAAATAACCAAAAAAGCTACTTGAATAAATTGATTTAACGCAAAAAAAAAAAGCAAAAAAAAAGCAAAAACAAAAAATTGATTTAAAGCACACACCCAAAAACAAAAATACAATCAAGTGTTTTGTACCAACTGCCTGTCAACAGTTTACAACCAACTGTACATTTGTGCTGAAATCAAAAGACTACTGGGAAAGCCACCCCACCACAAAAAGCCACAACACACAGGTTAACAAATAACTGTGGTATACCATTCCATAGATTTGCCTGAAGTTCTAGTACTTCACAGGATTCAAGATTTAATTCACGTTTAACCTCTCTTGGGGCATGGAGGATTTCAGAAAACAAAACTAACACACACACACACACACACACACACACACACACACACACACACACACACACACACACTCCCCTCTCCTCTCTCTCTCTCTCTCTCTCTCTCTCTCTCTCTCTCTCTCTCTGTGCCCCCCTCTCATTCCCAGGGACCTGAGCATATTTTTTACCCCTGCTCGTTAATGATGTAACACACACACACACACACACACACACACACACACACACACACACACACACAGACACACACAGACACACACACACACACACACACACACACACACACACACACACACACACACACTTATCCTTGAAATAAAATTTCTCACACCACACACACACACACACACACACACACACACACAACACGCATTCTTAAACCACCGCCCCCTACATTGTTTAAACTTTTTTCCCAAAAATGCACCCCACCCTCCTTTCAAATTGTTCAATGAAGCATTCTAAAGCCAACAAACTCTACTCACGTTTTCAAACATACTTTTTTACTAAAAATGTTCCCTGCTCCCACTCTCCACTGAACCCGACCAAAGTCTGCCTTTCCCCATACAATAAGATATGAATGACTATCATCTTATATGAATATGAATAACTTTTCAAAAAAAGAAAAGATACAAATATGAATACCTTATTATCTAACATATAAATACTTTTATCTCAAAACACCAGAATTTCTTTCCCCGTCCCTATATACCCCAACATTCTAACCCCCACCCCCTTCCTAGCGTCTTTTAAATCCTAGCACCCCTCTTCCTACCAACACTAGCAGTACTTAGCATTTGAGTATATTTTATCTTATTCCCAAAGTCAGAATATGGCTACCTAATTACTGGAGGGCAAAAACAGTCGCATACGCAAAAAAATTGAAGCTCGAAACTTGAGCTGAGGAACGAAATAGAATTATTGATAGTTATACTGATCATTCTAAAATCACTGACGCATTTAAAAATTACTGTGCGCTTATGTTTTTGGGGGTTTTTTGCTTTTTTTTTTTAGAACATGGTGTAAAGCTGCTCTGTGCTCATCCATTTACTCTGAATAGACAGATTAATTCAATTCTCTTCAACCCAAAAGAAAAAAAATGTGTAGCCATTGTGTCACCACATAAGTTATCCACCTGCCTTTGTGTCCACATGCGGGGCCAGGGGTTAGTGTTGAGGTTATTGTTGTTAAAGTTAGTGTTAAAGAGTTAATAACAGGTAAGGGATGTCTGTCAGCTGGTCAGTCAATGTTAGAATGCATGTGGACACAATAGCACATAGATAAACAGTATGTAGCAATAGACAATGGCATTTCTTTTCATTTTATGTTTAAAGCCCCACCAACCACAATGGCCATATAAATTACACAATACTACAAAGGTTTAAATCAGAATCACCGAATCTATCAAAAGCTGGGACTATGCATTGAACTTCGGTGTTGGCAAAATTTCCATTTTTGCTACCATTTAATGTTTCAGACCTACGACATTTAACAAGTTGAATTCATTTAATAAAGAGCCCAAAATATATCATGTACTAGTCAGAACACAGATACTTTTATGGTAGGCAAAATAAGTTGCACATGTGAAATTTTGCAATTGGTAAACCTCGGAATTCTAGCATATGAGCAAAAACAAAACCAAAAAAAGAAAGACCTCTATGAAAAATTCTATTAGCCATCCCTCTTTTTTCCTATCCCCACTGGTCTAAACATCATCTATATACATCCTAACCACCCTTTTCCCTTCCTTGCCTCTCAACCCGATGTCTCCTTCCCACAGCTGTTTTTTTTAACACAACACCCACACCACACACAACAAAAAATAAAACATAAAATTAGAATTACAACAACAAAAAACACACACACACAACACAACCACGATCACCAAAACTACAAACCACACGAATCACAACACACACATTTCTAAATGTTTGCTTCACAACCCGAATCAATGTTTGGCAAGAACTTGCAGATCAAAATCTATTGGTGAACCTCAGAGCTCTAGCCAAGGAATTGGGGAGGGAGGCTGGGGGGAGGAGTTGGGGGGGATTGATTTTAATTTAATTTTCTTTTAAAAAATTTTTTAAACTTTTCACTGATGTACTTGACACTACAGACCAATCAATGGTATACCACTGGCAAATCAACACATTTGTTCACAATACTGTGAAACTTGTTACCAATTCTGCTAACAAAATCTCTACACTTAAACTGCCCTCTCAAAAATACCTTAGGGGTGGCCAGAGCATAAATTTGCCAAAGATAATAAAAAGTCCGGCTTAAGTCATGTCATAACTGAACATTTATTAACATTTGATATCTTTGGATTTTTTTATCACATCATTTCGAATCCAGCCAAATTCAATAACCATATTATTGCCTATTTTCTAATTTATATTTTTGAAGTTTGACACTTGGCTTCTCAATGACTAAAATAGGTTATGGAATGTAGTCACCCATTTTCTGAGATTTTTTTTTTTTTAAGATATTAAAATGGGAAGACGATCACTAAAGTATTTCCATTTGTTCGATCTGACTGATCTGACCAACACACATACACACAAAAACTTATAATCGTTGCCAGTCCCCCAAGGCACATACAATGAGATTACTTTTGCAAACAATCATTAAATCAGATTCAATCATTCCAACCATTAAATCAGCATCATGAAAAATCTTGTAAATTCCATTTTGTTTAAGTACTTAATTTTTTCTATTCTACCAGCCTTCTTAAGTGGTATTCTATACACCATCTCTTTATAAACAAATCAAAGCAAATTTTCTGATAGGTACTGATCTGCTTCTCTTTTGCAATCTTGCTCTCTCTCTCTCTCTCACACCTCCCTTGAATAAATACATCTACAATGCTGAACCCTTGAAACAAAATTGAAACTGCTCTGATCATTTGAGTAGTTAATAGACTATTTGTCAATATTGACGGCATGAGCATAAGAAAGTTAAGAGCACAGATCATTTTCTGTCCTGCTTATAATCATTTGTTGTATTTTAGTTGAAGAGTGGCCACTTGGCATTAACCTTCTTGCAACACGCACACATAAAAATCAAGATCCACTTCAATCTCAAAGTTTAACAACCTAACAACAAACAAACCCAACATTCCAAGAAAAAACATTCCATTTACATCCACTCCAAATTCAAAAATGAACCAACCATGCAACAGATATCAATTTTCTCAAAATATTTTTATACCAAATAATGTCGCATTACACTTGTCCTTTTTCCTTAGTGCGACTTATAGCAAGCAGTATGGAGGATTCTAGTCATTCTGCTTATTTACATTAAAAAAAAAAAACTAAGTTGAAAATCCATCTGGAATTTTTTTTTAAATTTCAGTTGAAAACCCATCTGGTAAAAAACAACAGAAATTGTTTCAATCTTCCAGCTTTTTCCACATATCTGCACTTTCATTTATCATTCTAAGTTTTACTACTTTGTCTCATATGCAGAATGTAAACCACTACCCTTTTGTCTATTTTTTTTCTTATTTCCTTTTGGGAGCAAGGAGGAATAACACTATCTTAGAATATTTTTTCAAACAAAAATATACCAAGAGTTTTCCTTAGGAGGAGTACATTACATAAAGTCGTTGACGCGAAATGTCTTTGGCGACTGGGGGTAGCTTTTCATCCTCTTCCTCGACTGTAGTGTTGTTCTTGATGGGTGTCGTTGAAACAGATGTCCGTGACAGATGTCTTCAAAATGTTGTAACCTGGAAAAAGAAAAAATGTGTCAAGACTTGCTTGAAAAAAGGCAGGAGAATGGACTGGAAAGGCAGGAAATAAGAAAAAAATACAATGCACCATATAAGGGGAAATTCTTATACTGACAAGACAATGGAAACTGTAAATCTGCGTGCGTGCGTGCGTGCGTGCGTGCGTGCGTGCGTGCGTGCGTGTGCATGTGCATGCATACGTCATGTGTGGTGGTGGTTTAGAGAACGCGCATGCCTACAAAGTGAAAAGTCAAAGTCGGAAGTGTGCGGTGGTTTGATCCCTGTTTGGACCCAAACTCATTTTTATGCATGCCTTGTAACCCACATGTTACATTTTTTAGACTGTGGAGTATTTTATGAAAATAGACATGCACTGCTTACCAACTGCAAAAATTGATATTGCTCTTAGTGTATATACTGTTATTTGTAGATTGGTTTTGTGTGCTTGCGCACTGTATGCGAGCATGTATGTGTGCCTGCATGCTGTACATGTGCATGCATGCACTTCGTGGGTGCGTTGTACGTTTATGTGTGCGTCTGTAGAATTTTAAATGTTTTTAAGTTTCTTTCTGTAATTAATATTTTTCTGTTTGTTGTTCTGAAATATGGCTTGTGACCCATATGAATTTATCTGATTACTGAGAAATTAAAGTATCCATATTAGCATTAGAATGGAGGAAGCGGTTGCAATATCATCAGTAAATATGTTGATGTCAAAGTTAGCGTATCTATGTTTCTAAGGAGGAATGTGGGGAATTCTTCAGCTATTAAGATACTATCTCATTTTGCCATGAACACAGTGCCGTTCTAGAACTATGAATGGGGCTGTTACACATTTTTCTAATTTGAATATATTGTAGGGAAAGCTGTTATGTATAATTGTGAATTTAAGCTCCATAAAATTTGACAGATTCTCCTGGATCAATTAACATCTATGGTCTGAATATGAAATTTTTTTTTTTTAATTCCAAGAAAAATGTATGGACAACATTTAAAAAGTAGGATTGGATGCGACTAAAATCTTACGTTTCATCAGAATTATACCAACACAAACAAAACAGACACAGACAGAGAATCGTCACAGATGTTACCTATTCATGTGTTGGTAACCAGCAAGTGGTGATGGATGGTGTGTCTGCTCTTCAGTTCTTGAGTTCTTCAGTCTTCAGTTCTTCAGTCCAGTTGTTCCTGTAAGCAAAAGAAATTATCAGTGTCAGGGAATATGTTCACAGCTCTGTAAGCTCAGGTGTTACGCTGATTTGATCTTACCGTTTTGAAACGGAATAAATTCACAATTGCTCTTAGACATTGTCACGTTTCACCTCTTGCTTTGTTACCTCAAATAAAAAAAAAGTTTGTTTTGTTAGCTTAAATGCTAAAATGTGTGTGTGTGTCTTTGTGTGTGTGTGTTGTGTGTGTGTGTGTGTGTGTGTGTGTGTGTGTGTGTGTGTGTGTGTGTGTGTGTGTGTGTGGGGTGTGTGTGTGTGTGTGCCCATGTGTGAGTGCGTGCATGTGTGTTTAACAAATGTTACCTTTTATAATGTGCATTAAATTTTAAATATAACTACATCTCAGTTTACATGCTTTTAATCAGTGCGAAAAATTTCATTACATGGAGGATGATAAAATAATTGAACTGAATTGATCAAATTTCATGGAAAAATGAAAGTTCGCACATTTCCACATTTCATCTTTTATTTCATAAGCTAAAATATGATTTTTGATGCTATGTTGTAACAAAAATTAAATTCCATTCCTTTAAGACAGACTAGGGTTCCAATCACACCCCTATATGCCAGAGACTCAGAGGCCAAATCACAAGTATTAAAAGTTCAGAGGGTCTTTTGGGCCATACATGTGTTGCGAGTTACATAAATAAATTATAGTCGTTCTAAAGTGAATTATTTTTAACATAACATGTTTCTTTTTGAAAAAAATTCAATTGGGATGACTATATATGTACAGACTTTCACAATTAAGCTGTATTTTATTACCTTAAATACTGCAATGATTTGATTTCCTCACTTTGTAACATTTAATTCGTAACCAATACATAATGTTAAAATTGAATCTGTAAACCCTTATTTGGGTGAGAATTTTATTTTTTACTGGTGACAGTCTGCAAATGCACAGTAAGGCTATATAAGACGCAAAAAAATTTTTTTCTAAAAAAAATTTTTTACAGATTGTTTCATTAGCCATGAAGGACCTAATGCATCTAAAGGTGAAAAAAATACTTTGGCTACAAATGATAGCAAATTTTCTTACCTGGATTTTGCCAAAATGTGTGAGATCTCATGTCATACTGGTACATACATAGACCTTGATGCTTGTCTTCACTCAGTCAGGCTCCTCCTGTCTCCAGAGAATGGCGGTGTCTTCTTTCTCCTCCAGTGGTGCTGGGAGCTACATCTGGAGTGGATCAGAAGTCCAGCTTGTGCATGGCAGCCTCTGCAGCAGTTGTTGCAGACAACATTGGATGGTGAGTTGACGGCCTGGTTTTGCAGTCCCATCTGACTTTGGATTTCATTGGAACTGTTCCAGCTCATAAGGTACCTGGTTGAAAAGAAAAAAAATCACAAACTGTAAAATAGGAGAAAAAAACCTAGGCATGATTTAAATTTATTTTGTAAAAAAAAAAAAAAAAAAGACTAGCTGCCATGGAGCAGCGGCTAACACACTGAACTAGTTGTACTTCATGAGTTTAATTTTTTTTTTTTTTTGCTGGGGGGGGGGGGGGGGTCAACTCCAACTTGCTCCTACCTAGAGTAAAACAGTCCTACATGCTGAATGAAAAGACTGGGACTACAAAGTTGAACATCAACCACTTTACAGGAGCAATACTGAGATGTTTAAGTTACACTAACACTGTAGGCGTTTGTTATCTCTAAGCCTGACCAACACCGCAACATGTTAGAATAGGAAATGCAGAGTGTATCCCTTTCAAGTATTCTCCAAGTTTTATATACTATCATCATCATTGCTCTATCACACACATGAACATCACGTGTTGTGCCTCACATTTCCTCTGGCATGTGAACATCAAAACTCAGCTGAGGAATGAAAATACAAACGAACAAAACATGAGAACAAACATAGGCAGAAACAACAGAAAGACAGCAACAAAAAATTTGCACAACAAAGTAACAGGTCAGAAATGAAAGAAAAAAAAAAGACACAAAAATGAATACCTGGTCTAGCTCTTGGAAAATGCAGGTCATGATGGCTGCCCTCATACATGTCAGGTCACTGCACTTGATTCCAGAACCAAAGACCCTGAAAGCAGTAAGTCTTCATCAGTACATTGAAAACACTGGTTGTTTTGTTGGCTCAGATACATACAATGATATGATTCCATCTAACAGATTTCACAATGCTGCTTCACCAGTTTAGTCAAATATTTAAGTTTATTAAGCTTAATATATATATTCAAACATAACAATGGACCACAAAGTTATTCTAGTCAAGTGCACTATATGATTAGTAAATTGTTCAATTAGTTTTCAAAACAAGAAGGCAATATCTTTAAACTCGATCATGTTACTTTCCATTCCACATAATGAAGCATTTATGTCTGCAACCACTAAATACTATATAACTTTACCTCTTTATAAATAGGTAAAAACCTGTGTGACTCATTTAAAAGAAAGTGAACTTTTTTCTTCTTAAATTACTTACCGATGCAGGATTTCATGGAGCAGATTACAGCCTGAAGCATTGACTCCAAGGTGATAACGGAACTTGGCCCCACTTGTGGAAAGACTCCCAGATGACCCACATGACTCACCAGGTTAAGACCCATGTTTAATAAAGGAAGGGAAGGCTAAGGTAACCGTAAATTTGGAAAGCGACCACCCACACCACAGCATGATGCAACGCAATACAATACACAGCACAATAAAACAACACAACACAGCACAACACAACACATCGCAACGTAACCAAAGCAACGCCTCGAGACAATCTCAAAACCGTTGTAATTGGTGGTATTTTCAAACGAAAGGAAATTGATCAGAAATGGAAACGGATTCAAGACCAAGTCAGAATCTCTCATGACCATTGTCTCAAAGCTGTTAACAGTGGCGGTGTTTTTGGACGAGATCACTGTCACCAAGATTGCTCTCAGATTTCTTGCACAATTTTTTTTCTTATTTTATTAGAATTTATCTTTGGTTTTATTTTGTTTTGTTTTGTTTTATTTTATTTTGTTTTATTTTGTTTTATTTTTCATTTTGTTTTATTTTTTTCATATTTTATTCTATCTTTTACTCTATTTTATACCCTATTTTTTGTTTTAATATTCAATGTTTATCTTTTTTATTAATACCTTACTTTTTGTTTTATCTCTAATCTTTTATCTAACTTTCTTTGTTACTTTTTTTTATTTCACCTACACTTTAAATATTCAAATCCATTTTATTTCATACTAATTTTTAGCAAGGAATACTGTAATAGCAATCAAAGTTGGTGCCCAGTGATCATTTAACGGCAACCAATTGGAAATTCCACGGACAATGAAATCCAGACACAGAACTCAACATGCAAATTTTGATAAGAGCGGATGGAAATGTTCCTAGGTGAAATCTTTAACCAGCTGTGCATGGGCACTCCTTAACCAATCCCTATCCTCCACTAACTTGGGTCTATAACAAGGCAAGATCATGAAGTCTGTGGCGAGGAGGTCTTCTGGTGCGAAGTATAGATCTCAAAATAAAGACAAAATTATGTGATTAGTGTAAATAAAGAGAAGATGGGAAGGGGGGGGGGGGGGGGAGGAGAGGAGGGAGGAGAGAAGAGAGAGAGAGAAGGAGAGAGAGAGAGAGAGAGAGAGAGAGAGAGAGAGAAAGAAGCAGACAGACAGACAGACAGACAGACAGACAGACAGAAAGAACGCAACAACAGACAGACAGACACGACAGACAGACAGACAGACAGACAACGAGACATTTTTTTAATCATCATTCAGTGATAAAAAAAAAATTAAATCATGTCAAGAAACTCACATCAGCATGTGGTAGTTTGATAGATTTATTTGTAAGATTAGCAGAGAAAAGGTATGAATTAAGAGCACAGATTTTTTCAGTCTTTTTATTCATTTCAACATCTGAAACTGAAAAGGAACTGGTGACCAACGTATGTTTTATGGTACATGCATGCATGTGTGGAGTGTTGCCTGGAAGAAAAAATTGGGCAGGAAAAGGGGGGGGGGGGGATGAGCTATTCAAAAGTGAATGTATTTTAGGGATTTGGGAGAGATGAGTTAGTGAGGCAGGTTTTGGGTGGGGGTTTTCTCAAAATGAACTGAGTGGTTTTTTGTGTGTGGAGAGAGATTTTTTTCTTCAACAGTGGACATTATTATCCAAGTAAAAGACTGACAAAAATTCGAATGGATCACATATAGATCTACTCACTGTAATGAAGCCTTGGTCACCCCTAAAATACCACAATTCTTAGTTTAAAGCAATGGGCCAGGCCCGCGCAAGCACAAGAGTGCTGCACAAGCCCGAACTCATAACATTAGACCATCCCTGCTCCACTAAACTATATCTTTGGAAAGGCTGCATGAGTTAATATCTGCAGTCGACATGAAAAGAGAAGCTGTGGATTTGAATATAATTGGAACTCCTCCGCTGGAACGTAAAAATACATTGCCTTATCTTTTTCTTTTCGTTTTTTAAGGTCGAAACAAAAATATACACAACAGTAGGTAACGTACCGAAACCAGAGAACTGTTACATCGAATCGGCCGATGCACGAAGCGAAGCACTCATTCTTGACGAGGTGCCGAAGAAAATCTTTTGTAATTGCCAGAATTTACTCTGGCCCGCTGAACTTTACTGTCACTGTTAACATTGGTATGTTTTGTATGTTCGAGTCAAATTTCGAAACTTTCACATTATTCGCCATCTTGTTTGTTTTGAACAGCGCAGTGCAGGTAGGCTAAAAGCAAAACAGTGGTTGGTCAGATAATGAGCTCTCGGCCAATCAGAAATACTGACAGAAAAGGGCGCTAGTTTTAATATTTCCAACCATGCTATATGCACGGCAGCTGCGATGAGGCATTCCGTAATGAATGGAGCCTGTGTTAATTTTTGTGCCTATGTGATACAAAGTGCGGAATCCTGCAAAAGCGCTCGCTGCTAATAACACGAATAGGTCCAGTTTCATAGCATTTTTTCAAAGGCAATAGACAGAATGGAATTGATTATAAGAGTAAAGGCATAAGCAAACATGTTTGCAAGCGACCCTTGGGCAAGAAAAAAAAGAAAAAGAAAAAAAAACCAACGTTTTTCTTTTAAAAAATTGTATCCAAAAAGAGAAAGACTAAGACACCGTTCTTGATTAAACCATTCACGCTGGGAGCAACAGCAAAGTGAGAGACCGTATGACCAGTGTGCTTTCCCACTCAGAAATCCACTTTACAGCTTATCACTTGTGATCGACCATGACTAGAAGGCTTATACACAGAAACTTTCCCCACTACCATATGACTAAGCTACTTTTTTTTCACAACTTGGAATATAAATTTTTTCCCCACCCTTGCTTTTTAAATGCTTCATTTCATTTTTTAATTATTCTGAATAAACAAATCACTATACTACACAAAAAATAAAACAAGTTACCTGTAGCTCTGTGCTGAAAGTTGCGATAATTGGCGACGATCGATGCATGGTTTGGATTTCCTGCTGTGAGTGGTACGAAACGATCTTGTCTCCGTCATCGCCAGATGAGAAATGTGGCTTGGTAGCACAGTTCTGAAACCCTCGGTGGATGAGCAGAGTTCATTTCCATGGTGAAAATTGGGCATCAGTGTTGACAGTAGTAACTTGGGGTGTTTGCCGGTTTTCCTCTTTTCCTCAGTTTTCTTTCTTTTTGGTGGGGGAGGGGTGTTTTCTTCCAATTTTTTTTTTTCTCAATTTTCTTTCTTATTTTGGTTGGGGGGGGGGGGGGGCGAAGAGAGAGGGGAGGTTGACACTGGCTGGTGGATCCTGGCTTTTTGCTTTACCGGCTGCATGTTCAGTTGCTTGCTGGCTGACGTTGGTTCTGTGTTACTGCACATTAAAATAATACGCTATAAAGGGAAGGAAGGGAAGAGAGGGAGGGAGGGAGAGGGAGGAAAGGGGGGGGAGGGAGGGAGGGAGGAGGGAGAGAGAGAGAGAGAGAGAGAGAGAGAGAGAGAGAGAGAGAGAGAGAGAGAGAAGAAGAAGAAGACAGACAGACAGGCAGAAGAAGAAGAGAGAAGACAGAAGACAGAGAACACAACGAAAGCAAAGAAAACCAACAGACAGCAAAACAGCACAGCAAAAAGAGAGAAGACAGACAGAATGAGAAGAGACAGAAGCAGAAGAGAAGACAGCAGACAGAGAGACAGACAGACAGAGAGGAAGGAGAGAGAGAGAGAGAGAGAGAGAGAGAGAGAGAGAGAGAGAGAGAGAGAGAGAGAGAGAGAGAGAGAGAGAGAGACCGACGAGAGAGAGAGAGAGAGAGAACGAAAGATAGAAAATCGAAAGAATAAAGCACGGTAAAAAAACAAAAGTAAAAAAAAAAATCATGTAAAAAGGACAAAGAAATGTCGTGAAACAAAGAAAAACGAAATGATAGCAAAAGAAAAAAGGCAAACAGAAAAACAAAACATTGCACCAAAAAGCAAAAAAGGAAAAAAAGTAAGACAAAAAAGCAAATGAATGCACACCAAAAAAAAACTGGAAAAAGATGAATGGTAAAGACCGAAAAAATAAAAGAAATGAATGCACACTGGTGTGTTCAAACACCCCTGATGTTGAAAAAAGTTGAAGGCAGACAGAAGAAACAATGGGAAGACAACACAGAGTGGCCAGGCCTTGGTGGAACGATCTACTACGGAGGGCGGAGGACCGTGGGGAGTGAAGGGAGCTGGTTGCAAAATCTTCAGTTGTGCCCCCACGGTCCACGGGACTAAGGGACAGGTGAACGTGAGGTGAAGGTGAAGTTGAAATGCTTCTCCTTAATGATGGCCCAAACGGTCACTTGCAAAAATCTCACCATTGGTAAACCTCAGAAGTTCTAGCAGAGGACTGAATTAAAAAAAAATAAATTTTTAAATTAAGTCTGTATCTTTGCATTCCATGAAACTAACGACACTCACAGGAGGGGGGAATAAACTGAAAACACTACCCCACTATGGCTATCATCTATACCACTTTAGGTTTGGTACTCAGAATACAAAATCATTCTAATAATCTCCTGTATTGGGGACAGGATAGTCCGGTGGTCAAAGTGAAGCGCTCCAGATCTGTAAAACCCCGGTTCCTATAATGTTCAAGAGGATTTTTCCCCCTTAACATTTGTGCCTGCTCCACTCCCCCCCTAAAGTCCTTCCGATGAGACTAGAAACCGGGCCCCCCCGTGTGCCAATGCACGCAGAACATCTTGCGCACACGTTAAAACCCGTTCCGCTTTTCGGAAGAGTAGACCATTATGTGCCGGTGGGAACGGATGAAAAAATTGACAAAACTACATACACACGGGACTGACTATATGTAAAAATAATAAAAAAATAAAAAAAAAAAAAACCAGCTACGAGAGCTTATTCCATTATCCTCGAAATAAAAGAATATATACAAAATAAACAAATTAAATTCACACATTTGCAAAATGATAACCACGAAAAATAAAACCGGCGCCACAAACAGTAAGAATAGTAGTTACCTGCAAGCGTGTAGGTCAATAGTGCGGAGGAGCAGCGACAATGCACAAAGTCTTGTGCTGTCGTTGCCTTCAGCTTGTGGAATGGTCAAAGTTCTGATTAGCCTAGTCGGCTAGCTCAGCCTACCGACTAACTCAGTTCACAACTCCCTCTAGGCTCACGGGTGAACACCTTCATTTTGCGCGTGCTTCACGGCCCAGCAGTAGCAATTACAGCAATGAATGTTGCCCCATACGAGGGTTCAACTCTCTCTCTCTCTCTCTCTCTCTCTCGAAGCTTCTTCTTCAGCTGTATTCCAAACTACGTCTCCCCCTCTCCTTCATGCTCTCTCGCCTCTCTCCTCTCTCCCTCTCTCTCCCTCTCTCCTCTCTCTCTCTCTCTCTTCTATATTTATATAATATATATATATAGTATAATATACCCCCCCCTCCCCAATAAGCATATTAGTTAATTTTTTTCCCCTTTTATCGAAATGTGTGATTTATATGACTTATATAACTTATTGATAGATGGTGGTGGATTGATGTTTTCTTTTTCTTTACTTCATTATGTTCTCTTGTTTGTTCTTTATCTATTAGCGCTTTTTTTTTCTTTAATAATCAAAATCATCATTTTTTGTGACTTCTGATTTTCGTCTTCTGAATGAGTGCATTTTTATTACCTTATTATATTTCGTGTCATTATTTTCTTGTATGTTGTTTGGTACTGGGTATAGTTTTCTTGTTCTGGTATTTCATTTTTGTTATTGTTTAGCTGAAGGAATTTTTTAAATCTTGATTTTATCCCTGATAAGGGCGGGGACTGGATGTAAAAAGCACACGAGTGCTTATTCATTATCCTCGAATAAAAAAATTTCCCTTCCTTGCCTCTCTCTCTCTCCTCTCTCTCTCTCTCTCTCCTCTCTCCTCCTCCTCTCTCCTCTCTCTCCTCCTCTCTCTCTCTCTCTCTCTCTCCTCTATCCCCAGAACAGACTTGTTAAAATCTAGTTTACTATACTCAGGCCCTATGCCGTGGAACTCCCTTCCTGATTTAATTAAACAGCACCAATCATTAAAAACCTTCAAAAATCACCTTCTAATCCACTTGATGCACCAAAAATAATGATTTTTCCCCTTTTATCAAAGTGTTATGATTCATCACCATCCCCCCCAAAAGGAAATCTTCAACAGTGCCAGAATTACCGCACAATCAGCCTCATATGCCACCCAAGCAAGGTTCGAATCCTATTTAAAAGTTTTTTTTCCCATGACTTCACCTCCTCAAAATTCCTTCAGATGGGACTATAACCCAAAGCCCCGTGGCGAAACGCACGAGAAAAACTTGCGCACACGTTAAAAATCTCTTCCGCTTTTCGAAAGAGTATGCCATATGTGGCCCTTGGGAACAAGATACAAAATGTACAAAACCTTAAGCACACGGAAAAAAAAAGCACTATGCTTTTTTCCATTACCTTGATATTAAAGAAAGAAAAGAAAAGAAATCTCTCTCTCCTCTCCTCTACCCTCTCCCCCTCTCCTCCCCTCCCACCATCTCCCTCTCCCCCTTCAATCATTCTTTTTCTCCCTCTCTCCTCTCTCTCCCTCTCTTCTTCTCTCTCCCCTTTTTTCCCCCTCTCTCCTCTTCCTCTCTCTCTCTTCCCTCCCCCCTCTCCCTCCTTTCCCCCTTCCTCCCCCCCCCTCCCCCCCTTCCTCCATGGAGAGGTGGCATGGGGAAAGGGTGGGGGAGGGGTTCGAGGGCACAATTTTGGGGGCCCAACGTAAATCAATGTTGGAGTTAACATGACGTGTAAATATTCCAGATTTTGCACGCCTGTGGTGTTTGCATTTAATGATGGCTGATTTCTCTCACTGAACGACCCTGTCCCAGAACCTTCTCCCTGCCCCCCCCCCCCCCCCCCCCCCCCCCCCCCCCCCCCCCCCCCCCCCCCCCCCCCCCCCCCCCCCCCTCCTTTTTCTTTTTAATTCTTTCATCAGTGTGACTGGTCGAGAGGGCGGGAGCAGAGGGGGAGGAGGGAGAGGAAGGGGGTGGTGAGGGATGTGGATATAAGAAAGCGGAGGGAGAAAGAAGAGTGCTTTCTTTTCTGGAGTGTTTACTTTCTCTCTCGACAATTTTTTGTGAAGATTAAAGAAATGTTGTAAACCCTCGTTCTGCATGTGCGTGCACCCCGTCTGCTTTTAAAACACACGCTTGCGCATAAAAACGCAAAGACGCGCGCACAAAAACACACACGCCCCACACACTCACATGTACACCCCAAAACCAACACAGTCACACCCACATTACACACACAGTTACACACACACAACAAACAACACACACACACACAAACACACACAAACAACACACACAACAACACAACACACACACCCACACCACACAAATCCACACACACACACACCCACACACACACACAACACAGAATCACACACACACAACACACAACAAACACACACAACCACAGAATTACACACAAACACACACACACCACACCACAACACAACACACACACCAAAATCACACACACACACACACACACCCCACACAGCACTTGGTGTATAAATCATCCAACACTGGCACACGGTTGATGCCCGAGTAAAGTGCTAAAACTGCCGGCAGGAACAATCAACTTTCAGAGAAAATGATTTACACACCTGGGATGAAGCTGGCATTCCCTCCCCCCCCCCCTCCTCACCTTTTTCCCCCCCACCTCCCCCTCCTCTCCCCCCCCCCCCCCCCCTCCCCCTCCTCCATCTAGTCAAATAAAAAACTGTTAGAAAATATAAAACGTTTAAAAAAAGATAAAAAGTTTAAATAAACTACACAGGGCCCGTGATATACACGCATGCCCTCACATACACACAAGCACAGTGTGCACACACATTTACACCTGTCCATGTAGAACACACGCGAGATTGGCATGCAAGAAGCCCCCCCCCGCCCCCCCCCCCCCCCCCCCCCCCCCCCCACACACACACACACATGCAGTTTCGTACACATTGCAAACACACACCACACACACACACACACACACACACACACAACACACACACACACACACACACAACACAACACACACAGATTATTATAAAACATTACTTTACAGTCATCAAAAGTCAGCAAATCACATATTGATCATTGGGGTTTTTTGCAGCTTTGTTCATGATTATAAAGGACAATTAAACCAACAAACCGAAAGGATGATGAAAAGGACAAGTTTATTTCCGCTTTGTCTCCCTTTTTCTTTTCCTCCCCGCCATCGGGGCAATAGAGTTAAACCCTTTGGGCAATGACGGCAACGGGGAATGGCCGAAATAAAAAGCATTTTTTTGTTTGTTTGTTTGTTTGTTCTTCTTGTTTGTTTTTGTTTTGTTGTTTTTTTAAAAAAGAACAATAAAATACCAAGAAACAAACAGAAAAAGTATTAAAAAAAATTTTTGTTTTTTCTAGCTTGTTTGTTTTTTTTTTGGTTTGTTTGTTTTGTTGTTGTTTTGGGGAATGGGGTTTTTGTTTTAATTTCAGTTGTCATTTTTTCAAAGCTTTTTTTCTGGGGGTTTAAAAGCTGCTGGTCACAAAAGGCGTGCACAATTTTCTTTTCGTCTTTTTATTTCCACATGGGCATTGGCACTTTCACAACCTCCCATCCGCCCATAAGGGCAAAAAACGGTTTTTTCCCCCCTTTTGTTTATTTTATTTTTTCATTATCAAACCTTTTCTGTTTGTTGATTTGTTTCCAAAGCCTATGATGGTTAGATTCGTTAGGCTATTATTTTCATTCAAGCTTTGTATTTTCATCGAAAAAAAAAACGACAACAACACAACACAAAACCCCCACCACCACCACCAACTTCTACACTACACTACTTACAAACTACTACTACTAAACACCAAAATACAACTACTACACAACTACTCTACTACTAATATACTCTGGGTGCTGCAGCTGCGCTGCTTCTGCGTGCAATTTTTACAAAAATCTACTAATAAAAACTTATGTACTTTACTAAAAACTACACTACTACACTACTACACTACAAATACTACTACTACTACTCACAACAAATACTACACACTACCCAACTACTTTTTGTAGTAGTTAATCTCACGGCAATTAAATCGTGTGCTAAAATTTTCCCCAAGTAGCGGGAAAAAGGGAAACTGAAGGCAGCAGTCAGAACATTTACTGTTGAAAATTTGTGCAACTCGCTGGGGTGAAAAAAGCCTATTTAATTTTAAAATGCATTCAAAGATGTTGAAATTTTCCCTTTTTCGGATAATTTCCATTTATTCTTCATAATCCATTCCAAACCCCGAAATTCAAATTCCCGATATTAAAAAATTTCATTCACAATTAATTTTTTTTAAACCAAAAATGTGAAATAGGTTGGGTTTTTTTTAAAAAAACCCCTCCCCCCTCTTTTTTGTCTGCGTCTGTCCTTTTTTTCGTCTGTCTGTCTGTCCTCCTGTCTTTTCTCCTTCCCCCTTCTCTCATCTTCTTCCATCCCCCCTCCCCCTCTCCCTCTCTCCCTCTCCTCTCCTTTTCCTCTCCAATTTCCCCCCCTTCCACATACTCATCTCATCCAAAATCCCTCCTCTCTCCACCACTCTCCCTCCTCTGGGATTTTCCCTTTTCTCCCCTTTTTCTCTCCCTTTCCCCCCTCGCCCTTTCCCCCTTTTTTTTTCCCCAACTCTGGGCCCTTTTTTAAAAACTTTTCTCCCGTCCTTTTCACCCCACTTTAAACCTCCCCCCCGTTTCCCCTTCTCCCCAAAATTTCCCCTTTCCGGGAAAAACCCACCCCCCCCCCCCCCCCTTCTCCCCCCTCCTTTCCCTCCTTTCCCCCTCTCTCTCTCTCCCCCCTCTCACTCCCCCCCCCTTCTCTCCTCTCCTCTCTCCCGTCCCTCTCTCCTCTCTTCCCCTCTCCCCCCTTTTCCTCTCTTCCCCCCTAGCCTATTGGGGCAGAACATTGCCTGGCAATTTACGACCCGGTTCAATTTCCGGCGAGGAGATTTTTCTCCCTGGATTTTAAAATCGGGTGACTCCACTCTCCCCCCCAAAGTCCTTTGGATGAGACTTTAAAAAAAAAAACCCAGGCCCCCCAAGGCGAAGCACGCAGAACACCTTGCCCAAAAGGGACTTAAAAATCCGTTCCGCTTTTTGAAGAATAGGGCCCTCCCCTGTGCCGGTGGGGAAAAGATAATTTACAAAACTGCATACACAAGGGGAGGGGTAAAAAAAAACGCAAGAAATGCTTACCCCCATATCCTCGATAAAAAGAATAAATCAAATCAAATAAATCAAATCTCGTCTGTCTGTCTGTCGTCTGTCTGTCTGTCTGTCTTTGTCGCTGTCTTCTGCTGTCTGTCTGTCCCCCCCCCCTCTCTCCCTCTCCCAAACCCTTTCCCCCTTTTCCCCAAACCCCCCCCCCTCCCTCCCCCCTCCCTCCCCCCCTTTCCCCCCCTTCCCCCCCAAAATCCCCCCTCCTCTTTCCTCTCTCCCCCCACCCTCTCTCTCCCCTCTATAGTAAAGCACAGCACAGCACAGCAGCAGCAGCGCAAGGGACCCCAATAAAATAGTATTAGGGAGAGTAGTAGTAGTAGTAGTTTAAAAAGTAGTAGTATAGT
>CM060328.1:57999519-58002019 GCA_030674155.1 Stramonita haemastoma
TTTTTGTCTCTCTCTCTCTTGTCTTTTTGTCTATCTCCATTGCATTCAAATGTTCTCTTATCAGTCCATCACATATACTCAACTCTGGCACACTTAGATGCATTCAAATGCCTGTCAGAAGTAAACCTGCATACACAAAATTGTAAAATTTGTAATTGTGCCTCAGGGATGATTAAGCTATATAAGCTATATAAATTCCATGTATTATTATTATTATCATTATTATTATTATTATTATTATTATTATTATTATTATTATTATTATTATTATTATTATTATCATCATCATTATCATTATCATTATTATTATTATTATTATTATTATTATTATTATTATTATTATTATTATTAAAAAGTGTTTTTGACTTTGACTTGACAAAATAAATATTTCTAGGACATTCAAGCACACATTACACAATGTACATCTAAGTTCCCCAAAGCATGAATGTAAAACTATGCAAATGGATGCAAAGTTGCTTTAAAACATCAGATTTATGGAAACTTGGCCTGCACAAGTGTTGATGTTGCAGTTGATTTTGTTCAATGATTTGATGCTAAGGTTATCCTGTGGGGTTGTGGGGGCCTCTTACAGTATAAATATTCCCACCCTTCTGGAAATTCTGTGCTAGAAATTTATCTATCGCTCCTTTTATTTCTGGAAATTCAGTGCTAGAAATTTCTCCTTCTCTTTTGCACACAAAGAGAACGCTTGCTTGCGATAAAAGCAAGTGTGATAAATCAAGAATGTGTAATGAAAGGGCTTGCTTGTCGTTGAGGTGGACATGTAGAAAGATTGCAAATCGCGCTTGCAACTGGTAGAATTTTGTCATTTGGCACCATGGCGGATTCAAGTGAAGACGAACTATTAGTTATAGAATGATTATATTAAATCAACAACATAGATGTTTACATAAGATCACAGTTCCTTAAGAATAAGTGATTTTCCACTTGCGAGAGAAAAAAGTCATTTACGCCTAACTGGCATAGTAAGTATCTTGTGTAAAATACAGTTTGAGTGCTACATAATTAAGGATCATTTGATTACTCTTTGGTTAAACTGTCAGAGGAGACAGAGAAAATGCACACGGCACTTGCCAGGTCGTGACTAGACAACACACGGGGGCACCAAGAACAGGCTTGCTCGCAATAAAGAATTGACTTTTGATTCTTTACGCTTTGCAAGTGTTGCTTGAAATCGTAGGCATGATAAAGCAAGTGTGCTTTTTGTGCGGCATAAGCAAAGTTGGAACAATATTACAAGCGCTTGCTTTATCGCGCTTGCTTTTATTGTGAGCAAGTGTTCTCTTGCTCGAGTATAATCTAGTCGAAAATTTTGAAGTTGAGTAAAATGATGACGAAAGAAAAACCTTAACAGTTGGCAGGAAGATTCAATACTGATCATTTGTATTCAATAGAAGAATAATTTATTTATTTATTCTGTTATTTGGAGGATAATGGAATAAATAAATAAGAATAAATAAAAATAGCTAATTTTTATGCCTACAGTTATTTACATGCCATTTGATGATTTAAAAAAATATTTTATTTCAAGGTGTGCTTTTTTTTTTAACATCCAGGCCCCATGTGTATGCACTTTTGTAAATCGTGTCATCTGTTCCTACCGGCACACAATGGCCTACTCTTACGAAAAGCGGAACAGGATTTAACGTGTGCGCAAGATGTTCTGCGTTCGTTCGCACAGGGGCCTCAGTTTAAAGTCTCATCCGAAGGACTTTTGGGGAGAGTGGAGTCAGCGCTAGTGCTAACTCCAGGAGAAAAATCCCCACGAACGGGAATCGAACCTGGGTTGTCAAAGTGCGAGCGGAATGCTCTGACCACTAGGCTATCCCGTCCCCCAATGGTGTGCAGATTGAGGTTTCTGAAAATACTCCTTTGGGGTAGGGCACTCCATCAAGTAATTAGCAAATAAAAATGTGAGTCTGGTCAAAATTCAAACTGAAAAAATGTGAGATGTTCTTTTCGGTAGTTAATTTTGGGAACATTGTCCTTATAAGATCTTTCTACATTGCCGCTGTGAGAAGTTGAAGGACACTTACATTTGGCGTCGGTGGTAACAAACCGGAAAGCGTAAAGTTTTATTCTCTGCGAATTTTTGTCCACTCAAAATTTTGCGTAATCAAAACACGAGTTGATCAAATAAATGAATAATTATATATCTATGACTTTTTAATTCTTAAAAAAAAAACACGTCGAAAGGCACATTTGTAGCGCTATGGAGAGTGTTTCCAGAAAATTGAAAAGATTTATTTATTTATTCTTTTATTTCGAGGATAACAGAATAAGCAATCATATGCTTTTTTACATCCGGTCCCCGTGTGTATGCAGTTTTGTAAATATTGTCATCTGTTCCCACCGGCACACGATGGCTTACTCTTACGAAAAGCGGAACAGGATTTAACGTGTGCGCAAGATGTTCTGCGTGCGTTCGCACACGGGGCCTCGGTTTAAAGTCTCATCCGAAGGACTTTCGGGAGAGTGG
>CM060328.1:58007019-58012019 GCA_030674155.1 Stramonita haemastoma
GAAAAAGAAAAAGGTTAAGAACTTATCTGCTAGATTTTACACAATAGACATATTTTCATAGTTACAGATAATCAGGTTGACAGTACTTTTCTCAGGTGTGCTTCTTGTTCAAAAACCACCTGGTATTGTAGCATAGATTTGGTCTTTTTAATCTTACTAATACACATTTTTCCAAGCAAAATCATTTTGTTGATCCAGCAATTTGTTGCAGTTAGGTTCTTTGGATTATAGCCAAACAAAATGTCAGTTACTGAAAGATGAAGGTGTTTCCCAGTTACAGACAAGACAGTGGAGTCAATATATGTCCAAAACCGTTTTACAGACGGACATTCATAAAAGAAATGGTCCATGGAATCGACTGTGTTTAAGCAGTTGTCACAATACACGGAATCAGTTACACCCATTTTATGTAGCAAAATATTAGTTGGATACAGATTGTGCAATATTTTCCATTGCAGCTCTCTCAGTCTTACTTCATTTGTAGCCAATCTTGGCATCAGCCAAACATGTTTGTCAACGGTGTAGTCCAGTTTTCTTTGCCAGAAGTCAACTGCATGAGGTGTTAATGATTCATTTACATTTTTTGTCATCAGATAGTGCTTAATTTGCTTTGGTTTGGCGTCAAATTTGCTTGCTTCTAAAGTTCCATGCTCTTCCACTGACAGATCAACCGTTCCCTCGGTAATTGTTTCAATCCATGGTCTAGGGATTGCGTTTATTATTGCATAATACTGAAATAGAGTTATTGCGTTATTTTGGTTCAGCACCTCAGTCACTTCATACAATGACAGGACACGTTTTTCCTGTGGTTTGCAAATATCTTTAACTCGTAAAAACCCTTTTTCTTTCCATTTTTGAAAGTTGATTATTCTATGTTTATACTTGACAAGTCTGTTATTAAAGAGATGCTGCTGTCCGATATGTTCTGCTAATACGTTTTCCAAACTAGCTTTTGACGTTTTGTCTAAAAATGTTGCATATACTTCTCTCCAGAATCCGTTCTTCACAACTGAAAGTCCTTGCATTTCATTGCTATAACAATTAACTTCAAACACATGTTGACCTGGGGCAATTTTATCTAAATACCAAAGAGGGATGGCACACCAGGTGCCTGTGTTTCTATTATGCAGTCTTCCTATCCACTGCAAATTATATATCTCCTGCATTTCGACCATATCAACCATATTCAAACCCCCGTCTTTATAATCCGTTTTCATTACTTTCCGTTTGACTTTTTCGAACGCCCGTCTATTGCTATACTTCCTTTGCCAAAGAAATTTGTACAAGATTGTATTGATTTTTATAAGAATGGGTTTTGGAAGACCTACTGACTGCATAACATATGTGAACTGACTGATCAGAAAAGTTTTTATTACTACAATTTTGCCTTGTAGACTTAGATCCCTTTTACACCATTCTTTAATCATGGTAAGTAAGCTCGTTAATCTTTTTTCCCAGTTGTCTTCTATCTCTTTAGCCATTTTTCCATGTGTAAAAACTATTCCCAATATTTTAATTTTATTAACAATATCAAATGGCAGATCATTGTCAACTACACAGCCTTTTCCCATTACTAATAACTTTGTTTTATTCCTATTTAACTGTAATCCAGAGAAGCAGGCAAATTGTTTTATTATTTCAGTTGCAAAGGTTATCTCATTTTTATTCTTCAAGAATAAAGTCGTGTCATCAGCTAATTGCAATATCTTAAGATGATTAGTGCTTCTTCTACCTACATCTGGTAATTGTATTCCTTCTATCCGAGAGTTTCTTATTTTGATAGCTAGCAATTCTACAGCTAAAACAAATGCAAGAGGGGAAAAAGGACATCCTTGCCTAATTCCACAATTAATTTTGAAGCTCTCTGATACCCATCCTCCATAGCTTATGTGACTTACAGGGTTTTTCATCAAAACCATTACCCACCTCTTAAAATCTTGTCCAAAGCCAAACACGTCAAATGTTTGGAGCAAATACGATTTTGATATAGAGTCAAATGCTTTAGAGTAGTCTAGAGCCAGTAAATAACCTGCTTTGCCTGATTCATTGAGAAAGTTAATAGTGTCATCAATAGTACGAATTATTGTCGCTATGTTTCTTCCTTTGATGTAACCAACTTGATCTTCACTTACTAATTTTGGTATAACTTGACCTAATCGGATCCCAATTATTTTAGCTAAAATTTTATAGTCAGTATTAGTTAGAGTTATAGGTCTCCAGTTTGTTAGATGTTCTCTGTCTAAGTCTTTCCCTTTGTGGATCAAAGATATTATCCCTTGGTACTGCGTGTATGACAGCTCGCCTTTCTCAAATGATTCGTTAAAAGATGCAGTTAGTATTTTGTTTAATTTTGACCAGAAAAACTTTAAGAATTCTATAGTAATTCCATCCATCCCTGGAGCTGAACCATTTTTCATTCTTGCTAGAGCCTGTGATGCTTCACCAACTGACACAAGTCCTTCACATAGTTTTGCATCTGTGTCATTAAGACGGGGAACATTAATACCAGTTATAAATTCATCTGTGGCCTCTTTAACGTTTTCATCATCAGCTTTCTGATCATACAAGTTTTTGTAAAAAGACACTTGTGCAGACATTATATCTGTGGGAGTAGTCAATACTTGCCCTGATTCTGTGACTAGACGGGTCATTACATTTTTTTGTTTTCTTACTTTCTCCAGATGACAAAAATATCTAGAGTTTTTCTCTCCATCTTCTATCCACTTAATCCTGGCTCTAATCTGGGCACCTTTGGCTTCTTGCATTTCTAAGATTTCTAGCTTGTGTTTTACTTTTTGTAATTCTCGTTGTAACTTAATACTCTGAGGTTCTTTTATAATATTGGTCTCTATGTGTTTTAATTGGTTTTGTAAATCCGCTTTTTCATTTCTTTTATAACAGGCTAGACATCTACCAAAGTTTCTACAAAAGTTTCTTATTTTTGCTTTTAGTACCTCCCATTTGTTAAGAGAGCCTGATTGACCTTCATCTTTTTCCAATTCTTCCTGTAAAAAATCATTCATTGCTTTAACAAAGTGTTCATTTCTAAGCAAGCTGTTATTAAATTTCCAATATCCTGGGCCTCGCTCAAACTGACTTTCTTCTAGTTCTATGATCACAGCTTTGTGATCAGAGTTAGGAACAGGGTAGTGTTCAACGGATGAACACAGGTGCAGAAGATCGTCAGACATAAGGCAATAGTCAAGACGACGGGCAATAAATGGACAGTACCTATTCCAGGTAAAGTCCCTTTCCTCTGGGTGGAAAAACCTCCACACATCTGTGCATGAGAGCTCCTGCAATGCAGATTGAAAAGCTTTTACTTCAGTCCTATTATGAGGATTTCCAGATATAATGTCAAGGTTATTATTCAACCCACAATTAAAATCACCACACAAAATCAGACTTTCTTCGTTTAGATCCTCGAGTTTCCAATGCAGAGAGTGGAAAAAAGTTTTTTTTTCTACCGTGTCATTAGGGCCATAAACGTTAACTATATTTAAAGGATATCCTTTGTAGTTTATCTTGACTACCAGTATACGTTCCTCCGCTTTTACTTGTTCAACTTCTTCCCTAAAATGTCTAGAAATCAAAATAACTTGGCCTTTACTGTGTGATGTTCCCTCTTGACTAAAGATTCTACCTCCCCATTCTTTCTCCCAAGCTGGTTTATCTTTGTTTGAAATATGAGTCTCTTGCATACATATAATATCAAAGTTTTGTAATTTAAAGTACCTGAACAAAGTTTTACGCTTCCATTTATTTTTTAAACCCCTACAGTTCAAGGAACATATTCTAAGTTTGTCCATCTGCACCGTTAATAATTATATCATATGTTTAGCTTATAGCGCTATTCATATATAACCAGCATCCAAGAACCTGGGTAGGACGCCAGGCAGTTGATTTGGAGAAAAAAAAAGAAGAAGAAAAAAAAAAAAAAAAAAAAAAAAAAAAAAAAAAAAAAAAAAAGAGACAGACAAAGCGAAAAAGAAAAACAAAACACTGGGCTGTCAAAAGAAGGGGAATAATGGGTGGGGGAGGAGGGTGGAGAAAGAGCAAAAGTTTCATCATCTCGGTCAACACTGGTCATTCTCTGAAACAGTCTGACATTCCATCCTCTTCTCCCTCCAGATCCCTGGAGTCACGTCGTGGCAGTTTCCCTGCTGCACCAGCTTGTGGACTTTCTTGTTCCCCAGAGCGACGTCTTTTGGGGGTCTCTGAGCGATGACGTTGACGGTCGTCACGGGGGCTATGCTGGAGTGCAGGGTGGTTTGCTTCTTGGAGGCTACCCTTCCTCTTGCTGTAGCGGGCCTTCCCCTATCTAGCTCCCCAGAAGCAGTGGTCACTGACTTTCCTCCTTTCCCTTTCCCTCCCGATTTCTCTCCGCCCACTGTCCTCGTTCCAGCAGGAGTACTAGGGGACATCTGTTCTCCTTGCTTCCTCTGCTCCTTGATCTGGCCGGTCGCCACCTCTCCGGAACTCTGCCCCTGCAGTTCCCTTGTAGCCAGCTGTCTGTCCACACTGGCATCAGGTCTGACTTCACAGCAGGCATCTCCTCTTTTATGCCCTGGCTGTTTACACTCACGACAGACCACCTCGTTTACACATACTGACACATGATGGTTGGGCTGCAGACAGTTAGAACAGATAACAGTTTTCCGAACGTCCTTTTGTTCTTTATGGTAAATGGTGGCTGTGAATGGGCCAACTTTGAGAGTTTTTTCAAGAGGGACTGTGGGGACTGTGATGAAAACAAATCTTCTTCCCGTTTCAAATCTGGTTAGTTTATTGTCTGCGTTTCTATAGCGCTCCTGTTTGATATCTGATCGTAACTCGCACCCCACTTTGACTAGAGAATGTTCAATTTCTCTGTTAGCGACAGACATAGGAATGTCAGCCACCCAAACTTTGGTAGCGGCTTTTTCCTCCCCCGATCCCTCACGCAAGATAAAAGGGTTAGTGTCAGCGACTTGCAGAACAGTATTACGAACCGTCATACC
>CM060328.1:58014519-58019519 GCA_030674155.1 Stramonita haemastoma
ATATTTATTAACTAAAGCTAGAAAAACCTTAAATTTTATAAAAGTAGTAAGCAAACAGCATTGGGCTCAAGATGTATCAGTCTTAAAACATCTGTCATTGGCATTAGTTCGTTCTACACTGACATACGGTCATGAATCTTCTTTAATGCCCCAAAGTATTTATTAGATAAACTTAGAAGCATAGATTGTAAAGCTTTTCGCATTGCCTTGGGAGTACCCTTCCATGCTTCATCCTTGGGAACATATAAGGAAGTAGGAGTTTTGCCTTTGGATGACTATCGAGAGGTAGCAGTCGCAAAATACGTTCTTAGAAGCTCAGCATCTGTAAATAATATAGAAGATGAACTCAGTCTAAGATCTGACAAGCAATTTCCCAAAAGAGCTAAAAATATCCGCTCACTCACCACAATCAGCACCTTCACAAATGGTCTTTTTGAAAAGTCAGGAGTTAATCCCAGAGAAGTGCAACAGCTTATACCTCTATTATCTCCTTGTCCGTCATGGGAGCTTCAAAGGGCTCAATTTGATTTGGAATGCTCCATCTATAAAAAAGATAACGGAAGTAATATTCTTAGCGCGTATGTGAAAGAACATATTATAAACAAGTACTCATCACATCTTCAAATATACACTGATGGGTCTCTACTCAATAATACTGAAGGAGGTGCAGCTTTCATCATTCCTTCTTTACATGTTGAAAAACTGTACCTCACTCTCACTCACTCACTCAGTCCCATGTCCCAAAGGACGTAGGGGGGACATGAGAGAAGACGCAACAGAGATCTTTTTCCATGCTTCACGATCCTGTGTGGCTAGTAGGAGGTGTTGTAGGGGCTGGGCGGTCCAGTCTTTGATGTTGTCAACCCATGATTTCTTTTGGCAGCCTCTTCTTCTCTTGCCCTCGACTGTTCCTTGCAGGATGGTTTTTGCTAGGGTGTTGTGTCTTGTGGTGTGACCAAACCACATCAGCTTTCTCCTCTTTATGGTGGAGAGCAAAGGCTCTTGGGCGCCCACACGCTTTTTGATTTCTTCTTTCACATATATAAAACTGTACCACATTGGGAAAAATCACTCAATTTTCACAGCAGAGCTGACAGCCATTCTGATGGCTTTAAATTATTTACTTGATTTTCCCAGGACCATTGCGAAGGTGGTGTTATGTGTTGATTCAAAATCAGTGCTCCAATCCCTTAAAAACTCCGGGTCAAAAGTAAGATAAGAACTTATCACTGAAATATTACATCTTATACATTTTCTAATCCTAAGAGGCACTGATGTCACCTTTTGCTGGGTACCTTCTCATTGCAACATAGTATTCAATGAAAAGGTGGATAGAGCTGCTAAAAATGCGGCAATGCGTTATGATTGTGCTGATACTTTGAATATACCAATGTCTGTTGATGAGAATTATACTTTGATCGAACATGCATGCTGGAAACATGTTAGAAAAAAACAAGAAGACGCTGGATTTTCTAATCATCATGTTTCCTTTTCTGACCTTAACCATATTCTCTGTGTACGTTTTGGGCTGGATAAATTGCATCTTAGATCGGTCATTTGTCTCATAAATAGACTTAAATTAAATTCCTTCCGAACGAAGTATGCTAAAAATGTGCGTTGCATATGTGATGGGACGATTTCAGTCAGTCATATTCTTTTTAACTGTCCCGTTTTAAAACAGTGCCTTCCCATCACACGTGAGAACTCTCTGGACAGTATTTTAAGTAACTGTGTGATGCTGTGTGAACTCGCCTTATCGCTGAAGAAGAGTCCAATTGACAGTTTACTGTAGTGCTTATGAACATGTTAGTCCCTTGTTTAGAGACAGAGATTTTAATCTCGTACTCTCTCTTAATTTTCTAAAAGTTCTGATTGATTGTTCAGCGTTTAGTGTTCACTTTTTGTGTTTTTTGTTTCTACCATTGGTTAAAAGTTTTTACAAGTTTTTTGTTGTTGTTGTTGTTGTTGTCTAATATCACTTATGTGAATAGACATTAAACTGAAGAACAACACACACACACTTTCAACCCCACATTTTCTCGACTCCCCCCTCCTCCCTTCCTCTTCCACCCTCACCCTCTGCATGACAAAAACAACAAGCAAGCAAACAACCCCCCCCCCCCCCCCCCCCCAAAAAAAAACCCAAAGGTAACCATTTTTGACCAACTGCATACAGATGTGCCGAAGCTTCTGAAGCCCATTCTGGCCTCTGGGGGCGATGCGGAGAAACAGGAGGCTGCTCAGATTGCCTGGAACCTGGCCTTCGACAAAGACAACAGGAGCAAGATGAAGGTATCGTTTTTTGTATTCCCCCTTTGATTGATTGTTTTGAAGTGCTTTTCAGTGTGACGGGGCGGTAGTTAGATTTTTTTGTATTTTGTATTTTGTACCACTTTATGTTGCAGCAGATTCTCTGGGTGAAATGCGGGCTGCTCTCCCTGGGGAGAGCATGTTGCCACAAGTGCAGCGCCAACGCATTAAAAAATTTTTTTTTTTTGCATGCAACTGTATTTGTTTTCCTATCAGAGTGGCTATTTTCTACAGAATTTTGCCAGGGTCAACCTCCTTGTTGCCGTGGGTTCTTTTACGTGCGCTAAATAGTGTTGTGTAACACACGGGACCTTGGTTTATTGTCTCATCCAAAAGATTACTTCCCATGCGATCAGATCTGCCAATCGCAGCGTTGTGTGTCTATGTTTAGAATACACCTGCAAATTGTGCAATGCTCTGTTTCGTTGGGGGTGGTTGAAAACCATCCGTTGCATACACTTTGCCTGTGGTGGAAAAATGGAGGTGGGGGGAGGTGGAGGGGGGAAGAATGCAGGTACGTGCACACTTGTTTGTGTAGAATTTGACTGTTTGCAAAATTCTATCATTCATAAGAAAGAAATTACTGTTGTAAAGTTGAAGGCACTGTTTTTATCATGATGAATTCTGTCAAGCACTTTCAGATTGTAAAAGGTAGAGGTGCATAACTTAATGTGGTCGTAGGGGAGTGAGGCGTCAGAGACCTCAGCTTCTCTAGGGGCCGGCATATTGAGGGCGGCGCCCATCTCCTCTCCCTCACTGCTTTACCTTCCCTGATCCTAAACAGGGCAGGTACTCATTTACAGCTGGGTGAACTGGGGGGACTGTACTGACACCAAGGCACACAAACGGTCACCCATCCACTTGGTAAACCACACTCAATACTGTACTGCTTAACCTTGGCAGGGGAAAAAGTGAGTGCTCTGACCACTGAGCTTTTTTGTTGTTGTTGTTTTTTTGTTAAAATTTTTTTTTCTTCTGACCACTGAGCTATCCCTGTCCCCAATTCAAATTTTTTGCTGCTAAATCCCCTTTTTGTCACCATGTCATCAATCTTTTTTTTTTTTTTTTAATCTTGATCATTTAAAACACTATATAAATAATTTTTTGGGGTGTGTCAGGATGATAGAGAGCTGACAGGACTGCTGGAGAAGCTGAAGGAGAGTGGCCACAGAGGGGTGGCCAAATCCTCCACTGGGGCACTGTGGGTGCTCAGCATGGACCAGAAAGTCCTGGGAGGTGGGTGACCTACCATAGTAATAATAATGATAATAATACATGGAACTTATATTGCGCTATATCTTGTAAGTACAAGTGGTAGTGGTAGTAGTAGTACAAGTGGTAGTGGTGGTGGTGGTGGTGGTTGTAGATTAGTGGGGTGTGTGTGTGTGTGGTGGTGGTGGTGGTGATGGCTGTGAAATCGGAGTATGACAGTTGAGACTGTAAATCGAGGCCCGGTGTGCAAACACACGCAGATCTTGCGCACATGTTAAAACCTCGTTCCGCCTTTTGGAAGGGCAGGCCATCATGTGCCGGTAGGAGTGGATGACAAAATTAAAAAAAGAAAAACCCAGCATGTACACAGGTGTTGTGTTTAGACACCATCCTTGAGGGGAAAAAAAAAAAAAGGGTAGGCGCTGCACTTGTGGCAACTCGCTCTCCCCGGGGAGAGCAGCCCGAATTTCACGCAGAGAAATCTGCTGTGACATAAAGTGGTATAAAAAAAAAACAAACAAAAAAGTATGGCTGCCTATATGGCAAAGGTACTTGAAGATGGTTGTACATACAAACTGGTCATCCAGTGTGTATTCATGGCCTCCCAACCATTCCCCTGGTGTTCTGTGGGTCTGATGTTGCCTTGAGAACACTTCGGGGCAAGACGATACAGGGTTTTGTTTGTTTGTTTGTTTTTTAAATGGTATCTTCCATTGCTCACACATCCACATGAAATTTTACAGTGCTGTTGAAACAGACATTTAACAAAACCCCAAGAAAATAAATATACTTTGTGTGTTTGTCTTTCAACTAATTGATCTGCGCTCATTTTATCAGTTATTGTTTGTGCTCATTAAAATTGTGTCAGTTATTGTATGAAATTTAGAGTGGATTTACTGTTTATTGCCAAATCCACAATTTATTTATTTATTTCAAGGATAATGGAATAAGCTCTATGTGCCTTTAAAAAAAAAAAAAAAAATATATATATATATTTATTTTTTTTTACATCTAGTACCCGTGTGTATGCAGTCTTGTAAATTTTGTCAGCCGTTCCCACTGGCACACAGTGGCCTACTCTTCCAAAAAGCGGAATTGGGTTTAATGTGTGCGCAAGACGTTATGCATGTATTCGCACATGGGACCTTGGTTTATAGTCTCATCTGAAGCAGAAGCATTAACTGAAGGCAATGACTCGTCAATTTTCAACCATTTAAAATTATTTTTGTTCAGACATTCTGCCTCATTTCCATCAAAAGCATTGTTATTATAAACGTTGAACAAATATGTGATTTCTTACACAATAAGCTTCAAGGTTACAACATTGTTCACCCCCAGACCTGCCAAAAACGTCGGTAAAATGTTTTTCAGTGAAACAAATCAAGGGAACTAACTTTGCAGAACAGATGGGAAGAATTAAGTGAGTTTTGTACCTTTATCAGTTGATGTGAAAACTTGAGGTTTGATGCTTCCCATCA
>CM060328.1:58024519-58027019 GCA_030674155.1 Stramonita haemastoma
TCAAGGATAATGGATAGTATGTGTGTGTTTGTGTGTGTTGTTGTTGTTGTCTTCAATTTAACGTCTGTTCACTCTAAGCGATATTAGACAAGAGAAGTGGAAAGTGTAATGGAAGTTATGGAAGTGAGTGGAAGGGGTGAAAAGAGAAAACATTATAAGATAGCATTAAAGGTGGTGTTTTTGTACCTTCAAAAAAAAAAGAAAAAAAAAAAGATAAAAACAATACTCTTAAAACCAGGAGCAAAATTTAAACTCAACAAAGTAGGAACAATTAACAATAATAATGTAACTACAGTAAATGTTCAAGTGGGCTGTGCAGTAAACATCCAACTATGGCAAAGGCTAACTTTGAATTTTCAAATACATTTTCCAGAGACTGCTCAGAAAATGCAGGCAAAAATGGTTTTAGAATTGGGCACTCAAATATGATATGAGTGTTTGAAATATTATCTCCACATAGACATCGGACATTTTTGCAAAATTTGGTAAGGAATGCATTTAATTTCATTCTAAAATATAATGAACTAACCCTTCTTACGGTTAGAAAACTTAAATCTTTTTGAAAAGGAGCCATATTAAAAGAAATATGGGCAGTAGTTAGACGACTCTTTAAAGACCGTCCCTTGAATTGACCAGATTCTTTTAACTTACTCCATGATGTCTGCTCTAATATATGGTATCTCTCCTGTATAGATAAGGGAACATGCAGTTCTATCGATCCCATTTCATGTCTTGCCCCCTTTTTTGCAACTCTGTCAGCCCACTCATTTGAAAAAATTCCAACATGAGAAGGTATCCAACAAAATGAAACAGGGATACCTTGTGTGTGTGTGTGTGTGTGTGTGTGTGTGTGTGTGTGTGTGTGTGTGTGTGTGTGTGTGTGTGAGTGTGTGTATGTATGCATGCATGCGTGTGTGTGTGTGTGTGTGTGTGTGTGGTGTGTGTGTGTGTGTGTGTGTGTGTGTGTGTGTGCTAGTGTTTGTGTGCTCTGTTTGTATTTTTAGAAGCAGAATACACCTTTGGCAGAAAGAATACTCAGTTACATCTGTTGATAATTTCAGAGGCAGAATACACCTTTGGCACAAAGAATACTCAGCTTCATCTGTTGATATTTTCAGAGGCAGAATACACCTTTGGCACAAAGAATACTCAGCTACATCTGTTGATATTTCCAGAGGCAGAGTACATCTTTGGCACAAAGAATACTTAGTTACGTCTGTTGATAATTTCAGAGGCAAAATATGCCTTTGGCACAAAGAATACTCAGTTACATCTGTTGATATTGCCAGAGGCAGAATACACCTTTGGCACAAAGAGTACTTAATTACATCCTTTGATATTTTCAGAGGCAGAATACACCTTTGGCACAAAGAATACTTAGTTACATCTGTTGAAATTTCCAGAGGCAGAATACACCTTTGGCACAAAGAATACTTAATTACATCCTTTGATATTTTAAGAGGCAGAATATGCCTTTGGCACAAAGAATACTTAGTTACATCTGTTGATATTTTCAGAAGCAGAATACACCTTTGGCACAAAGAACACTTAGTTACATCTGTTGATATTTTCAGAGGCAGAATACACCTTTGCCCTAAAGAATACTCAGCTACATCCGTTGATATTTCCAGAGGCAGAGTATGCCTTTGGCACAAAGAATACTCAGCTACATGTGTTGATCTTTCCAGAGGCAGAGTATGCCTTTGCCCTGAAGAAGCCGATCATCCCGCTGCTGATGGAGAGGGCTATCAGCCTGATGGGTGGCTGGGCATCCTGAAGGGCTCCAAGCTGTTCTTCGACTTCTCCGGCAAATACCCCTACGACAAGAAGCTGGAGGAACTCAGCAAGGAGCTGGGGCAGAGAGGGAGGGGCGACTCCTCTGAAGTGAGTGCAGTGTGGGAGAGAAGTGGGTGGTCTTGAGATTGATTTGGTAAAAGTAAAGGTGTCCCATAACATGGGTGGTCGTAGGAGAGCGAGGCATTGGAGACCTCAGCTTCTCTAGGAGCCAGCATGTTGAGGGTGGTGCCCATCTCCTCTCCCTTGATGCTTTACCTTGCCTAACCCTGAATAGGGCAGGTACCCATTTATGGTTGGGTGAACTGGGGGACTGTGCTGAAGCCAAGACGCACAAATGGTCACCCATTCACTTAGTAATCACACTTGATACTGCTTAACCTGAGCTTGGGGAAAGCGAGTGCTCCCCTATGACCACACAGGTTATGGGACACCTTTACCTTTCAAGGCAAGGCAAGGCAAGGCAAGGCAAGGCAAAATATTTTATTCGAGGATAATAGATAAGCACTTGTGTGCTTTTTTACATCCAGTCCCCGCCCTTTTCAGGGATACATCAAGTTGAAAAAATACTAAACAATAAAGCTTTATGCAAACCAGACAACATACAAGAATAAGGACACTATATATGATAAGGTAATAAAAATGCACTCGATCAGAAGACAAAAATCAGAAGTCACAATAAGATTTTGATAATGAAAGAATAGAA
>CM060328.1:58029519-58034519 GCA_030674155.1 Stramonita haemastoma
CCAGTGTTGGGGCCTGGACTCAGAAGGATGTGCACAACTGGCTCAACAAACATCAGCTCAGCGGGTGAGTGGCTTGTTCTTTTTGTTACCTAGATGTGTAGAACAGGGAGAGGAATGACGGGAACTGGTTATCAAGTCTTCAGGGGTGCCCCCATGATCGTCAGACTAAGGGATAGATAGAGATGTGTACTGCATACAGGACGTTGGTGGACTAGCATTCAGATGACCAACCACTCAAGGTCTAGTGGATAGAGTAGAAGTTTGGGGTTCAAAGTGTGGTCAAACTTTTGACTTCTTGCTTTCTGGGGGGGGAGGGAGGAGGGTGGAATAATCATCTGTAGACAGACCATTGATCTTTCCAGGTTACTAAAGGTAAAGGTGTCCCATAACCTATGTGGTCGTAGTGGAGCGAGGTGTCAGAGACCTCAGCTTCTCAAGGGGCCAGCATATTGAGGGCTGCACCCATCTCCCCTTTCTCGCTGCTTTACCTTCCCTGATCCTAAAGAGGGCAGGTACCCATTTACAGCTGGGTGAACTGGGGTGACTGTACTGAAGCCAAGGCACACAACAGTCACCCATCCACTTGGTAACCACGCTCGATGCTGCTTAACCTTGGCTGGGGGAGAGCGAGCGCTCTGACCACTGAGCTATCCAGGTCATTACCTTGACCAAAGTATCTGTTGTTGCTGTTGCAGATGTTCCAAGCTGCAAAATCTGTCAGGAGAAAATATCAAGTTTCTGCAGAAGCTGAGTCATAGGGTGAGTGTGTGTGTGTGTGTGTGTGTGTGTGTGTGTGTGTGTGTGTGTGTGTGTGTGTGTGTGTGTGTGTATGTGTGTGTTTGTGTGTGAGTTTGAGTGTGTGTGTGTGTGTGTGTGTGTGTGTGTGTGTGTGTGTGTGTGTGTGTGTGTAATTTGTTCTTCAGCGTCCATCCACAAAATATTGATATCGGATGGGTAAACACACACACACACACACACACACACACACACACACACACACACACACACACACACACACACACACATGTATGTCTATCTATCTATCGATCTATCAATCTATCAATCTGTCTGTCTGTGTCTGTCTGTCTGTCTGTCTGTCTGTCTGTCAGTTTATTTATCTATCTATCTATCTGTGTGCATGTGCGTGTGTACTGATGTCTGTCTACAATCATTTACATCCATGCTAGCGAAAGAACTATACCTCCATACCTGTCTGTTTATGCACTCCTACACAGGCTCCTGAGTTCTTCTACTCCTACCTGAAACAAGATCTGGGACTGACGTCACTCAACGACTTGATGCACTTCAGCGATGCCATCGACAGCTTGCCCTGAGCATCTCACTCGCCTCCATCAAATCAGCATTGCTTTTTGTTTTTAGGCTTAATGAACACATTTGGACATTTTTTTGTCGCTTCTCGTCTAGAGCGGTGAGGTTCACCAGTGGTGAGATTTTTTTTATATACTCGACCGCATTTTTTGTTGTAGTTTTTTCCCCCTGCAGTTTGTGTAGCTGCATTCCGACTTCGAAGATGGCGTCTAAATACAACACCTGTGTGCATGTGGTTTTTTTTAGTTTTTTTTTTTTATAAGTTTGCCATTTGTTCCTACCGGCATGAGATGGCTTACTCTTCTGAAAGGTGGAATGTGTTTTTAACATGCACGCAAGTTGTTCTGTGTGCATTTGCGCACAGGGTCTCAGTTTGTAGTCTTTTCTGAAGGACTTTGATATTCATTTTGAATTTTTCGTCAAACAGGGAAGAAAGGGCAAGGCTGGGATCAAACCCAGAACCTTACTGTTTACTTGTTAGGCAGATGGACGTGTTAACCATCCTGCCACCTTCTGTCTTGATATTTGAACATAATACTCGAGGAAGGTTGTTACCCCCCCCCCCCCCCTACCCCCCAAAATAGCAGTTATTTCTTTTTTGATCTTTCGATCCATGCTTTGTATTTTTTACATTTGTGATACTGTTGAAAACTGGCATAATTGACATCTTTAAGGATATTTTTGAATCTGTTTAGAATAAAATTTTTTATATATTTATTATATTCTTGTTGAAGTAGCATACTTATTAACATTTTTCATGCTTACAACGTGTACATAAAAAAAGCGTATGAGCAATAGTGTAATGATATTGAAGCATAGACACTTTTTTGCCTTTTGTCAGATCTTTTTGTGTATGGTTCTGTTATCTTGTTCAATGACTATATTTGTGATCTGAAAAAAAAGGGAGAAAAATTGAAAGAAGCAGATGTGACAAACTGTCGGGTAGTGTGCAGTGTTTTGAGTTTGCAAAATAGTCTTCTTTTCCAGTTTACCAAGACTCACACAAGCATGCACGCACGCACACATGCACACACAGATGCAGACACACAGACACACAGACAGAGACAGACAGACAGACAGCACAGACAGACAGACAGAGACAGACAGACAGACAGACAGACAGACAGACAGACAGACAGACAGACACACACACACACACACACACACACACACACACACACACACACACACACACACACACACACACACACACACACACACACACATATACAGCCCTCCCCTCCCCCCCACATAAAACATAAAACAAAAAAAATAGTCAGATTTTTTATTTTAAAAAAAAAGAAAAAAATGATGAAGATTAAAAGTGTCACATTCAAAAAAAAAAAAAAAAGACTTGGGGGGGAGGGGGGGGGGGGGGGGGGGGGGGGGGAGATTACAACGACAACAACATCATCATCAAGCCAGACATGGACTTTACAGTCAGTGTGGGTAAGGGGGTCTGCTGTTGCAGAACAGAGCTGTGCAGTTACAACAGGCACTGCAACCCAGCAAAAGATTGAAACAATGGTTGGTGTGTGTACGCATGCGTGTGCGTGTGCGTGTGTGTGTACATTTGAATTTGCTAATATTATTGATTGTTATTGGAAAAAAAAAGGTTTTTTTTAATTTGTTTGGTGATGGGGATGGTTTTTTGTGTGTGATTTGTTTTTTCATTATGGGCAAACTCCATGAAGTGTGGAGTGAAAGGAATGCAGATACTTTACTACTTTTGCTCAAATTTCTTCACCAAGAAATTTACTTGACTCCAGTCAACCAAGAAATTTGCTCAGTTATATTCATCCAAAAAATGTACTCTGTTGTATTAATCCAAAATTTGTACTCAGTTATATTCATCCAAAAATTGCACTCAGTTATATTCATCCAAAATTTGTACTCAGTTATATTCGTCCCAGCATTTTGCTCAGACCTGTTTGTCCAAGAATTTCACTTGATTCTATTTGTCCAAGAATTTCAATTCATTCCATCCATGAGAATTTTGCTTCATTCCATCCATCCAAGAATTTTGCTCAGTTTTATTCATCCAAGAGTTTTGCTCAGTTCTATTCATCCAAGAATTTTTTTATTTCTGTCCATCCAAGAATTTCACTTTATTTTATCCATCCAAGAATTTCAGTTCATTCTATTCATCCATGAATTTCAGTTCAATCCAAAAAATTCAGTTTATTTTATTCTTCCAAGAATTTCGGTTCATTCTATTCATCTAAGAATTTCAGTTCATTCTATTCATCTAAAAAATTCAGTTCATTCCATTCATCCAAGAATTCCACTTCATTCCATTCATTCAAGAATTTCACTTCATTTAATTTATCCAATAATTTCAATTCATTCTATTCATCTAAGAATATCAATTCATTCTATTCAAAAAGAATTTCAATTTATTCCATCCATCCAAGAGTTTTGCTCAGATGTTCTGTGATAATTTTTCTGGTTACATGTGTTTTGTTGTTGCAAGTGCGTTGGTTTTTAAAAAATCATTTTTCTGCTGTATTATTTTCACAGATTATTTGTTCTGTGCTGCCTTCTCTTGGGCTTTCTTTTCTTTGGCATTCTTTAGGGTTTTTTTCGTTTGTAATTTTTGTTTTTATTTCTTGAGACTGTATGTCCTTCAGTTACTAGTTACTTTTTGAGGGAACAAAAAGTATGTATTTATGTGTGTAGTTGTGTGTGTGTGTGTGTGTGTGTGTGTGTGTGTGTGTGTGTGTGTGTGTGTGTGTGTGTGTGTGTGTGTGTGTGTGTGTAACGAGAGAGAGAGAGAGAGAGAGAGAGAGAGAGAGAGAGAGAGAGAGAGAGAGAGAGAGAGAGAGAGAGTAAAAGTTGCTTGAAAATGACTATCCATTGGGTAATGTATTTTCGTGTGTGATGTATGGATGACTGAAAAACTACTTCTTAAAGGTTGAAGCAAAATGTAAGTGTGATTAGAGATATTTAACCAGTTGTCTTTAAAGAGCCACTACTGCCATTGAAAGAAATAGGAAAAATCTGTGTGTGTTGTGTGTGTGTGTGTGTGTGTGTGTGTGTGTGTGTGTGTGTGTTTGTGTGTGTGTGTGTGTGTGTGTGTGTGTGTGTGTGTGTGTGTGTGTGTTTTGTGTGTGTGTGTGTGTGTGTGTGTGTGTGTTGTGTGTGTGTGTGTGTGTGATATTTCAAAGGCCCACCTGGAAATTACAATGTTAAGGATGAATACAATGGAAGAATACAACCATAATTTCATTTTCTTCAAAAATGCGATAGCTGATGAATTATGATGTTTGAAGAGTTTGTGTCTAAAAGTGTAAAATTGTCCTCAGGTGCAATGAGAAAGTGTGATATAGCAGTTTTTGTAGAAGATGCATCCTTTTTTCAAACTTGCATGATTTTGGTTTGAATCATTTGCTCATGCTAGTTTTTCATGCACGGTAAATAAATTGCATCTTTCACAGATTTCGTATCCGTCCTCTCACTCATGTTGTGCTTCCGTCCTGAAAGAAAAAAATGAATACGGGCAAGCAGTATTTGTTTATTGTTTCTCATCTCCACAAAGTTATTTGTTTTTTAAAAATCTTTAATACCATTTGAAGCTACATCTAGTTATCACATTGTAAATTTTGAATTTTAAATCTCTTTTGAGTTTGAGTTGTTTTATTGTGTAGTTTTCTGTTGTTGTGTTTTTGTGT
>CM060328.1:58047019-58049519 GCA_030674155.1 Stramonita haemastoma
CATCATCTCTACATGAAGACCAAAGGACTGTCCCAGAGTATGACTCTGACCATCGAGTCGTGCACATCCACACATAATGTCATAAATGTCAACGACATTATCAGAAAGCATGCAACCATAATGCCTATTCTGCTGGCAGCTCATGCACTGACTGGCTGTGACACAGTTTCTTCCTTTACTGGAATCGGAAAGATGACAGTCCTCAAGAAGCTTGAAGTATTCTCTGATGAGCTGAAGCTCGGGAAGATGTCTGTACCTTTCCAGGAAATCTCTGAGTCATGCCTTCAGTTCGCTGATCTGCTCTATGGGGATGAGTCAGGGGCTAATCTGAACACCGTTCGAGCCAACCTTTTCAGGAAGAGGATTGCTGGAAAGAGACACATTCCCCCGAAATTGAGTCCCCTTCCTCCAACGATGGCAAGTTTTCAGGCCCACATCAAACGAGCACACTTTCGGGCTGTGCTGTGGCAAGCTGCAGGGGAGCCATCTCCTGAGCTGGATCCTGTTGACTAGGGATGGCAGTTACACCAGTCAACACTCAGCCCAGCCCCTGGACTTGATGATCAACTGCCAGCTCCTGATGACGTGCTAGATCTGGTCAGTTACAGCTGCAAAACTGGATGCAATACAGCACAGTGTACCTGCACCAAACTGTCTGCCACCTGTATGGCCTTTTGCAAAAGCGAAGGAACACTTGCTTGCAATAATCCAATGACTGTCGTCCCACCCTATGAGGATACATGAACTGTCTTCAGACGCCCTTCAGCCACTCTTGCTGTGAGAACTACCAGCAGACACTGGAGTGTTCCAGTGTTTTCTCCCTATTAAACAATTTAAGTGATTTCAATACTACGGTTTTTCAGTGTATTGCGGATTAACATATTTCTGAAAACTTGGTGAATACTTTACATAGATGGCGGCCATCTTGATTTCTCTGAAGTAGCCATTTGTGACGCTCCACCACATAAAGAATCGCATTGCACTAGAGGTAAATTTTTAGTTATTGACATGCAAAAAACAGACTGAAAATCGAACAATTCTATCAAAAGTTACTACAATTTGAAATGATAGACTGCAGGAAATGTCAAAATGAGAAATGGACAATTTTAGCATCCTAATAGGTGGTCAGATTGAGGGGTTCGCTATTTTCAAAGCACGTTTAAAGACAAAAGGAAACAGAATTATGCCTTGATATTTTACTACAAGGTAGAATAAGTGCTATAGTTTTATAATAAATCAAAATCTCAAAATCGACCACCTCATCCCCTCCTGCCTTTAATGGCTCCTAGCGGGAAAATGGATTATGTGCTAAGCGACTCATTTCGTGGTGGAGTGTCACATTTTATCCAATATTTGATATGTATTTCATCAAGTGTGATTACTTTTTCTTCCATTGCATGCTAATTAGCCAAGTTTGTAGATTTTGTATGTCTTTAAATGCATGGTACCCCTCACAACATCTTTCACTCTAATTCTATGGCGGCCATCTTGGATTTTCACTTCCAGACAAAAATGCCCAAAGTTTAGCGTCTGGCCCCCATCAGATTTGAAATCAGCAATGAAAACTCAGTTAGAATCACCAAAGAAAAAAACTTTATGACGCAAAACAAGCTTTTCCATCTGGCGCTCGGACTACATGCCTGAAACTCTGTTGCTACTTGTACTAACAGAAGTTGGCTGGCTCACTTAGTGGCTTTAAAGTGCAAAACTTCACATTTGGCTCATACAAAGTTTAGCATATGTAATTTTGATAGTGTAAAAGTTTTCATAAAAAAGCTGTTCAGATTGAGTGACTTAAAAATGATGTGAACAGCATGATTCGGGTGTGTACACACGATGTATTCGTAGGTATATGCCCTATCAGACAGAAATCAGTTTTATAATGGTTTTGTTTCTCTTCTAGTGATATATTTTTTTCCAGGTAGCATTAAATCCATGTTTGAATGATCATAAATGATATCATGCAGTAATCTTTGACACATCAAAATTCTTTTCCTCTCAACAAAAAGTAAAGATAAAAACCTGTTTCAACCAAAATTTGTGCAGTCGTAGATATCACAAGAACATATTTTCAAAATCACTGCTGAACAATTTTTTAAAATATTGTGTTTTTTTTTTATATACAAAACTGAATATAAACGTACGAAACACTTTATGTCATTTAGAACAGCTGCACGGACTTTACAACAATAAATTACGACAATGAATTTTAAGAGCTTCAACCATTCACGAATACTTCAATTCCACGCACCATCAGTCTTTCATTTTCGAACCCCCTCTACCCCCCCCCCCCCTCCCCATGTTCAGTGCATCATGTTGATTTTTCCTCTGGATGCAGCAGAGACTATTAGGGACGTGGAGATCAGCACAGCAGCTGGGGAGGATGCCTCAGTTACTGCTGCTGCTGCTGCTGCTGCTGCTGACAGCAGTGCTGCACGGGACGAAGGGTTTGGGTCTGTGGAACTGCAGCACGACCTTGCAGGATGTCTTTCCGGATCAT
>CM060328.1:58054519-58059519 GCA_030674155.1 Stramonita haemastoma
CCCACAGCCCTTCCTGGTGTGGATGCCGTATTCAGCAACGATCTGGCGTGGAAAAAACACGCACACAGCACTAACCAACTAAACAGTTCAGAGCCTGACAACACTTCAATCAGTCTCCATGCGACCGACTCACAAGACCTCATAGAGGCCAAAGCAGTGGAGGACAGTAACAGTGCCATGCAAGAAGAACAAACAGGCGAGGTGTGCTTTGCTGACCAGTGTATCAATCTTGTGCCTGTTATCAAGGGCGAATGCAGAGAAGATCTTGGTTACGTCATCATAGACATTTTCATGACTTGTCTTCTTTTGACGATGTCATTTCAGCTCTAGAGCTCAGTACTCAATCGTTGAGGTCTGATATGGTATTCCAGTTTTCTAATAGTGTTCAACAAGAGTTAGCCAAAACAAATTTCAATTTCAGTGTCTTTGAAGTGTTTTTTTCCACAGCGAGGACAGCTGCTACTGGAATACAAGAATCAATCTGATCATGGAGAGACCAGACATACTGCAATTGAAATCATCACGTTTGCAAAGGTTCGTTTTTCTCACCACTGCCTGTCACACATTGTTGAGTGTTCTACAAGACAAGCTGAATGACCCCCTGGGCAGATGGGCAGTATGCAGTAGGGCCACTTTACTTTATTACCGATCCCAATATAGACCTACCAGATGTGATTTTGGAATGACTTACATGCCCATCCACAGGGCTGTCCAGAACTCAGGTCACATGCCGCGGACATGGAGCGCTTCAGCAATCTGGAGTTCCTTCCCTTTCGTTGCCATCACCAGCTTTTCCTGGCCCCTGTGTGTAGGAACATTGCTTAGGCGTCAGTGCAGTCCAGATTCCACTTCAGCAGTCACAACTGTCCCCCCCCCCCTAATGGGGTGCATAAAGAAACCCCTCTTCCCACCTATCACATTCTAATTTCAGACAACACAAAACAGGCACCCAACTGATATCTAAAACATTGACTACACAATGATTCAAACATTTACTCAAAACATAAAAAGCTTAAGTCACTCAAACACTACTACCATTCAAATATATCGACATCATCAGCTTCACATCCCCCAAAAAACACAATCACAATTTTTTCAATCTCTACATTAACTCAAACAGAAAAAAATCCCCAAATTCAAAAAAATAATTTACTACCAACTCAATCTACCAACATCATCAGCTTCACATAACCCCCCCCCAAAAAAAAAACACAAACAAACAACCCCCCCAACCCAACCACAATTTTTTTCAATCTCTAAACAAACAACACCCTAAATCAAACCTCAATATCAACAACACTGTGTTCAAACCTCCACATGAATATACACTGTCAGTCCCATAATGTTCTAGGTCTAACATCCCAAAACAAATGAAAACAAACAATGCCACTTACACTATCCAAGCCTCTTCAACACTTACCTCACCATCACACACACTGTCAACACTGTCGTCCCACACTGTCAACACTGTCGTCCCACACTGTCAACACTGTCGTCCCACACTGTCAACACTGTCGTCCCACACTGTCAACACTGTCGTCCCACACTGTCAACACTGTCGTCCCACACTGTCAACACTGTCGTCCCACACTGTCAACACTGGCTGTCCCACACTGTCAACACTGTCGTCCCACACTGTCAACACTGTCGTCCCACACTGTCAAACACTGGCTGTCCCACACTGTCCACACTGGCTGCACCACACTGTCAACACTGGCTGTCCCACACTGTCAACACTGGCTGTCCCACACTGTCCACACTGGCTGCACCACACTGTCAACACTGGCTGTCCCACACTGTCCACACTGGCTGCACCACACTGTCAACACGGGCTGTTCCACACTGTCAACACGGGCTGTTCCACACTGTCAACACTAGCGTTTTTGGCGTTAGCTCCCGCCCCCAATGATAATGCCATGATCCTCCTTCTCCATAATGATCCCTAGTTTTGTCTGCCTGGCAAACAGGGACCCTAAGGGCACGACAACGAGGCTCCTCCCATGACTTTGCACCTTGTTTGGTCCTCGGCACTACCCGTGCATGCACAGGGGCCAGAGACACGTGGCTGGCAATCCTTCATGACAAGGAGTGGAGCTCCTCTTGGCCCTGAAGACAGGTGACAGTGCAGGTGATGAGATGTGAAACTGCACATGACTTATTTACCTTCACTTGTCCTGTGGTCTTGCAAACCACTGAAGATTTTGCAACCAGCTTTCTCCACTCCTCGTGGTTCTCAGCTCTCCGCGAGCACAGTTCCTCCCAAGGCCAGTCCACTCTCTGATGCTGTCTTCCCACCCTTTTCTCTGTCTGCCTCTTCGTCTCCCTCCCTGTACTGTTCCCCATAGGACAGTCGTGGCCAGTCCGGATGTTCCTGTGACGTGCCCCTCTCTCTGGAGTTTGCCTTACTTGCACTAAAGTCAGAAGCTGTTCATAGGACTCCAAGGTGTTTTCAGTTCTGGTTTTCGCTTTCTCGTTTGTAATGTGATATCTGTATGAGATACTAGGAAGTTTACGAAAGCAACTCATCTTCACTGCCTGTATCCTTCTTTCAACGTGGGATAGCCAGTGGTTAGAACATTACGATCGCAATCTGATGACCCGGTTTCGGATCCCGTTCAAGGAGATTTCTCCCTTAGATTTAACATCAGTGCTGACTCCACTCTCCCCAAAAGTCCTTCGGATGCGACTAAAAACCGAGGCCCCGTGTGAGAACGCATGCAGAACATTTTGCGTACACGTTAAATCCCGTTCTACTTTTTGACAGAGTAGGCCATTGTGTGCCGGTTGTGCTGTTATGATCTACGTTTCATATGCACACAAAAATATGGACATGACCAGGATAGACATCAGTCTGATCTTGAAGTCTTTAAAGTGGTTCAGTCTTTAAGTTTGGTCATTACAGCTGTGGTCTGGGCTATTCTGGAGAGAATTTCGGGTTTTGATCCTTCTGATACTATTGCTCCCAGGTATTTAAAGCTATGGACAGTTTCATATTTCTTGCCGTCTTTAATTATGTAAGTGCTGATGCCATTGGCTCTGTTTGTAATTAACTGGGTTTTCTCTCCACCGATCACGCCAGAGAGAGAAGAAAAGGTATAAACACGTTTCTTTTCCTCTTTCTTGAACAAAAAGATCTTTTCTTCTCAATATATAAACCAACACAGTGTCAGTGGTTAGTAGTTATAAAGCAGTTTTCTATATTCAATTGAGTGTTGTGAATTTTCCCATTATGCTGACAATAATTTTCTTAATACTCACTGATCATTAGGAGTTTTTCAATCGTACTGAAAAATGTTCTTTTTATCTCTGATTGTTGTGAGTTTCCCATTCTACCCACATTAAATATCAATTTTCTATATCCATTTATCTTTGCGGATTTTATTACTCAGTATTCCGACCATATCTACAGTAATTGTCTCAGTCCGCTGATTACAGAATTGTCCCCATTATACCCATACTAACTCTATACCACTGAACACTGAGTGTTTGCATCATAGCTATGATAAGTGTCTATACCACTGAACACTGAGTGTTTGCATCATAGCTATGATAAGTGTCTATACCACTGAACACTGAGTGTTTGCATCATAGCTATGATAAGTGTCTATACCACTGAACACTGAGTTTTTGCATCATAGCTATGATAAGTGTCTATACCACTGATAAGTGTCCATACCACTGAACAGTGAGTGTTTGCATCATAGCTATGATAAGTGTTTATACCACTGAACAGTGAGTGTTTGCATCATAGCTATGATAAGTGTCTATACCACTGATAAGTGTCTATACCATTGAACAGTGAGTTTTTGCATCATAGCTATGATAAGTGTCCATACCACTGAACAGTGAGTTTTTGCATCATAGCTATGATAAGTGTCTATACCACTGAACAGTGAGTTTTTGCATCGTAGCTATGATAAGTGTCTATACCACTGAACAGTGAGTGTTTGCATCATAGCTATGATAAGTGTCTATACCACTGAACAGTGAGTTTTTGCATCATAGCTGACGATAAGTGTCTATACCACTGATAAGTGTCTATACCATTGAACAGTGAGTGTTTGCATCATAGCTATGATAAGTGTCTGTACCACTGAACACTGAGTTTTTGCATCATAGCTATGACAAGTGTCTATACCACTGAACAAGGGGATGAGACTATAAACCGAGGCCCCGAGTGCGAACGCACCGCAGGGCATTTTGCCCACACGTTAAATCCTGTTCCGCTTTTCGTAAGAGTTGGACATTGTGTGTCGGTGGGAACTGATGACAAGATTTACAAAACTGCATACACACGGGGGCCGGATGTAAAAAAAAGCACATGAGTGCTTACTCCATTTTCGTCGATATAAAAGAAGGAATAAATAAATAAATAAATAAATGAATAAATAAATAAATACATGTAATTATTTTTTCGTTCTTCAGCTAGCACTCCCAGTTCACCATTGGTGGGATTTATGCATATGTGACAGTTCCGCCCTCCCTCTCCACCCCCACCCAAATCACCATTTAGGTAGCTGAAATCCGACCTCCAGGATGGTGTATAAACACGATACCTATGCGCATGCTTTTCTTTTTGCTTTGTTTTGGCTCTTCTCAATTCCTACAGTCACAAAATGGCCTACTGTTTTGAAAGGCAGAACAGGTTTTTAATGTGTGTGCAAGATGTTCCTAGTGGGTTCACACCGGGGCCTCTGTTTATAGTCGCATCCAAAGGGCTTTGATATTCATTTCAATATTTTTTGTGCAAATTGTGAAGAGAGAGAGAGAGAGAGAGAGAGAGAGAGAGAGAGAGAGGAGAGAGAGAGAGAGAGAGAGAGAGAGAGAGAGAGAGAGAGAGAGAGAGACTTCAGACTTTTACTGTACATCAGTCTTAGGCCACAATACAAAAGCGAATTGGGCATAGGGAATGGGCTTATGACAAGTGTTGTAAACATACTACTTCCAACATAGTTACAGTAAAAGTTGAAGTGTCACATTGATTATGAAAACAAGCGGAT
>CM060328.1:58067019-58077019 GCA_030674155.1 Stramonita haemastoma
GTGAATGGAAAAAGACATGAAACGTCAGGAGGTCTCTAGTGACATCGTGACGTTTTGGTCTTAAAGGAATATGAAGAAGAGCTTTTCATTATTTCTTTTTAGATGAAGAAGAGCTCAAACTGCAGGAAGGCAGAGGGCTCTCAAGGAAGTGCAGGCCTCTACTTGTAAGGTCCCTAATGAGGAAAAAAAGGCAAGCTGTTCGACGAGCTCAAACAGGAATTGTCCCAAAGAGAGATGCTCCGTGCCAGCATCAGTGATGCACTGGCGACTTTTGTCACCGAGCCCAAAACTAAGAGACATAATTCAGGAAAAAGTTTGAGGTGCACAATCACCTTGAGAATTGCAAAAAATTAGATGTTCCACTTTTCAGTAAAGAAGAATGGACCAGACTTTCTTTGGGACCGAGAAAATCTGTCCTCAAACTTGCGCATGCGCAAGGATCCATTACCAAGCTACAACAGCTATTAGACATGTGACAGATCAAAGCGAGGCTTTGCAACTCAACATATGCTTGATCAAAAAATGTTCAGATGCCATCGAATTGCTAAGGTATTCCAGGCATGATCTATTAAAGTTTGAAAGGAAATGATGTATTTATGAATTTAATGCACTTCCAAATGGATTAGCCCTGGCATCTCTGCTGTTCACAAAACTCACGAAGCCAGTTTTTGCTACCTTAAGACAGAAAGGGCTTACCTCTATACTTTTCTTGGATTATTCCTTGCTTACTGGTATGGCAAAGGCACAGTGCCAGGATAATGTCAGGGGCACAATGGACACATCACGTAAATTAGGGTTCACTAGCCTTATTTCAGCCCACCACTAAGATTCATTATCAAGGAGTCTTCACTGACTCGGTATAAATGGCTGTCACTTTAACCCCTGAAAAGAAATAAAATATTCTCCTTAGCTGCAAAAGATTGATCAAGGCACTCAATATTTCGAATAGAGAGTTAGCCCAAAGTATTGGACTAATCGTGTCCAGTTTTCCTGCTGTAAAATTTGGGCCCCTGCATTAAAGGCAGTTGGAAAAAGAGAAATGCAGGGCACTGAAGTAAAGCAGATGGAATTTTGATCTGATGATGGAGATCTCTGAGGCTGGTAGAAAAGAGAGATAGAGAAATTAATGTGGTGGATAGAGAATATCCACGATGCTTTCAATGACATATATTGTACAGATCCAGACATTGTGGTCCACTCTGATGCAAGTCTTCAAGGCTGGGGCTGTGTGTGTGAGGGAGTCCCATCTGGAGGGGTATGACTACCAGTGGAAAGGACGTTCCACATTAACTACTTAGAATTCAAAGTAACATTTTTTTGCCTTGAAATCCTTCCAGGTGCAGCTTCAAGAAAAGCGTATCAGAATTATGCTGGTTATTACTACAGAATTATGCTGGTTATTATTACAGGTATTGCATGCTTTAATTACATGGTACTTCTCACTCTGACTCCTGTAATGAAATAACACAGACTATCTGGTCTTGAAGCATTGAACAAATATATCTGTCAGTGCAGCTCACCATCCAGGCTTTAAAATGTGGTTGACACAGAACCCATAAAGGTCCACCTAGACGCTGAATGGATGTTAAACAGTGATATTTTGCAGGCTGCTGTTAGCTGAATGTAGTATCTGACATAGATTTTTTTTACTTCCAGACTGACTGCACAGTTGAAAAGGTTTGTATCTTTCAGGCCAGACCCAGCTGCAGAAGTAACTGATGCTTTCAGTTTTTCATGGAAAGACATACATTTCTATGCCTTTCTCCCATTCAGTGTCATCACCTGACTCCTTCAGAAGGTGCAGAGAGACAGGAGCTCGGGTGTCCTGGTGGTTCCAGACTGGCCAACTCAAGCCTGGTACCCAATACTCTTACAGTTGCTGACAGCAGAGCCTGTGCGCCTGACCTGCAGAAAGAACTTACTGCACCTTCCCAGCCAACCAGAAGCAGTCCATCGCCTGGTCCAGCTGAAGAGGCTTCACCTGCTAGTCTGCAGGATTTCAGATGCTCTCTAATCAGTTTATGTATAAGTAGTGGGACAGCAGATCTAGTCATGAACTCGTGGTGACAATCTACCCAGAAAGCATATGACCTTTTCATTAAGAAACGGAAACAATTTGTAGATAGCAAGGGAATTAAAAAAACCCGTCTTACTTTATATTTATTTATTTATTCTCTTATACCGAGGATAATGGAATAAGCGCTCATGTGCTTTTTTACATGCAGTCCCCATGTGTATGCAGTTTTGATGTAATCAATTTTTAAAAATCAGATTTGTACTCTTCTGTAACTAGTCACAGTGCAGTAAATTTAGCTCACAGTGTAGTCTCAGCTCATTTGCATAGCCCAGGTACTGAAGCAGTGGGTAGTCACCCACTGGTTTGTTGCTTGGTGAAAGGAGTATTAAAAAACCCCTTCTACCCCTAAATATCAGGAAACCTGGGGTGCGAACACTGTCTTACAGTACTTAGCTGGTTGGGCAAGTGTAGAAGAGTTGTCATTTAAACAGTTGTCTCTCAGACTGATTATGTTGAGAGCCCTCTTGTCATGTCAGAGGGGTCAAACGATCTACACATTGCAATATGATGATGTTAAGATGGAGGATGAAAATGAAGCATTAGTATTCAGTACTGTGTTAAGCAAACCAAAGCAGGGTCATATGTGTAACCTTTAGAACAAAAATCCTTTGAAAACAAACCTGTGTCTAGTTGTCCACCTGAGACAGTATTAAAAGATAATATTGACGGACTAGCAGGATCAGAACAGGAGCTTGCCAGCCTAGCAGAACACCTGAACAAGGCCTCTAAAACATACGGCATGGAAATCAGTGCAGAGAAGAATAAACTGATGACCAATAACGCCAAGGGCATCAGCACTGATATCAGGGTCAATGACCAGAAGCTGGAAACGGTTCAAATCTTCAAGTACTTGGGAGCCGTTGTATCAGACAAGGGGTCCAGCCAGAGGTAGTATGCAGGATTGCACAGACAATAACAGCACTGTCAAAACTGAAACCATTTGGAAAGACAAAAAGATTTCACTCAACTCTAAGATCAGACTAATGCGCTCCCTTGTCATATCCATATTCCTGTATGCCTGTGAATAGTGGACCTTGACTGCTGATTTGGAGAGAAGAGTACAGGCGGTAGAGGTGAGATGCTTCCGGAGACTCCTTAGCATATCCTACAGATACCACATAAGCAAGACAGAGGTGCAGAACAGAATCCAGCAAACCATTGGTCCCTACAAAAACCTTCTGTCGATCGTAAAGAAGCGTAAACTTAAATGGTACGGGCGTGTAACAAGTTCAAAAGGACTTGTAAAAACAATGCTGCAAAGCACTGTCCAAGGAGGAAGAAAAAGAGGCAGACCAAGGAAGAGATGGGAGGACAACATCAGCGAATGGACAGGCCTAGAGCTCAAGCAAAGTTTGAGAAAGGCAGAACAGAGAGAGGAATAGAGGTAACTGGTTGTCAAGTCTTCAGGGATGCCCCCACAGTTGCCAGGCTAAGGGATAGATAGATAGATAGATAGATAGATAGATAGATAGATAGATATAGATAGATAGATAGATAGATAGATAGATAGATAGATAGATAGATAGATACATACATACATACATAGATAGATAGATAGATAGATAGATAGACAGACAGACAGAAAAGGGAAAGAGATGTTTTTGCTGCCTCATTTTCTGTAACGTCCCCGTCCTGCCGTTCCCGCGCTGCTCATTTTAATCTACCCACCACAGCCATACCCTGATTCGTTACGTCTCATCAATAGGGTGGGGAGTCCACAGGGAGTCCATCAGTATCAGGCCGCCGTGGGGCCACCAGACAGAGGGGCCCTGCACTTCTGCTTGGTTACTTTGGTGGTGTTCAGTGGTGCCTGTTCTGAGCTAACATACGCAGGACACCTCCTACTAAGACCCCTACTAACGACAGTACTAGCTTAGTCACGGAGCCAGACTGAGTGAGACACCTACCTTACATGGCGACCATCACAACGTCTGTCAAGCGACCATTACCTGCGAACCTCCAGCTCCAAAGGCTTTGACACAAACTCACCACAGGCACAGAAGTGTGTGGGGAAACCGAATCTGAGGTCACCATGAGACAAGAGCAACGGGGGCTTCCAAATCAGAGGCAATTTTTATTATTGCATGATGGTCAATGGTGATGAGGATGATGTAATGATACTGCTGTGGAAGCTCATGTGCTTCGAGACTACATGACTGGGTTGTACTTTACATTTACTGTCATAATATATCCCGGCGTCAACCGGACAAGAGATTCAGACACTTGCAGTATTGGTCAGGTAATTTGAGTAGCTTTCTGAAACTCGCATCCATAAAGTGGATGAAGCTCGACTGTGTGGTCCCAGCCTCTCCAATGATCCCACAGCACACTCACACTGGGTATGAGCCGGTCGGAGTCCGAAAAATCCCTATGAATCTTATGGGATTCGAACTCGCGACCATACAGTCAGAAATCCAAGGCGCTAACCACTGCATCATTGCGGCTGGTTCCCAAAGGGAAACAGTTAAGACCCCCCGCCCCCCGTACACACACACACACGCGCGCGCGCGCACGCGTGCACACACACACACACATATATATATATATATATATATATATATATATATATATATATATATATATATATATATATATATACACCACTCACTCACTCACTCACTCACTCACTCACTCACTCACTCACTCACTCACTCACTCACTCACTCACTCACTCACTCCTTGTCGCACACACACACACACACACACACACACACACACACACACACACACACACACACACACACACACACACACACACACACACACACACACACACACACACACACACACACACATTGTCTTTGCTACGAAAAGAAACAAGCCACACAGAAATAGTTTTAATCATCATTTTTGTTTTTGTTTTTCACAACACATTTTGTTTAGTCTTTGGTCTGAGTACACTATCCAAACGGAGAACACGGAGAAATGGACGAAAAGGAACACCCACAATCAAACAAAACAACAGCAATGAATAAAATCGCCTATACTTCCTCATCATCATTATCATCACCATCCAACCCAAACATTAATTCTTCTGCAATCTTTATTACTAAATAGAAAACATCAACTCCAACAACTACAGCAGCAACAACAGCAAGAGTAACAAAATAACAACCAGAGCCACGTATAACAATATCAAAATGTATATTCTAAACAACATCTAGAGCCGAATATGAAATCACAGAATGAAAAGAAAAACCATCCTAGTGTAGGACATTTATATAATTATGTTTCCTAACCTCTCTTGCCTGTGCTTGCATTTTAAGTGTATGACAACGTTTGGGTTATTATATGGCTAAGACTGACCACTTGGCTAGATACAAACCTTATGACCTCCCTTGTATCCTTTCAATAGGATTCCCAAACATAAGGCAAAAAGATTCACTAAGCTTTATTTTCTCCCAGTCATTTTTGTTTTTATGCGACATAACTTTATACTCTAATCATATTCTCTTTCTCTTGTTATCATCGTCTTTTGATGGCAGCGTAAAAAGGCCACGGGGATATAAAATATTCTTGAGAATGCAACTGACACGTTTTAATTCTGAAACACGTTTGAAATTCTGGTGGGGCAGCACCTTACTGGCTGAGGGCTGCCCAGCTGAAGGCAGGCAGTAGCTGCCCAGTGAGATGCGATGATCTCTCCCGCCGTCAGTGGCCAGCCGTTAGTGTCTGACTCCACGCCAGTTTAGTTAGCAGACTGAAAACCTGTAGACTGCGGCTTCTTGCATTGGGTTGATGCTGCCGAGTGAAGCTGAAGTGACCTCTGAAAAGCACGAAGCCTGAGTATGTCAGTATGGAGGACAAGCTGTTACCCATGCAGCAAGCCACCCCTCTCTGTGTCACTGGTATGGTCCATTGGAAAAGCAATCACTGATACACATGGTTCCAATGCCATCCCAGGAATTACCAGAACGTTGCTGTATACAGCCGTGAGCTGTCTTGGGGACACCGACTATCGATTTTCCCCCAGGGTTGACTCCCGAAGCTTTTCCTGTGAGTAGGTATGGCCATAAGGCAGTGGAGGTTTGAAATCAGAGTTTTTCCTTCTTCTAGATGGCCTGTCTTCCCAGACTGATGAGCTCTATCTGCCCACATGACACAGGGAGTACTGGCTTACAGGGTTACCAGTAGCAGAGGAGACCTCTGACCTGACTGTGGATGCGAAATATATTCCTTTTAAGAAAAAAGTGAAGACTACAACTTCTGGCATGCAGAATATTGAAGGAAAGGTTTGGAGGGAAAGGATTGGCAGATATTGAAGCAGATCTGGTTTTGGAATCCTGGCAACCAATAACTGGGGTTGTACATAATAACTACATTATAAATGGGAAAACTGTGTCCACAACAATTGTCTGGATGAGTCCACACCTGGACCTGTGAATATAGCAAATTTTCTTGCTTTCCTGTACCCTGAAGTTACAGGATATAGTGTGGTGAATAGTACAAGAAGTGATTTGAGGGCATATTTTTTCCAGACAGTACCAGTAGACACCCAAAAGGTTCTCACCCTGAAACTTGTAGATTATTAAGCAGAATATTTGAGAAATGCCCAGCACTACCAAAGTACCAAGAGATATGGAATTTAGATAGCTTTTTGGGTTATTTGCAAGAGTGGCCAGAAATAATTGATCTGTAACTCGAGCAATTGGCTTTGAGAACTGCAATGTTCTTAATGGGGCAAAGAGGCCAAGCATTATAAGCACTGAAAGGAAATGACATTAAGCTTTATCCCAATAGATGTGTAAATTTTTTCTCTGGCAAACAGAAGCATACAAAGCCAGGTGTCCACACAAAGCTAGCAAATATTAAGGCATTCCTTTACAATGATAAACTAACCATATTTGGTGAAACATCTCCATAGGTATCTGGAGGTCACAAGGGAGCTCTGGAAAGGCTCAGAACTGATTATCAGTTTTATAAAGCCTTATGACTCTATCTCCAGGAAATCTTTTTCACGTTGGGTAAAAACAGTGCTTGAAATGGCAGCCACAGATACCTCAAAATGTGGAAGCCACAGTACGCGTGCTGCTAGCACCAGTGCAGCTGCCAGTCATGATGCCTCCCTTGGGTCAATCATGAAGGCTGCAGGCTGGAGTAGTCAGAAAACCTTTTGCACTTATTACAAAAAAGCTGTTACTCCAAACTTTGGACAGTCAGTTTTGGATACCTACCTTACAAAACAATAATCTGTCATATCTGGTTTGGACTCTGTTGTACATAGTGAGTCTTCATGTTTGTAGTGAGTCTTTAATTTGTTGCAGACCTGTTTTTCAATAGATGAGGTATGTTGGATGTGCCTTTTGCATCCACTAGGTCGCTAGAGTTTTATGTAATTTTTGTGTATGAGAAATAGATGAAAAATGATTTATAATCAAACTAGATTCATGATAGGAAGGTGGAGTTTAATTAGGGTATTTTGAATCTGTTGGAGGGACTAGAAATGAGGCAGCCAATGATCTGAGATAATCCTGATGAACACAACTCCCTGTTGTCGGCCTAGTGGACACACATGCCAAACACTGACTGGCTTGGCACACGCTCTGCTGCTGCATCTGGCATAATTTCTTGTCCCTTGCATAGGTTCAAAATAATCCTAATTAAACTCCACCTTACTAGTGTAAGTCTAGTTTAATTATAGAATTAACATAAAAAGAACAGTGCACTTTTTAGCTGAAAAAAAGATGTGATAAATGTCCATGGATGATAATTATAACAAATGTCACGTGGTTTTTCCAGCTAAATTGTATGCAGTTGTTCTCATGGATTCATCCAGATATCTATATTGTGTTTCCAGACCCTACTGCCATGCTGACCCTTTCAAAGAACAAGTGGCAGTTGAGGCTGGTCACTCAAACACAGATGTTTCTGGTTAGCTGACAAGATTTTTCATTGACGTGTGTTGAATCCTGAATGTGTTGCAAGAACCATTTGCCAAATGTGGTACCTGTGCTGACTGCTGAAGTGGAATCTGGACTGCACTGACGCCTAAGCAATGTTCCTACACACAGGGGCCAGGAAAAGCTGGGTGATGGCAACGAAAGGGAAGGAACTCCAGATTGCTGAAGCGCTCCATGTCCGCGGCATGTGACCTGAGTTCTGGACAGCCCTGTGTGCAGGTGCGTAAGTCATTCCAAATTCACATATAACAGGTTTCGATTGCTCTCGGTAATATTTTAAATCAGTTCTACCACATACTGTCCATGTGTCTATGAGATCATGCAGCTCGTCTTGGGCGATGCTTAACAATATGTGAGAGGTGGTGTCCAGACAAGAGAGTGTTTGGAAATGAAACGTTTTCAATAACAGTACAAGTCGCATGTCCATGATCAGACTGATTCGTGTATTCCAGTAGCAGCTATCCTCGCTGTGGAAAGAAAACACTTCATGGACACTAGAAGGGAAATCTAATTTGGCTAACTCTTGTTGAACACTTTTAGAAAACTGAAATATCAGATCAGACCTCAACGGTTGAGTGCTGAACTCTAGAGCTGAATCCAGATTGTCAAAAGAATGACAAGTCATGAAAATGTCCATGACGAAGTAACCAAGATCTTCTCTGCATTCGTTCTTGATAATAGGCACAAGATTGATACACTGGTCAGCAAAGCACACCTCGCTTGTTTGCTCTTCTTGCATGGCGCTGTTACTGTCCTCCACTGCTTTGGCCTCTATGAGGTCCTGTGAGTCGGTCCCATGGAGACTGATTGAAGTGTTGTCAGGCTCTGAACTGTTCAGTTGGTTAGTGCTGTGTGCTGTGTTTTTCCACGCCAGATCGTTGCTGAATACGGCATCCACACCAGGAAGGGCTGTGGGGTCTGCGCTCTGACCTGATGCCCTAGCTGGCAGACGGCACGTCAGCCTTGCCCACTTAAAAGGGGAGTAGGTGTGAGCACTTGTTGACAGCTGGACAGATGCCACGGCTTGATTGAGTGGTGGTGACTCCCAGTTAATAAATATTTGAAACACCATACGATGATTTGGAACTATCGCCATTTCAATATTTTGTACGTTTATCTTGCCCACTTGCTCTCTTGACATATTCTTGTGGATGATATAACACAAAGCGCAAGCTGGATTATAGAAAGAGAATTCTCCGCCAAGAACAACAAAACCGGGTGCCTCTGTTTGGCAAAGTCGATTCAAATTCGGACAAGGACAGCTGAATGAGTCAAAGCTTTCAGGGGGTAAGCAACGTCGAGGTAACAGGCCATCAGGCGGGTAGGGCAAGGCTGTAGCGTTGTGTTCCTGAGCAAGGCGCAAAACATCACTGACATTCTTGGGAGGTTTTGTTTGACGCATTTCCGAAAATCTAAGATAAATCCCTGCTGCCAGGGCAGGGCATTTGTTACCTGGCCCCCGTTACAACAAAAAACAGTACAAATTAGCAAAATGCAAACGGCTAGCATTGTCAGTGACTGGCAAGAATTGAACCAGGTCAACACTACCTAACTGCTCTACAGGCGTTTCACACTTCTCCACCACTTGGTCCTCTTCAATCAGATGTCCGCCATACAAAAATGCAGGCATGGAAAATGGCGTCCCAGAGGAGAGACACTTAGAAATGAGGCGGGTGCGATGACGGCATTGGGTCATGTGTGAGGGGTCAGACAGGCTGGCTGGCGGACGGGCTTCAGGGCCCGAGCTGGTGGTAGTGCTGACCGCCACAGAGGAATCCCTCACCTGACGCAGTCCGGATTTTTCCGTCTTGAAGCTTCGGTCAACCGAGTTGGCTGACATAGGTATGTCAGGACCAGATATGTCAGGTATGTCAGGACCCAGTATGTCAGGTATAGGTGTCAGGTATGTCAGGACCAGGTATGTCAGGTATGTCAGGACCAGGTATGTCAGGTATGTCAGGACCAGGTATGTCAGGTATGTCAGGACCAGGTATGTCAGGTATGTCAGGACCAGGTATGTCAG
>CM060328.1:58079519-58082019 GCA_030674155.1 Stramonita haemastoma
TGCTGATCTCCACGTCCCTAATACTCTCTGCATCCAGAGGAAAAATCAACATGGTGCACTGAACATGGGGAGGGAGGTAGAGGGGGCTCGAAAATGAAAGACTGTGATGGTGCGTGGAATTGAAGTATTCGTGAATGGTTGAAGCTATTAAAATTCATCGTTGTAATTCAGTTATAAAGTCCGTGCAGTATTAAAAAAAAAAGACATACAGAATATGTTCCATACTTTTATATTGAGTTTTATAAAGAATAGGTCCTTAGCAATGACTGTGAAAATATTTGGTGATGGTATTTAAAAAAGCATAATTTTGGTATAAACAGGGTTTAAAAAAAAAGAATACTTCTTGTTTGAAGGAAAAGGATTTTGATGTGTTAAAAAAATTTCGGCTGATATCATTTGTAATCATTCAAACATGGATTTGATGCTCCCTGAAAAAAATCACCATCACCAAAAGAAAACCCAAACCGTTTCGAATCTGGTGTATTTCTGATAGGGCATACACCTACGAATGCACCATTTTTACACACGCAAATATCCCTATTCAAAATATCATTTCGTTTTAATTTTACCAACAACATTAACAAAAAAAAAAACTTTTAACTATAAAACTTAAGTACGCCACACTTTCTAGGGGCCAGATTTGAAGCTTTACACTTAAAAGCCACTAGCTGAACCAGCCAACGTCTGTAAATGCAAGTAGCAACAGAGTTTTAGGCATGGAACTATGTGCAGAAGTGATCACAGGATTGGAGAGTCTTCCAAGTCAACGGTAGAAACGAATGCTTCAGTATAAGCAAGAATCAGCTGTAAAGAACAGAGGAATTACAGATGAGGACGTTGAAGGAACTTCGTGATTAACAAACTTGGAAGTGATCAATCAATCTTGTTTTTCGCCCAAAATGACAAAGTGCTTGTCATACATCTCTTATGCTGAAATGTACATCTCTTATGCTAAATATTGTCAAAATAATAATGATGATAACGATAATGATAATAATGACGACGACGATGATGATGATGATGGTGACGATCATCATCATCATCATCATCATCATCATCATCATCATCATCATCATCATCATCATCATCATCATCATCATCATCATCATCATCATCCTACTACTACTACTACTACTACTACTACTACTACTACTACTACTACTACTACTACTACTACTACTACTACTACTACTACTACTACTACTACTACTACTGCTAACAGCAAGTGTGTTGGCTATTCAATGCAACACCTGGAAATAAAATTTTGATTTTGATTTTGGCTTTGACTCTCTCTCTCTCTCTCTCACACACACACACACACACACACACCACACACACACACACAACACACACACACACACACACACACACACACACACACACACACACCACACACACACATACACACACACACACACACACACACACACACACACACATGTTGTAGCATTTATCTTCCTCAAGTTCACTTGCTTCTATTTGTTATCTTTTTGTAGTATAGTTCAAGCAGTTTCTGATGGTTAGATCTTTTTGTTGTTGTTGTTGTTGTTTTTTTTTCACCAGTCCACACAAACACACCGACCTTTTTTGTTTTTTTTTCAATCACTTGTCTAAAATCACTTTTCAGTGGATAGACGTTAAAATGAAGACACACACACACACACACACACACACACACACGCGCGCGCGCGCGCGCGCGCGCGCACGCACGCACGCACACGCAAGCACGCACGCACGCACGCACGAACGCACGCACGCACACATACACACACACTGGGGACTGGATGTAAAAAAGCACATGAGCGTTTTTTCCATTATCCTCAACAGAAAAGAATATTGAAAAATATTAAAAAATGGAAAATACTTACAAAAAAAACTGCAGAGAACGCTGTGAACATGGGAAACTGGAAAGGCAGACTCTCCTTCAGCCACAGACAGACAGACAGACAGACAGACAGACAGACAGACAGATCGTCGCAACCGCCAAGCGGTGCACTACTGACTTGTCGTGTCGTGTCGTGTCGTGTCGTGTCGTGTCGTGTCGTGTCGTGTCGTGTCGTGTCGTGTGTGCCGCCCAGTGCAGCAGGGCTGTCTTCAGTCGTAGCTCGCGTTCCGGCAAATGCACAGCAGCGCTGCAGAATGGTGGGATGAGAACAGCTGTCTGCTTTATATACCACAGCAGCTTCATGACAGTGACACCCTCGCGTCTTCAGTCGCTATCTATAGCTCTTTTTGCACACCCACCGCCTTCACAATTTCTTGGTTTCGAACGAACCAAAATGACTCAAGCTTCTCAAACCACCTCCCCCCTTCCCCCTCTCTCTCGGCCCCCTCGCTCCCACTCCCACCCTCTAAAAAGATGAAGCAAAAGAAAAAAAGTGGGTTTTTTTTAATCCTATCCATCTCTGTCTGCCTATCTGCCTGTCTCTGTCTCTGTTTATCTGTCTGTCTGTTTGTATCTGTCTGTCTGTCTCTTTCTGTCTATCTGTCCGTCTGTTGT
>CM060328.1:58087019-58117019 GCA_030674155.1 Stramonita haemastoma
TGTCTTTGTCTATCTATCTATCACACACACACACACACACACACACACACACACACACACACACACACACACACACACACATATATATATATATATATATATATACATACATACATACATACATACATACATACATACATACATACATACATACATACATACATACATACATACATACATACATACATACATACATACATATATATCGGGCTGAGACTTTTTGTGATTGTTGATACAAATCGTGTTTACATAAGTTATTTTTAACTTCTCATCAGCGTACCGCTTACTTATTGAACTGTTTCAAAACTCTTCTGTCGAACCTGAGAGATGTCAGCGAAGCAAATAACAACACCTCACGCATTAAACAGAGAAAACAATACACCTGGCTGATTTGAATCAACAGGTTTCTGGTTTCGTTTGGGTATTACTAGCTGTTAAAACATGTCGTGTTTGCCACAGCAGCCAGGTTGAGTGTGAGACACGTTGTAGAGAAAGGTCATTGTGTGGAGTGACAGGCAGAGAAAAGAATCTGTTGTCTGGATTAAAAATGGTTTCACTTTAGAATATTTCATTTTTTTTAAAAATCTTGAATAGGGCTGGCACATGATTCAGGTATTTTTGACTGTTTCGGTTATACAAAGTTCACGGGAGTCACTGCAGTTCTATGAGAAAGATGAAAAGACAGGGAGCTAATTTCATGTATTGAAGGGAGGTAATTAGACGTTTGTCTATTCAGTGTCTTTTGGAAATAAAACAAACTTTTTTTCGACGGATGTTTGTTTATAAAGCTATTTATCCTCCAGCTTATTTCTGTTTTTAAAATTCATTGGTCAGTTTGGTGTCATTAAGAATCTCAATCTCTTTTTGCTTCTGCTAGTAGGTCTTTTAAATTCCCTCTATAGAATATATATGGAAGTCTGTTGGATTACTTCTTAGCAAAGTAGGCAAGAATGCTGAGTGAATGTATTTTCTCACAGCATACACAGATTCACCACAGCCGTACATCATAGAGAGAGAGAGAGAGAGAGAGAGAGAGAGAGAGAGAGAGAGAGAGAGAGAGAGAGAGAGAGAGAGAGAGAGAGAGAGAGAGAGAGAGAGAGAGAGAGAGAGAGAGAGCCAACCTCACAGACGAAAAGTGAACAGGAATACAACTTGTACACAAAACCATACACTCTTGACTTTCGTATCTTCACAAACCATCAACCCCCCCCCCCTCCAATAAAATACACAACCGAAAAACAAACAACACAGTCTTCATGATCATCCGCATGCAAGAAAGAATGAAAAGTTTTGAAATGAATAAATTATGATATCACAAAAAAGGAGAGAACTCTCATTGGCACATGAGTACATACCTCAAAGCATAGTTTATTTCTTGATACTTATCATCACAAGTTGTGCTTCCTTTTCGCAGAAGCAGATGTCGTGTTTAGCATAGTGGTTTGTCATCACACAAAAAGAAGAGAAAAAAAACAACGTTTGGAAGACGTTTTGAACAAGCAGCAATTGTGATATCATTGATGCCTTTTACAGCAAATGTAACAAATACATGACAATTCGTTATCACAATGGTTATCGAAAACATATGAAAATAGTCATGCGTTATGGTATGTTGTGATTTTGTGTTGCCTTTCAAAGTCAAATGACGGGTTCTAAAACGTTTCATCATTCTGCGTATACAGTTTTGACCTAGGGTACTTTTCTTATTTTGTTTTTATTCTGAACTGTGGTCTGGAGTGTCGTGATGGGATGTGTGAATAGGCTGTGTTGCGTTGTGTTATGCTCCGCTGTGTTGTAGTACTTTGAAAAAAGAAATTACAACATGTATTATCCTGACGTTTTAGCTATTCTTCAAAAAAAAGAAGAAGATTGCACGATCATTACTAATTCTCCTTGTAACATTTTTGAGGGTCTTTTTAAATAGTTAAAAAGAAATATACATCATTCTTTTTCGTTCTTGCTTCTGAAAATGGGTAAAGTAAAGTTTGAGTTTATTGTCCTCAGCACGATCACAGGCAAAAGTCTATACATGCTTCATGTCTAGGGAAATCAGTCCACCAAGTCTAAACCAGGAGATCTTATATCAACAGGTATGTTAAACTTTGATGTGAAATTGTTTTGAAATGTCAAAAGGAATGTTCGTAAAAAAAAATCCCAGCACCAGCATACGGTCTTAGCCCAAATATAGGCCAGTCAGTACCATACACTGGAATGACAAAAATAATAAAGAACCTTTAACTTGACTTGACGTGACTTGACTTTGCAGTTTTCTCTTTAACGCAGCGCAGGCGAAGATCTGATAGCTTGATAACATCTCAGTTCAGTAGGCACCCATCAGTCTCGGAAGACTATGGAGTTGCACCCTTGTCTTTAGAGCGCAAAGCCTGGGTAAGTAAGTACGGAGGGCAAGCTATAGCAGATAACATCTATAACTTTTTCTTTTCATCTTGATTATTGCCTTTCTGTTTGAGACGCACAATGCAAATCAATAAAGACATCATCACAGATCGATGAATGAAAAACAACGGCAATCAGTCAGTGCCAGAATGATCTTTAACATGCAGCAGGATGGTACCAACAGTAGTATCACATAACACGTGCTGTTGTTGTTATTTTCTCAAGATCAATATCCAAAATGTAATGAAAACAACATTTGGTGTAAGTAAAATTTTTTTCGTAACAGTATTAAAAAAAAAGAATGTTAATGACAGCAAAAAATGTGATTTTTCGCGCATTATACGTAGACGCAGATACACACACACACACACATACACACACACGCGCGCGCGCACGCACGCACACACACACACACACACACACACACACACACACAACACAACACACACACACACACACACACACACACGCACACTTGTCATACATAGCATCTGCAGCAAACCAAGAATACAAAGCAATCTTGAAATTCTAGCAATAACAAATCACACACACACCACAAGAATACAGTCTGTGTTGATTTAAAAAGGACACAATCCTTCAAAAAACAAACACGACAATTCACCCCCTAACACAAAACAAAACAAAAGATAACGCTCCCTCCCCCAATCCTCCCTCAAAACCCGAACCATATTTGTTCTTGAGCGATTCCACGGACAAACAGCTCATGTTAACGTTATGCAAGAACAGCTGTCACCCACTTACATAATGGAACATGTATGCATTGCAGTTCTTAATGACTCTGAACGTCTGATCTATTTTCATCATATCATTAATTTTACAGAGGTCGAGATCCACAGAAAAACAGGAAGTGAAATCTGAAAGAGACAAATGCCCGAATAAACAAAGACAAAAATGGGCCAAAGTAGAATTGTAATATATCACTTTGTCGCATAAAAGTCGTATCTTTATCCATGAAACAATCAAGTAATCATTTACCACGCGCCAGTGTGTTATCGTACAATTAAGAAATTTCTCTTATCAATTCAAAATCACGAAAGAGATCAAAAGCTTTGGATTCAACATGGTCATTTATTTATAGACGTTCCGAAGTATAAAGTTCCAGCGGAGCTATCCGATTTAGGTAGAGTACCAGTGACTCTGATACAATCACACCCATCCCAAAGGTCTAGGAAACGTAAAGTTTAGGCAAGCATTTACATGCAGGGTCTTATTTGTAAGACAATGACCGTAGCGAACCTCCCCCTCATCCCCTTAGTTTTCTTTTTTGTTTTTTTAAAAACCTGTTCTCCTTTTAACTCGCTAATTAGTCAATGTGTGTGATGATATACAAAAAATTTCAAATGGGATGTATTCTGCAAAGACTAAAAAAAAAATAAAAGGTCAATGCATTATAAATAATCCTGATCTTGGTGAAAGTTTCTTCTAATTCTAAAAATTAACACTGATGAAATGATACCGTCCTTCTTCGAGAAAATAGAGGGGAGTTTTGGGTGTTTTTTTTTTTTAAAGTGGAGGCGGGCGAATTAAATGGCAGGCAATCTCTCTTATTTCCAAGATGTTTGAAGATCAAAATACATCTTATAAACACCAAACATATATATTGATCATATTCATACACACTGTGGTGTCCTAGAAGACTACATGTTTCTTCATGTAGTCTATGGCTTCGCTTTATTTATTCAAAACAGTGCTTTCAAAGCAGAAACTGTCCATGTTTTAAACGTATCGCAGCATTTGTACATGATAATGGAGCTATGCGATCACTGCGGAAAGAGATAGAGGATGCTTAAAATTAATGAGGATGAAGGAAGGTAAGGGAGAGAAGCAGGGTTGGACTATGTACGATAAATATAAACACATTATAAACAACAATTCTTTAAAAATCTAATATATTAAAATGATTTTGATATTACTGTGTGTGTGTGTGTGTTGGGGGGGAGGGGGAACCCAGTGACGTCAGCATACAAAAAAAGCATCTACAATGGGGTAGGCATAAGAAATAAAAAAAAGCGACTGCAAAAAGGAGGAATGTCAAAACGTCAGTTGACTCCCTCTGTGTTGAAGCGCAGTCACGAGATACTGCTCTCTTCTTGAGAAGACAGGTTTTCATGTTGTGCAGGTTGTAGCCTAGGGCTTGACTGATTGAGGACGGGTTAGCTAACTGGTCACAGCGCTCTTTCCCCAAGTCCATTAAGCAGCATCGAGCGTGGTTGCCAGTTAGATGGGTGACTGTTTGCGCGCCTTGGCTACAGTACAGTTCCCCCAGTTCGCCCAGCTGTAAATGGGTACCTCCCTCTTTAGTGTCAGGGAAGGTAAAGCAGCGAGGGAGAGGAGATAGGCGCCGCCCTCAACATGCTGGGCCCTAGAGAAGCTGAGGTCTCTGATGCCTCGCTCCCCTACGACCACATAGGTTATGGGACACCTTCACCTTTTTTTTTAACCTTTGTAGGGCTTTTACTTGTTTCCAATACTGCTAACTTAAGCAGCCTCAGACAGTTTCCTGGCAAACTCGCATCAAGTATGCTTTGTGTTATGTTCATGTAATCTAAAAATTCTTGTTTGGGATTTTCAGTTTCAAATGAGGCAGAAAAGTTAACCTCAGCACAGGAAATGCATTCATGGACAAGACTATGCTTATACTTTAGCAAACGATAACGAAAAATGCAGAGAATACCCCCTCCCAACATACTTAGGTAAACGTTTTCATATTAATTTTCCTTGAAATCACCAAAAATACTTATGAATTCAAACGCTGAGGGTTTTATTCCAAACGAACGATGATTATTGTTCTAAAAAGCCTATAGTCTCTGAATACTAGGGGTATGTGTATTCTGACCATGAATGTATTTTTTTGCGTAAAAAAGTAAGGAATCTACCAAAGCAGTATGAGTTACCAGGCTGACCAGAAATCAACCGTTGGTCTTTTGAGAAAGTGTTACAAGTGAGACACACTGGTTTGTAAAGTATTAGTTATGAAACAAAGACTCAAGTGACTATGAAATCACACTCTTTCACATCTACGGCATTGTAAGTGACACATACCAAACAAACATACACTACACATAACAAAGATTGCACGTCACTGAAAAAAAAACTTCACTTACAGTTACAGTTTGGCACTTTTAAAAAACATACTTAAAAACGAATGCTACTTCAAAGGAAATAACATTTCTTTCTACTTATTCATTTTTCTATTCATTTTTAGATAAACATATTAACAGAACCATGCCCTGATAATACAGATAATGTTCAGATGCAGGACTTTTGCTTTATTTGTAGTGAACTCGGCATTGAGATTTTGATAAACAATCGCCTAATCATCTCTCTTTTTTCTGTGTGACGGTTACAAATAAGTTGACACTTGTAAGCTTTGCCATTCCACAGAAAACAGAGAAATATTAAAAGTATAGTGTGCTACATTGCGGTGACTGTATGATATGATATTACACGTTCAGTTTAGTGAAATATTAAAGTTGGTAAAAACTAATCTGCAGTCTGCTGCAAAAGAACAGAGAAGGAGAAAATGTTGCGGATAAAAAAAAAATAGAGTTCAGATTAGTTTGGAATTCACGTAGAACATCAGTCTTCGGGTACTTTTTCAGGTTCAAATTATGATGTATTTAACTAAAAAAAAAGTCATTACTATGGTATGGGGTTATCATAGGTCCCATCAGTAACACACACCCGAAACTCATGTCTCTAATTAAGGAAGGAAGTCAAAATAATCATACCATTCAGACTGAAAATATCAACACACAGACTACATGGAAGTATTCACGAGATAACAAATCTTTGCAATAAACTGCTCATCTAAACGTGTCATAAACCAATCGATGTTTTAAAAAATATATAAACAAGCATAATTATACAAACAACCGAATAAATATTTTGTTCTGCGATAATGGAAATGGATGATGATAATACGTTACAGGTATTACTTTCTTTTGGCAATGATGTTCGTTCACCAGTTGAGTTATGACCGTAGAAAACAGACATTTTGACATGACTCCTGCCGATATTCAAGTCACCCAAACTCAAGGTCAACAGCAGGAAGAAAGCAGGAGAGAGATGAACAAAGTAAAGGCAGGATGATACCAGCTCTTCCTGTGATGAGGTCCACCAGCCAGTGTCCAGTATCAGTCTCTTCTCCACACAACAACACCATCCCCTGTGTCCCGTCATCTCCAATGCACAACCCATCTTGTCCCCACCGTTCCTCAGAGTACCATCCCCATCCTAGTGATTCTGTCCAGTTCACACTTCCATGGTCTTCCTGAATGCTCATTTTACATGTGACTGATTGCAGCATGGGTGGGAAGGCAGAAAAGAACAACAACCAAAGTTGACAAGGTGTAAACGCCCACTTTTCTGGGTCCATTTCTCTCAGGCTTTTCGTGGTGGTAAGGTATCTCTCATTCATTCCCCATCCACACACAAAACAGAGAGAGAGGGCGACTATCCCTTATAATGATGTAGATCGTGGACCACTGACATAGGCACTGTAGATTGAACATGACATGTCATTGTAACAAACAACTGATGGAAGGAGTTAGGACTTTGTGGGACCAGTGCGGTAAGTAATACTTACACAGGTATTTTCTAGGCCTGAGCGGAACAAAGAGCTCAGCAATACTGCTCAGGGTTAAGCAATGCTTTTGGAATTCCTACACCAGAACTCCAGACTGACCGACCCATTACGTCATGTCGTGCATATTTAACTGTTAGACTCTGTCTAAGTGATCCAACGCCTTAGTCTCTCTGGCGAAGTGAAAGCATCACTTCAGGTGCTGCTTTGACCTTATGCTTATCAAACCGAAAATTACCCTGAATCTAACTTTGTTTCAACTGATAAGGATGCTTTGATTTTGGCATCTATGTTTGTCCAGAGAGATATCACTATGGGTATGGTTTTACAAACAGTAAATCCTTGCCTAGAGTTCCTGTCTTACTTTAGCCAACTCCCACAGAGTGTGTCCATGTGACAAACAAAGCATGAACTATACACATCATGTTGGGTTCCTAACACCAACGTTCACCTGAAGAACTCAGACGGTCCCACGCTTTCACACTCCTGCGGCCTTGGCGGCCAGCAGACATTCACTTCTATCACAGCGACTGCTTCAACACCAGAGGGAAGGAAGGAAGGAAGGAAGGAAGGAAGGACAGGCGTCCCGTGAGCCAGACTCCTACACCCCTGTGCGGTGTTATAACTCCAGATCCAACTGGTTGGCCCTGTCCTGCCCCTGGTGATAGAGAGTGGTCACTTTGGGCACCTGCAGAGTGTTGGACAGCTTGCCCTGCTTGCTGAGCGTCTGCAGGTGCGTGCTGTTCCTGATCTGGGGGGAGGGAGGGGGGGTGTGCACACTGAGGTGGCTGATGGCGGAGGAGGGCCGGGAAGAGCCGAAGAAGTTGGACAGCGCGCTGCTGATGCGGTGACCCAGCGCTCTCACCCCGGACAGCCGCTCCCGGCTCTTCTCCAGCGTGGCGCTGTTCTTTCGTATGGAGTTCTGCCGCATGGCCAGCTGCGTGATGTTCTTCAGCGCCTTCTGCGTCTTGTGGCTGCGCCAGGCTCGCTGCAGGGTGCGCGCCGCCACGTCTTCCTTCTTGCGCTGCAGCGTGGTGGACTTGACGCCCAGCTTCTCCCGCGAGGGGAACACCCCCGCGAACTTCTCCTGCATCTGCTCTCTCAGCTTCTTCAGCTCGTCCGTCTCCTCCACGTCGGAGAGGTGGTTTCTTGACGAGCGCCATGAGGATGTCGAGGCAGTGGAGCTTGTCGCCCTCCATGATGGGCAGGTTGAAGGACACCAGCGTGATCTCGTTGGGCTTCTCCACCTTCAGGGGGTCCTCCAGATCCGCCACGAAGTCCGACAGCTGGTCGTACTTGATGAACTGTGTGGCGTGAGGGTCGTAGCGCTCCCACACCACGTAGAACATGTCGAAGTCGTCTTCTGTGATGCCCACCTCTTCTTGTTGGTGAGCCTGTAGGGAATGTAAAGTAAAACCACGGTTACATTTCGCGACATTTTAATAAAAAATATTAGGATTTTTTTTCTCAAGCTGCTATCAAATGTTACCAGGCAGCCTACCAACCTATCAGATCAAAAGAGCGTACAGGAAATCAAATATAATAATAAAAAAGCAAGCAGCAAACAACTACCAGCCAACTAATTCACCAAATCTATTCTATCACTCTGTGAAGATTTTTGGTTACCTAATCTGATTTCTTTTTCCACCCAATCTGCACATACTTCAATCAGTTCTTACACACCTTTTACTCAATCTGTAGGATCCTCGCTGCCAGTTCATGTGCATATCTTGCTCATACCTGGTAACCTACTTTATCAAAAATCTCCTTCAATCATGATCTCCCACTCAGGCACTGGCACGCCTTCCCCAGTCATTTCTACCACCCACCCGGTCCTTCTCATCTCTAACAGAATGCCAGAATCTCTCAAACTGGGTCTTGAACATATCCCACACCCGATCACAGAGCACCAAGTTCTTGGACCTATATATCCGACCACACCCTACACACCCTTCCCCAATACAGTTGCAGACAGGGCAAAAAAAAAATGGGTAGGCGCTGCACGTGTGGCGACGCACTCTCCCCGGGAAGAGAAGCCCGAATTTCATGCAGAGAAATCTGCTGTGACATAAAGTGAAATAAAATAAATCCCCCTCCTTGCTTTGAAAACCTCCAATCCCTGGCCCTTCCCTAGCCACGCCTCTTTCCAGAACACGCCCCCCTCCCTCCCTCCCCCCCCCCCCCTCACTGACCTGGTTGAAGTTCTCGAGGATGACGGCGATGTACATGTTGATGACGATGAGGAAGACGACGATGATGTAGGACATCATGTAGGGGACGGCCAGCCAGGGGATGCCGCAGTCCCCGAAGGACGAGGCCTCCACGTTACCGTCAGGCAGCGTGCGGTAGGAGCTGTTGCAGTCAGGGGGGTCCACCATCAGTCCGTCCAGGATGTCGTTCCAGCCGGCAGAGGTGGCCAGGCGGATCAGCAGCAGGAAGCTGTTGCCGAACGTCTGGAAGTTGGTGAGGTCGTCGATGGCCCCGTTCAGCTTGATGTCCCCGAAAGAGGACATGCCGATGATGGCGTAGATGTACATGACGAGGAAGAGGAGGGCGCCGATGTTGAAGATGGCGGGGAGGGAGATGATGAGGGCGAAGAGCAGCTTGCGGATGCCCTTGGCGGACTTGATGAGGCGCAGCACCCTGCCGATGCGGAACACTCTCACCACACGCAGCAGCGTGGGTTTGATGATGACGCTGTTCAACACGTCGTCCAGGATGATGTCTGCGGGGGAGGAGGAGAACATCACCGTCAGCAACATGGCTGTGTGTGTGTGTGTGTGTGTGTGTGTGTGTGTTGTGTGTGTGTTGTGTGTGTGTGTGTCTGTGTCTGTGTCTGTGTCTGTGCTGTGTCGTGTGTGTGTGTGTGGTGTGTGTGTGTGTGTGTGTGTGTGTGTGTGTGTGTGTGTGTGTGTGTGTGTGTGTGTGTGTGTGTGTGTGTGTGTGTGTGTGTGTGAAGACTCCACTGGTGTGGTAAGTTTGAATAAAGCAGCAGATAAATCAGTTACTTTAGGAGAGTAGAAAACCCCCACAACCAAACCACGAAACAGTACAACACCCAAGAATTTGTTAGAACACATGTTTGGTTTATCTAAAATCTTCCTCAAGCTAACATAATCAATTGCCACCCCCCAAAAAACAACAACAGCAACAACAAAAACCAAACAAAAATACCACAAACCACACACGCTAATGTGCGCCTGCCAATCCCACACAGGAAAATCTGTAGTGTGCTAAACAATATGTCATACAATACAATGCAATACAATGCAATACAATACAATACAATGCAATACAATGCAATACAATACAACGCAATGCAATGCAACGCAACACAATGCAATACAATACAATGCAACACAATACAATGCAACGCAACGCAATGCAATGCAATACAATACAATACAACACAACGCAATGCAATGCAATGCAATACAATACAATACAATACAATACAATACAATACAATGCAATGCAACACAACACAACACAACAATACAACACAACACTACACAATACTATACAATTCTGCGCAGAACATTGCATTACAACGTGATCAAAGACAACACTCCACTACATCCTACCACACCTCATCGCAGTCAACCCCACTCAAACCCAACCCACATCCTATCAAACCAGCAATCTACCCTACCCACCCGATCCCACCCTACAAGCCCCACCTCACCCCAACCCAACCACAGCACCGCACCCATCCCACCTAACACCACTCCAACTCACGTTCCATTCCACCCCAGCCCAGCTTCCGTAACCCCATCCCACCAATAGCGGCCTAACCCCACTTGAACTCACACTCACACTCTACCCTACCCACCCCACACCCCACCCGTCACACCCACCTCACCCCCACCCCATCACACCCATCCCAAACTATCTCATCCCCCCCCCCCAATAACAACATCGTAACCACCCCCCTACTCCACATTCTACTATCGAGACTACACACACACACACACACACACACACACACACACACACACACACACACACACACACACACACACCACACACCCACACAACCCCACCCACACACACAACCCCACCCACACCCCTACACTCCCCCACCCCCACATCCCCCCACCCATACCCCCCCACCACCCCTACCCCCCACCCCCACAACCCCCACCCCCCACACCCCCCACCCACTCCCCAACCCCACAACCCCCCACCCCACCCTACCCCCACCCCCATCCCCACCCCTACCCCACCACCCCCACCACACCCTACCCCCCTACACCACACTCAACCTCACACACAAACCTCACCAATAATAGACATGAGGACGATGAGGAAATCGAAGATGTTCCAAGGCACCCTGAAGTAATGCCAGCGGAGGCCGAGGAGCTTGACCACAGCCTCCAGGACGAAGACTGAGGTGAAGATGATGTTGAGCATCTTGAGGGTGTCCTCCACTGCCTTGGTCTGGTTGTAGTGCTCCACTGCCATCACCACCATGTTGAAGGAGATCAGCAGCACGATGGACAGCTCGAACTTGGTGCTCATCGCGATGTTGTAGAAGAACTTCAAGAACTTGGACTGTTAAGATAAATTAGGTTTTGTTTTGTTTTGGTTTGTTACAGCGCGGCGAGCCTATGTTTTTTTGGGATTCGTGCTATATAAGCCTCCATTTTATTATTATTATTATTATTATTATTATTATTATCATTATTATTATTATTATTATTATTATTATTGTTATTATCTTTTATCATCATCATCATCATCATCATCATCATCATCATCATCATCATCATCATCATCATTTTTATTATTATTATTATTATTATTATTATTATTTTATCATCATCATCATCATCATCATCATCTCATTATCATTATTATTATTATTATTATTATTATTATTATTATTATTATTATTATTATTATAAGAATGTTACGTCTTTTCACTATTAGTTATATTATTTATTTATTTTATTTATTTATATATTGGTTTATATGATTGTTGATTTATTGATTTATTGATTTATTTTATATCGAAGGATAATGGAATAAGCACTTTCGTGGTTTTTTTTTTACATCCAATCCCCGTGTGTACGCAGTTTTGTAAATATTGTCATCTGTTCCCACCTGCACACAATGGTATACTCTTACGAAAAGCGGGACAGGATTAACGTGTGCACAAGATGTTCTGCGTGCCTTCGCACACGAGGCCTCAGTTTATAGTCTCATTCAACCATGCAATTTTCTTACCATCCAACTAACTATCCAACCAACTATACAACCATCCAACCATCTAGCCAACCGACCAACTAACCAAAAATAGACGATTCTGAATATAATTATCATCACATACCCTGGGTCGTTTGATAGTCTTTTGGGGTTTTTTGTTGCCCAGTTTCTTCAAGGTGTTGTAATAGTTCCGTTGACTGTCCGTCAGAAAGGCATCCAGGTAACTTCCCTCGTACTGAAACACAGAAGATGCAAGGCCCATTGAAAACAAACACGTTAGCAAGCCACAACCACCACTGGAAAACTTGAACAATATATACGCGCTATCACACTCTAAAAGGTAAAGGTGTCCCATAACCTAGGTGGTGGTAGGGGAGCGAGGCATCAGAGACCTCAGCTTCTTCAAGGGCCAGCATTTTGAGGGTGGCGCCCATCTCCTCCCCCTCGCTGATTTACCTTCCCTGACCCTATAGAGAGCAGGTACCCATTTACAGCTGGGTGAACTTGGGGACTGTATTGAAGCCAAGGTGGGCAAACGGTCACCCATCCACTTGGTAACCATGCTCGGTGCTGCTTAACCGTAGCTTGCGGAAAGCGAGCGCTCTGACCACTCATCTGGAAACACTCCTGAAGCACAATCACTTTTGTTTTAACGAAACAAAACTTTCAGAAGCTATCGTATCATCATAGCAACATATCGACAGAGCTAGAGAGGTATAAATTCCATAGCAATATTATTATGTAAGCAAACGATAAAGAAGTTCATAATAAATTATTATAGTAACAGTTTTCTGGCATGATCAATTCATAGGATAAGGGCAGGAATTGTTATATACTGGAAAATCAAGCACAAACTCAAGACTTAGAGTGCATGAAAATAATCATTGTTTCCTGTTTATTTTGGTTGTTTCCCTTTTTCTTTTTTGTTTTGTGAACATTTTCAAAGTAGAAATTAACTCGGTACTTTCAACTGTCGTATTTAACCTCAACTTTGAAACCTAATTCTGAAAGAAAAAAAAACATTAAAGGGGTAATTCCACATCACTATTTGCAAAGTAGCGTTTGAATCAGTAATATCAACAGCATATTCAATTCTAACTTTGAAATCAAATTCTGACCCAAGCTTTGCTTGTTGTACTCATTTCATGTAGTGGTGCTCGTTCTTTCTGAACTAACAAAACTGTTTCAACAAAAACATACACTGAGCGGCTGTTACACATTAACACACATACCTTTTTCTTCAAGACATTGAAGTTATCGATGATGACGGAGATGAAGAGATTCAAGGTGAAGAAGGCTCCGATGACGATGAAGACGAGGAAATAGATGTAAGCATATTTATTGGCTTCAAACCTTGGTTGCTCATCCACCTTCGAATCCAAAACAAAAATTATTATAACCAAACTGGTGGTTTTGTAGCTGATGGAGAGAGAGAGAGATAGAGAGATAGGGAGAGGGAGAGGGAGGGGAGAGAGAGAGAGAGAGAGAGAGAGAGAGAGAGAGAGAGAGAGAGAGAGAGAGAGAGAGAGAGAGAGAGAGAGAGAGAGAGAGAGAGAAGACAGACAGACAGACAGACAGACAGACAGACAGACAGACAGACAGACAGACAGACAGACAGAGACATAGACAGACAGACAGACAGACATAGGCAGACAGACAGACAGACAGAGACAGAGACAGAGATACAGACAGAGACAAAGATCATTTTTCTATAACAAAAGTAATGTCTTTTTTATCAATGAATACAAAAACGATCAATCATTGGCACAAAGCCTGCACATTATTATGTTTTCCCCTTCTTGTGGAGATCCCAGACTGAGTTACCCTGAAAGGAGAAAGCAATGGAAAGATACCAGAGAGCTTTTGACAGCGTAACGACAGTTTAGCATCCTAGGCTTTGACTCTTTGCTAGAATGAACATGTGGATAGTGGATCGGTGGTCTAGAGGTAACGCGCCTGTCTAGAAAGCGAAAAGTCCAGGTCGGAGTGTGCGGTGGTTCGAATCCTGTTTGAGCCCAAAACTTTCCCCCCATCCATTAGATCATGAGGGGTGGTCTGGGTGCTAGTCTTTCGGATGAGACGATAAACCGAGGTCCCGTGTTACACATTATTTAGCGCACGTAAAAGAACCCACGGCCACAAGAGGGTTGTCCCTGGCAAAATTATGTAGAAAAAAGCCACTCTGAGAGCTAAACAAATAGAAATACAATTTCAGACAGAAAAAAGAAAACAAAATGGGTAGGCGCTGCACTTGTGGCGACGCGCTCTCCCCGGGGGAGAGCAGTCCGAATTTCACGCAGAGAAATCTGCTGTGACATAAAGTGGTATAAATAAATAAATAAATAAATAAATAATAAAATAAATAAATAAAAAGTGACCAAGGGTTTTGGCATTGAGGTAGAAAAGAGAGCATCTGCATAATAATTACACTGACCTCTGTGGCGTCAGCAGCATCCTGCATGACCTCCATCCACCCTTCAAACGTGGCCTGTGGAGAAACAAGATGAACAGAGAACAGTGAACAGCAGGTAGGGGTCAGCAGAAAGCTCATCAAAGAGAAAAAGAACTGCTTTGGGAGGAGGGGGAGGGGGGCGTCTTTTTAGACACACAGTTACATGCACACGCACGCGCATGAACATGCGCACTTGCATGTCTCTACACACGCACACATGCATATACATATACTCGTGTGCACACATGCGCACAAACACACGTATATGTGTACACGCACGCACGCACGCGCGCGCGCACGCGCACACGCGCGCACACACACAGACAATAAACACACACATACACATTCACACTTACACATTCACACACGCACACACACATTTACACATACATACATACATACATACATACATACATACATACATACATACATACATACATACATACATACATACATACACACTCACTCACTCACTCACTCACTCACCTCACTCACTCACTCACTCACTCACTCACTCACTCACTCACTCACTCACTCTCACGCACGCACGCACGCACGCACGCACGCACGCACGCACACATACAGATGCACACACACACACACACCAAACACACACACAAACACACACACACACACCACACTTCACCAATCAAACGCAACGAAAACTACTCCCCTACCCCCTCCTCCCACCCCAACACCCCAGCCACCCCAATCCTCCCGAACCAAAAAACAAAAAATCCCCCCGAAACAAGACAACATCAAACCAACAACAAAGAAAGAAAGAAAGAAAGAAAGGTAGGCCTATGTACACACCACTTGAAACAAGGCCAGGAAACCGGACATAGAGTCATCGAAATGCACGTTCGCGTTGTCCCAGATCTGTCCCAGACTGAGGCAGACAGTTTTGTTGGGGACCACGCTGGCATCGAAGATTTCTCCCGTGGTGCTGTTCTTGCACTTGTAGAATCGACCTGCAGCATGCAGCATGCAGCATGCAGCACGCACGCGCAGGTACACACACACACACATACACACGCACGCACACATATATACACACATACATACACACGCACGCACACACACACACACACAACACACACACACACACACACACACACACACACACACACACACACACACAACACATGTTTTAGGGGTCATTTTTCTTGATTTTTTTGTGAGGGCAGGGTGAAAAAAAGTTGTGTTAACTTAATATTTTACGCTCAATAAAGATAATTTTGATTTGACTTGACTTGACACACACACACACGCACGCACGCACACACACACACCACACACACACACACAGCACGCACGCACGCACGCACGCACGCACGCACGCACGCACGCACGTCACACACACACACACACACACACACACACACACACACACACACACACACACACACACACATCATAATATCCGTGTGGATTGGTTTTTTGTTGTTTTTGGTTTGATTGTTTGTTTTTGTGTGTGCTTTTTGTGGTTTTTGTTTGTTTGTTTTGTTTTGTTTGTTTGTTTGTTTGCTCATTAATGTTGGTGAAATGTTTCTTGTTGTTTTATTTGTTTGTTTGCTTTTTCACCATTTCTTTCTTTTGTTGGCTTTATTGTTTGCTAGGAATTTTCTGCTTTGTTTTTTGTTGGTTTTTTGTTTTGTTTTGTTTTGATTTGATTTTTGTTGTTGTTTTGATTTTTTTCTTTTCTTTAGATAGATGACTTGATGGAAAAAAGCAAATCGATGCTTACTCAATGTACCATCTGGAAATAAAAATTTGATTGATTGATGGACACACACACACACAGAGTACGCATGCATCAGTCTCGGAGGACTATGGAGTTGCGTTCTAGACTGTAGAGCGCAAAGCCTGGGTACTTAAGTATGGAGGGCAAGCTGTCACTCAAGCAGCAGACTCCCCTCCCCCGCCTTTTTTAATTCCTTGGATCAGGCTCTAAGGTTTACCAATGGTGAGATTTTTGCCTAGGCGATTGCTCACCCCCCCCCCTCCCACCCCCCACCCCCTCAGCGCCATTTCGGTAGCTGCATTCTGACTTGGGGGATGGAAGGAAACAGAACTACAGACAGTGCCAGCCCAGCAGGGTACCTGAATAGAACTACAGACAGTGCCAGCCCAGCAGGGTACCTGAATAGAACTACAGACAGTGCCAGCCCAGCAGGGTACCTGAATAGAACTACAGACAGTGCCAGCCCAGCAGGGTACCTGAATAGAACTACAGACAGTGCCAGCCCAGCAGGGTAGCTGAATAGAACTACAGACAGTGCCAGCCCAGCAGGGTACCTGAATAGAACTACAGACAGCGCCAGCCCAGCAGGGTACCTGAATAGAACTACAGACAGTGCCAGCCCAGCAGGGTACCTGAATAGAACTACAGACAGTGCCAGCCCAGCAGGGTACCTGAATAGAACTACAGACAGCGCCAGCCCAGCAGGGTACCTGAATAGAACTACAGACAGTGCCAGCCCAGCAGGGTAGCTGAATAGAACTACAGACAGTGCCAGCCCAGCAGGGTAGCTGAATAGAACTACAGACAGTGCCAGCCCAGCAGGGTACTGAATAGAACTACAGACAGTGCCAGCCCAGCAGGGTACCTGAATAGAACTACAGACAGCGCCAGCCCAGCAGGGTACCTGAATAGAACTACAGACAGCGCCAGCCCAGCAGGGTACCTGAATAGAACTACAGACAGCGCCAGCCCAGCAGGGTACCTGAATAGAACTACAGACAGTGCCAGCCCAGCAGGGTACCTGAATAGAACTACAGACAGCGCCAGCCCAGCAGGGTACCTGAATAGAACTACAGACAGTGCCAGCCCAGCAGGGTACCTGAATAGAACTACAGACAGCGCCAGCCCAGCAGGGTACCTGAATAGAACTACAGACAGTGCCAGCCCAGCAGGGTACCTGAATAGAACTACAGACAGTGCCAGCCCAGCAGGGTACCTGAATAGAACTACAGACAGTGCCAGCCCAGCAGGGTACCTGAATAGAACTACAGACAGCGCCAGCCCAGCAGGGTACCTGAATAGAACTACAGACAGCGCCAGCCCAGCAGGGTACTGAATAGAACTACAGACAGTGCCAGCCCAGCAGGGTACCTGAATAGAACTACAGACAGTGCCAGCCCAGCAGGGTACCTGAATAGAACTACAGACAGTGCCAGCCCAGCAGGGTACCTGAATAGAACTACAGACAGTGCCAGCCCAGCAGGGTAGCTGAATAGAACTACAGACAGTGCCAGCCCAGCAGGGTCCCTGAATAGAACTACAGACAGTGCCAGCCCAGCAGGGTACCTGAATAGAACTACAGACAGTGCCAGCCCAGCAGGGTACCTGAATAGAACTACAGACAGTGCCAGCCCAGCAGGGTACCTGAATAGAACTACAGACAGTGCCAGCCCAGCAGGGTACCTGAATAGAACTACAGACAGTGCCAGCCCAGCAGGGTACCTGAATAGAACTACAGACAGTGCCAGCCCAGCAGGGTACCTGAATAGAACTACAGACAGCGCCAGCCCAGCAGGGTACCTGAATAGAACTACAGACAGCGCCAGCCCAGCAGGGTACCTGAATAGAAACTACGGGTACAGTGCCAGCCCAGCAGGGTAGCTGAATAGAACTACAGACAGTGCCAGCCCAGCAGGGTAGCTGAATAGAACTACAGACAGTGCCAGCCCAGCAGGGTAGCTGAATAGAACTACAGACAGTGCCAGCCCAGCAGGGTACCTGAATAGAACTACAGACAGTGCCAGCCCAGCAGGGTACCTGAATAGAACTACAGACAGTGCCAGCCCAGCAGGGTACCTGAATAGAACTACAGACAGTGCCAGCCCAGCAGGGTAGCTGAATAGAACTACAGACAGTGCCAGCCCAGCAGGGTACCTGAATAGAACTACAGACAGTGCCAGCCCAGCAGGGTACCTGAATAGAACTACAGACAGTGCCAGCCCAGCAGGGTACCTGAATAGAACTACAGACAGTGCCAGCCCAGCAGGGTAGCTGAATAGAACTACAGACAGTGCCAGCCCAGCAGGGTAGCTGAATAGAACTACAGACAGTGCCAGCCCAGCAGGGTACCTGAATAGAACTACAGACAGTGCCAGCCCAGCAGGGTAGCTGAATAGAACTACAGACAGTGCCAGCCCAGCAGGGTACCTGAATAGAACTACAGACAGTGCCAGCCCAGCAGGGTACCTGAATAGAACTACAGACAGTGCCAGCCCAGCAGGGTACCTGAATAGAACTACAGACAGTGCCAGCCCAGCAGGGTACCTGAATAGAACTACAGACAGTGCCAGCCCAGCAGGGTACCTGAATAGAACTACAGACAGTGCCAGCCAAGCAGGGTAGGTACCTGAGAAGAACTGGACGCCCATGATGCTGAAGATGAGCCAGAATATCATGCACACCAGCAGCACGTTGAAGATGGCGGGGATGGCTCGCATCAACGAGTTCACCACGATCTGCAACAGAAGCATCCACAACTAGAGAGCAGCCCCCTCTGACATGCAGCACCACACAATTCCGCGCAGGACAGTGCCATGCAACGTGATTAAAGACAAAAATGTGAAACAAGCATTAGAGAGTTAACATCTGTGCCGACTTCGACTCCACTTCCCACAGAAGTCCTTTGGATGAGACTATAAACCGAGGTCCAGTGTGCGAACGCACGCAGAACACATTACGCACACGTTAAAACCTTTTTTACGTTTCGTAAGAGGAGCTCATTGTGTGCCGGTGGGAACGGATGGCAAAATTTACAAAACTGCATACACATGGGGACTGGGTGTAAAAAAGCACATCAGTGCTTATTCCATTATCCTCGAAAAAAATAACAGAAAGAAAGAAAGAAAAGAAACACTCACTTCAAAAAGACCCAGTAATAATATTTTAGTAGAATCTGGCTAAACACGTGAAAGGGGAACTAATATAGGCTTACTGCCCTGTGATAAGAAAAAAAATTGAAAAGATAAAAGAAAGACAGAAATATTAACTTAAGTCTTGCAGATTCAAAGGAGGGGAAAGAAAAAAAACAAATATAAACCCAACAAAAAATGAACATAAATATTTGTATACAGGGCTTAATCAGAAACTACATCTTTTTCAATTTATTTGACTTACATAATATGACAATAAAGGTTGTAAAAAAACACACAAAATCAATATACTCTTTTGAGCCTGTCAGTTATAGCGGTTATTCCTAGCTCTGCTCTGTCACAAAACCCAATCTGAAAGACTTCCATAAAGAATGAATACATAGAAAAAGTGACTGTCAAATTCCGTTCAAATCTCTGATCAGAAATTTGACTCAAAATGATTCAAAATATATCCTTCGGAGCTTAAAGGCACACAGAAACTACAATTTTCAGCACGCCATTTCTGTCCAAAACGCTGCTCAGACATAACTATTGGCATATGCATCTCACAAAAAGGAACAATGACACACGAAAGACATTTTTATTATGAATAAAATAGTAGTGTGGGAAAGCAAATACATGGAACCAGTTATAACTTCTTCCTCAGCCTAGAGCACAAACCCACAGTCTTCCAAAACTGACGCATGCCTTCTAATGGCGCCGGACCGCAATAATAATCCTAAAGCCACACCCCCCCGTGTGCGCTTTGACTTGTTTTACAAGATATAGCGCTATATAAGTTCCACGTATTATTATTATTTATCATTATTAAGCCACACCCCTCCTCGGTGGTGCGGAAGGCATGTACTCCAGCCACCTCGACAAAGCCATCTGCAATCCAGATGCGACAGAGACTGCCACTCCCGCATTGGACTGACCAGCCACAGCCGGCGTTGTTGCTGAACAAATGACCTTTCTTCTGGCACAAATTCCATAGTGGACACCGACTGACGGAGGCCTACTACCCCACCCCTGCCTCTTTATAGGTCAGATCCTCTGCCCTGTGTACAGACTACATGCCGTGATCCAACAACTCACCCTCATGCCGGGCCAGCGGCTGATGGCTCTGAGGGGCCGCATGGCTCTCAGTGTGCGCAGAGAGCGGAAGGCCGTGATGTTGGACACTCCCAGAGACTCTCCGATCAGACTGGCGATGGAAATCTGCAACAGGCAGGAGCGCATGTAACATTTATTCAGGTAAAACAAAAGTCAAGTCAAGTCAAGTGAAGTCACAAACACTTTAATCATCCCTGAAGGGCAACTATAGCGCGCGCGCGCGCGCGCGCGCGTGTGTGTATGTGTGTGTGTGTGTGTGTGTGTGTGTGTGTGTGTGTGTGTGTGTGTGTGTGTGTGTGTGTGTTGTTCCTTGTTTACGCAGGTGAAACTATGACATGTGTGTATGTGTGTGTGTGTGCACGCGCATGGTGCGTGTCCATGTGTAAGTGTATGTGTGTGTACGTGTGTGTGCTTGTGTGTGTATGTGTGCTTGTGTACTTTGTGTGTACGTGTGTGTGTACTTGTGTGTGTATGTGTATGTGTGTGTGTTGTTCCTTATTTACGCATTAGAGTATGAAAAAGTACGTGAAACTATGACATGTGTGTATGTGTGTGTGTGCGCTATGGTGCGTGTCCATGTGTAAGAGTGTGTGTGTGTACTGTGTGTGTGTGTGTGTACTTGAGTGTGTGTACGTGTGTGTGTGTGTTTGTGTGTTGTATATGATGGATTGGTGGTCTAGGTGGTCACGCGCCTTGCCTAGAAAGCAAAAAGTCCGGGTCGGAGTGTGCGGGGTTCGTACCCCGTTTGGACCCAAAACTTTTTCCCCATCCATTAGACCCTGAGTGGTGGTCTGGGCGCTAGTCTTTCGGATGAGACGATAAACCGAGGTCCCGTGTGTTACACATCACTATTTAGCGCACGTAAAAGAACCCACGGCAACAAGGGGGTTGTCCCTGGCAAAATTCTGTAGAAAGAAGCCACTCTGATAGGGAAACAAATACACTTGCATGCAGGAAAAAGAAAAAAAAATGGGTAGGCGCTGCACATGTGGCGACGCGCTCTCCCCGGGGAGAGCAGCCCGAATTTCACGCAGAGAAATCTGCGTGACATAAAGTGGTACAAAATACCAAAAAAAATATATATATATTATTGTGTGTGTGTGTGTGTGTGTGTGTGTGTGGAGGGGGGGAGAGACAGAGAGAGAGAGAGAGAGAGAGAGAGAGAGAGAGAGAGAGAGAGAGAGAGAGAGAGAGAGAGAGAGAGAGAGAGAGAGAGAGAGAGAGAGCATTGAATTTATGGGTATGCTTGCGTGCAGACACGCAGACACACACACATACACAAACACAACACACACACAAACACACAAAACACAAACACACACAAACCACACACACACACACACACACACACACACACACACACACACACACACACACACACACACACAACACACACACACACAGCTGCCCACAAATTTAACAGAGAAAATTGCCGTGACTTAATCAAAATGGTATACCAACACAAATATACTACAACTCCTCAAGAAAAAAAGAGAGGATAAAATCAAATCATGGCAAGGCAAGGCAAATTCATTTATTTCGAGGAGTCAAGTCAAGTCAAGTCAAGTCAAATTTTCATTTCCAGACGGTACATTGAATAAGCATTGAATTGTTTTTTTTCCATCAAGCCAATCTATCTATGAAAAAAGCGGATAATGAATAAGCACTCGAGTGCTTTTTTTTTACACCCAGTCCCCGCAAATCAAAAACATATCAAGTCAGATCGTGTTCTGAAGTAACCCACGAAACAGACATTTTTCTTTACCCCCCCCCCCCCCCCCCACACACACACACAAAACCAACGACTCACCACGACAATGCAGAAGTCCAGGATGGTCCAGAACCGGGTGAAGTACCTGGTGAAGCCATAGGCGATCCACTTCATCACCATCTCCAGGCTGAAGAGGATGCAGAAGATGACGTTGAGGATGTAGAGCGCCTGCTTCAGGTCCTTCTTCTGGTACAGGTAGATGTCCTCGAAGGCCTGCGTCACAGGTACAACAGGTGTGTCACCAAACACCAAACATGTGTTGTTTTTTTTAACAATAATAATTATTATTATTCCTTCTTCTGATACAGGTAGATGTCTTCAAAGGCCTGGGTCACAGGTACAACAGGTGTGTCTCAAACACCGAAACATGTGGTTTTAACAATATCAGTCATTATTCTGACACTTGTTAGGACGCGATAGCTCAGTGGTCAGAGCACTCGTTTTCCCCCAAGCAAAGTTTAAGCAGCATCAAATGTGGTTACCAATTGAATGGGTTGACCATTTGTGTGCCTTGGCTTCAGTACAGTCCCCTCCAGTTCACCCAGCTGTAAATGGGTATCTGTCCTCTTTAGGGTCAGGGAAGGTCAAGCGGCGAGGGAGAGGAGATGAGCGCCGCCCTCAATTTGGTGACCCATAGAGAAGCTGAGGTCTCTGATGCTTTGCTCCCCTACCACCACATAGGTTACGGGACACCTTTACCTTTTTTCCTGATACTAGTAGGTGTCATCAAAGGCCTGTGTAACAGGTACAACAGGGGTTTCTTAGAATGTTATTGTTAAAAATCTCATCTCTGATTTGAACAAAACACAATGATTAAACCAGTCCTCTTCTGCTTGTAGTGATTCCAAAGAAACAGCCGAATATTTCTATCATTTACTGTTCGCGTTTTAAAGCAACACCCAAACTGTATGCCGTCAAATAAAAAGAATACCGTGAAACCGGAGCAAAAGAGCTTAAATACTTTATTATGTGGAGACTGACAGATAAACTTTATAATAATAACATCATCATTATCAAAACAGTGTATGAATTTACTGAGAGATCCTAACGATTTTAGAATACACATAACAAATAATATAGCCAGGTCTGTCTGTGAAGGAGTGCTCTCCCTTTCTGGATTGTTGGGCTGCCGTAACAAACGAAGTTGTTCCCCTTGGGCTGAGCAATTGCTTGCTGGTGTGTTTGTGTAGTTTTCCTTTCCTTTCTTGTCAACCTAGACTTTACATTGTTGTATATTCGTCTTCTTTTCCCCTGTAGTTGTAGTTGTATGTGTGTCAAAGCGTGACTTTACAAATGCATGGTTCTAAAAAACAAAACCCCACTTTGTCTGCAATAGCAACAACAAACAAACACAACAAACACACACACACACACACAACACACACACACACACACACACACACACACACACACACACACACACACACACACACACAGAACACACATACATCACACACACAAAGACACACACACACACACAACACACACACGAACACACACACACACACAAACACACAACACACACAACCACACACACACACACAAACACAACACACACAACACACACACACACACACACACACACACACCACACACCACACACACACACCACACACACACACACACACTACACACCACACACCACCCACACACACACCACACACACACACCCTCCCATCACCACCTGCCCACCCCACACCCATCCCATCCCCCCCACACACCCGACTCACACCCATTCACCCACCCTCCTACCCTACCCTACCCTACCCTACCCACCCACCCTACCCCACCCTACCCTACCCTACCCTACCCCACCAAACCCTAACCCTACCCTACCTACCCTACCCACCTATCCCCAGCAAAAGAAGACTGACAGAGTGATGCTCACTCGGCGAAGATGATGAAGAGGACGACGACTCGAAGAAGCGTTTGTCCACGATGCGCAGCATGACTTTGCGTAAGGATTACCACTCTGCCCCCCGGACTGGCGTTGTAGGACTAAGACAGTCCATCCTGCACACAATATCCCATTTCCAAATCATCCATCTGAAAGGTTTCTTTGTTTTTGTTTATGTATCATGTATTTATTTATGTATTTATTTTATGTATTTATTTATGTCACAGCAGATTTCTCTGCGTCCATCCTGCAAAGCAGCCCCCATTCCCAAATCATCGATCTGAAAAATCTCTCTCTCTCTCTCTCTCTCTCTCTCTCTCTCTCTCTCTCTCTCTCTCTCTCTCTCTCTCTCTCTCTCTCTTTCTTTCTTTCTTTCTTTCTTTCTTTCTTTCTTTCTTTCTTTCTTTCTTTATGTCACAGAAGATTTCTCTGCCTGAAATTCGGGATGCTTCTCCCCTGGGGAAAGCGCATCGCCCCAAGCGCAGCGCCTCCCATTATTATAATTTTTCTGTCTGCAACTGGTTTTGTTTCACCTATCAGAGTGGCTTTTTTCTACAGAATTTTGCCAGAGACAACCCTCTTGTTGCCGTGGGTTCTTTTACGTGCGCTAAATAATGATGTGTAACACACGGGACCTCGGTTTATTGTCTCATCCGAAAGACAAGCGCCCAGACCACCACTCATGGTCTCATGGATGGGGGAAAAGTTTCGGGTCCAAACGGGATTCGAACCACCGTACACTCCGACCCGGACTTTTCGCTTTCTAAACGGTGGCGTTACCTCCAGACCACTGATCCACATACATCCACATACAGCTATAATACTTGAAAGTCGGAATGAGGTTATGGTAACAAAAGAAAGGTAAAGGTGTCCCATAACCTATGTGGTCGTCGGGGAGCGAGGCATCAGAGACCTCAGCTTCTCTAAGGGGCCAGGATAATGAGGGTGGCGCCCATCTCCTCTCCCTTCCCTGTCTCTAAATAGGGCAGGTACCCATTATCAGATTGGAAACTGAAAGCTTAGATGCAAGAGCGGACGTCCATGCGCAAGGTAACACGTCCTACATTTTTTCATTAAAACCAGAATACCAACTTTAAACTTTTGTACCAGAGAAGGAATGAGGAGAGGGGAGAGAGAGAGAGAGAAGAGAGAGAGAGAGAGAGAGGAGAGAGAGAGAGAGAGAGAGAGAGAGAGAGAGAGGAGAGGAGAGAGAGGAGAGAGAGAGAGGCAAAAGCAGAGGAAGACAGACAGAGAGACAAACAGAAAGACAGATAAAGGGAAAGCTCGATAATAATTTCCAACTAATTTGTTTAAACGTCTTTTTTTTCTTCTTAGCAATGGAGGAATGTATTTTATCGTTACTTTGACATTGTCCGATCCCATGTTCTTGCTTTGTGGAACTTAAGGTTTGGTTTGATTACAGTCCCAGCAGAATTATCCGATTTAGCATCTGTCTCAGCAATCAAACACTAACATGCCCGTTAATATTTCTGAAACTCAAAAGTTCCAGCTTTTAACACTTCCTTCCTTCCTTCCTTCCTTCCTTCCTTCCTTCCTTCCTTCCTTCCTTCCTCCCACACACACACACACACACACACACACACACACACACACACACACACACACACACACACACACACACACACACACACACACACACACAAGAAAACCCCATTCACCTTTTCCTCAGCCACTCAGGAAAACAGCTAGGAGGCTCGCTGGATTTCTCCTCTTCATCATCATCGTCCTTGTCCTTCTGAATAGTCGCTGCGGTGTCCCCAAGTTCAAGGTCATCCTCCTCCTCCCCATCCTTGGCCTTGGCCCCTCCTTCCTCCTTGGCCCTGGCCCCTCCTTCCTCCTTGACCTTGACCTCCTCGGTGACCTTGGCTTTGTCCTTGGCCTTGGCCTCGGCCGTGACCTTAGCGTGAACAGAGGATCGGAGACGGTCCTTACTCTTGGCGGCCCTGCGAGCCTTGTTAAAGTCAAAGTACTCTGCCCGTTTGCTGGACGTCTTGAAAGGGTCCATGGCAATCTGAGAGACGTTAGTACAGAGAGAAGAAGGGAAGGGAGTTAGTGCACTACACCGCTACCAGCAGCCACAACACAAGCTGATATTAGAGGGGTTAGGCTTTTAAAAAAAATGAAAACTAAGGAGATCACTTGTATCGACAACAGTTGGTGTTAGGGGTTAAAGCTAAAGGAGTACACATGTAGAGAGAAATGAACAGGTGGTGTCTATACTATAGCGTAAGAAAATATGTTAAAACGATTCAAGCATCACCACTATCATCTATGCTAGTATAAAAGTGTTATACAAAAAACAACAAAATAAAAGCAGCAGCGGAGTGTGTGTGTGTGTGTGTGTGTGTGTGTGTGTGTGTGTGGAGAGAGAGAGAGAGAGAGAGAGAGAGAGGAGAGAGAGAGAGAAGAGAGGAGAGAGAGAGAGAGAGAGAGAGACAGAGACAGAGACAGACAGACAGAGAGACAGAGAGACAGACAGAGACATAGAGAGAGAGAAACAGAGACAGAGACAGTGACAGCGACAGAGAGCGAACAAAACAATGACAGTACTATCAGTACCATCTAGGACAGGGGTTTTGGAAGAAAAGCAAGGAATCAGGAGGACAACAAGGGGTACACATGGTATTGCAGGCTATTAATGAGGTACACAGCACACACTGGGAAACAAACACCGGGTACATACACATCGTTTAGTCATTATGGGATACACCACATATGCGGGATACAAGCATGGTTCCTCTACATAAAGCATTAAAAAAGAAAACAAAACAGAGTAAACCAGGAAAGATTTTTTTCAACCCTTTCATACAAAGTCCATTATGAATAGGCGACATGACAATACACTTGAAGATATAAAGCGCATATTTGTGTGACCTGAAAATGATCTGATTTTATGAGGGGTTAACCACGAATATGTACTGCATCAATATTGGTAGCGGGGGGGCAACACAAAATGTATAAAAAAGGCATACAAAAAGAATGCATATAAATTTCCGAAAGGGTTCTACATTCAACAGTCTACAAAACACTAGACATAATAAACAAAATCTACCAGGCCGATCGTTTTTCAAATACTGCATAATTATATTATCTCAATTGAAACGAAAAGCAGAAAGTCATTGGAAAAATTCCTGCTGGCTGATTTATTAATTTTTTTTATTTGTTCATATTTTTCTCAATCATATTCTTTTTCACACACACACACACACACACACACACACACACACACACACACACACACACACACACACACACACACACACACACACACACACTTTTCTACTCATATATTTTTTGTTTATATTCCTTTACACTTCTTAAGCGTGCCTGTATACTTATATATGATACAGATACTAGGCTATTGTTTTCTGAATGCACTTGAAATAACTGTACACAAAGATGCTGATTTGAATGCGTTGGTCTCTGCATCACAAGTCAGTACAGATCGCTATCATTGCTAATCCCATCAGGAAACAGTCAAAATGATAGGAAACACTAGTCTACCACGACAGAGATAGGAGACAGAGGTGTAAAACAAACAGCTGTAACACTTATACACTCTTTTGCTGACCGTGTGGTATTTTCCGTTCTGCCCCCTCACCCTTTCACCCCCCCTCTCCACCACAAAAAGTATAACAAAAAAATTCAACAACCCCCCCCCTCCCCGACATCGTCAAATTTAAAACATTACCAAGACAACAAGAACAAAAAACGCACAAAAAGCAGCACCCCCCCCCCCCGTCCACGTTTCAGTTCATATAAATACTATACTACAGCTACCCAAACACCCTCTGAACATACACAAGGTCATATCGTACACAACTCAAGCTGATAAGGTTTCGGGTGCTTGTTGAATATGTTGGTAAGTCTGTGAAACACAAACCCCGAACTATGATACCATTTGGAATGCTAATGCCGACCACTGGATTATTCATTGAGTACTACACGGATGGAACTGCACTGGTAAGTTTACAGTTTGTTGACTTGGGACAACATCAAAACCCTTACTCCGTAACCCACAAGGCTTTGTCGAGATTCGAACTTGCTCTTATGACAGTAAATGAAAGCTGCTGTCTGAGCGTTCAACGAAAACGAAAAAAGAAGAACTCGCTTCGTGTGAGTGTAGCACTCCTGGGAACAGAAGCTAGTCTCTCCTGAAGTTCAGTTCGGCTACTTTAAGGGTGGGAAAAAACCCCTTCCATAGGCAAGAATCTTGAACCACAAGACCTCTAGCCGAAGAACGGAAAAAAAAGAGCTAATTAGTTTAACTCTTTGGTTGTTGCTTTGTCTTGCTCAGAAAAACCGGAATGAACAAAAGAAACGAGCAAACAACAAGCACACAAAAACAAAAACAAATCAAACAAATCATACCACAACCACCACTTTCCTTCCAAATGGAAAAAAATCACGGAAATAAGATAGCCCCATCCCAATCATTCTTGATAATGTGCAACAAATTTTGGAATATTTATTCAATCTCCACCCCATTTCCTAAACCAGCTCTGAATATTTCGACACAAAGAGCAATTGACTGAGTATACATGTATGTAAATCTTAAAAAAATTTCCACAGTTTAACTGAAAACTACGTTCTAAGTTTTATACAAATAGTGGCACCGGAACCTCCCGAAGGGGCAATAACTCTCGTTTAAATATGGTAAACGGGGAAAGTTTGGAAACCCAAGAAGTTTCTGTGGCGACATTCTGCTGGAGGCTGCACAGACAGACATGCAGGGGCAATGTTGCTGCATGGAGACTGTGAAGTTGGAGAAAGCAACCATAAAAGGGCTCTCTGCACGCAAACTTTCGATCACCACAGCTTCTTTTTAATTGTAAGATCTTTATTTCTTTTTCAACAGAGCTTACGTAGGTAAAGGAAAAAGCAAGGGTAGAGGTAAAGAAGAGGAAGCCTAGTGGTTAGAGAGTAATCCTCGTATCGTGATCTGCCTGTAACTCAGCACACAGGTTCAAGTCTCCTCTAAGCTACCCGTTCAAACAGATATTTTTTTTATCTGGAGTTCAAATTGGCGCTGACTCTGCTCCGCCAAAAGACTCTACGGACGATATCAGGACAACCAAGCCACCACTGTGTGAACACGTTGTATGCACATTACAAAGTTCATCTGCAGTTCGTAGAAGAGTAGGGCAGCTCTGGTTGGAGGCATGAGTGACCAGAGCACAGCCGGCAGAAATTCCAGCTACCTGAGGAAGGCAGGACGGGGCTCGACTAGGGTCAACTTGCTCTCGGCATCGACACTCTGCTTGAAGAATTGTAGCGCTATGCTCTGAAGACTCTTCATTAGGTTTAGGGGAAGTCAAGTCTCGGTAACTGAATGTAAAAAGAAATACTAAAATTGATATTTTCAATGACCAAATATTCGGGATTATTTCTGTATACCAGCGCACGCACGCACGCACACTAAAGCGAAGTATTGGAGTAGGAAAGCAAAACAGTAAATGTAAATAGTTTGCAGTTGGACTACTATTTAAATATTCTTCGGCAAAATATTTTCTAACACAGAGCATTAATTTTGCAGAATGCTTAAAAAATGAAAACATCAACAACAATAATAAAGTAACATAATTTAAAGTAAAGCATGCAAAGTACATATAAAATAAACATGCTAAGGAACAATAAAAAGTGTTACAAGCAGAAATAAT
>CM060328.1:58119519-58139519 GCA_030674155.1 Stramonita haemastoma
TGATGATGATGGTGATGATGGTGATGGTGATGATGATGGTGATGATGATGGATGGTGATGGTGATGGTGATGATGATGATGATGATGGTGATGGTGATGATGATGATTGATGTGATGGTGATGATGATGATGGTGATGGTGATGGTGATGGTGATGATGATGATGATGATGGTGGTGTAACCGGAACAGGAGGTGGAGGAGTAGTGGGAGCAGGGTTGGGGGTGGGTGGGGGTAAGGGGGGGGTGTTAGATGGAGGAAGAGGAGGTGGAAGGGTTTGGAAGGGGGTAGGAGGGGGGGAGAATGAGGTGCAGGTTGTTGAAGAGGAAGAAGAGGAAAATAAAGAGATGGAGGGGAAGGAAGAAGAAGAGGTAGTAAAGGAGAGAAAAGAGAAGGCAAAGAAAAGAGGTGCACATGTTTATATCTGCTGTTTCCAACGAACTTTAACAATGAAAAGAAATGCTAGTTGGAAAAGAAAACTGCCTAAAGTAATGCATTTTGACAGCTAAGGAAAGGAAATGTTATACATTTTTTTTCATAAAGTTTGGAATGAAGATGTTTCACAACTTGATTTTGCTATTGCATAGGAGGTTAAGGGCCCAAAGAACTTATTTGAGGGAGGGTTTTCTCAGAATATTTTTTGCTTCAGCTTTTGCAACAATGCATTTTGCTATTATTACAAGAACGCCAGCAACTAATACGGATATGTCGTAATCAACGCAAGTAATTAATGACAATTTATGAAAATAGCAAAGAGTGTTATAGTAATGTTATGTATACTTTTATGTTTTGTGTTTGAAACTTACTAGTTATTTTTTGAATGCTTTTATTGTGCTGTTTGCAAATTTAGTCTCAGGGTGTTTCAAGAATATATAATCTTAATGTGCTTTTCTTAATTTTGCTTTATACTTTTTATGTCATTCCAGTTGTAAATAACAGATTTCTCAATGTATTATACACTGTTGATTTTTGTATTTCTTTTTAAGCATTCCAGAAAACAATAATCACCAAATTATCTTTTGTCATTTACATCAGTATGAATTATAGTGACAGACGAATGTCCGTAGACAGGCCTTAGGTGGAGCGATCTGCTACGAAGGGTTGAGGATCGTGAGGAGTGGAGGAAGCTGGTTGCAAGACCTTCAGTGGTGCCCCTACAGTCTGCGGGACTATAGGACAGGTGAAGGCGAAGGCGAAAGGTATTACACTTGCTCAAGTACATACTATGCATTCCTGACCTTATGAACAAAATGCCTGAATACCACAAAACAGTGTGTGGGCTACATATATCTGTTATTCGACCATTTCACAGTTCTTACTCAGCCTTTATGGCCCTTGTGTCTGATTGCAGTATTTTCGGTGTGACTTACGATGAAGTTGCCGATGATGAGAGCGGGAAGGAAGACAACCATGCACAGTTCGTCTGCCGCTCTCATGCACTGCCACAAAGGTTCAATCCACTCGCCACAACAGCACTCGGAATATCATCAAGAAGGAGTGATAGAAATCCTTGAAGTGCCATCTGAAACAGTGTGGGGACATACATAGTGTTAGTGAAAGCTTTCACCCGCATTATACAGATACAGGGATCAGATGACAAAATTTACAACCAGCAAACATACGACGACTGGATGTAAAAAAAGCATATGAGAGCTTCTTACATTATTCTCGTTGTAAAAGAATGTATAGATAAATAGAATAAATGCACACCTCTATGTCATTGAAAACTTTCATCCATATAAAGATACACATCTCTCGTTGAAAACATTCATCCATATTATATACACACACATCTCTGTGTCACTGAAAACATTCATCCACATAATGATACACATTTCTGTGTCATTGAAAACTTTCATCCACATTCTATACACATCTCTGTGTCGTTGAAAACATTCATCCACATTACACACACATATCTGTGTCACTGAAATCATTAATTCACATTATATACACATCTCTGTGTTGTTAAAAACATTCATCCACACACACACACACACACACACACACACACACACACACACAACACACACACACACACACACACACACACACACACACACACACACACACACACACACACACACCACACACAATATTTATACACATACTATACATAATCACACTATAATACAATCAAATAACAAACAACGCCAAACACACCACACACAACCTCCCCCACCCCCTCCACACCCACACACCAATCCCCCCAGCCCCACACCCCTGACACACCAACCACACCACTCACTACCACCCCTCACCTCACAGCCTCGGTGTCTCCAAAACCGTAGCTTTCATAGTTGGACTTGAAGAGCTGCAGACCCATGACGGCGAAGATGTAGATGATGAGGATGAGGATGATGGTGAGGTAACCCAGCGCCCCGAAGGTGTTGATGATGATGGTCAGTAGGATCCTCATCGTGGCCCACGACTGGGCCAGCTTGACCACTCGCAGCTGGTCAGCACAGCGCAACGATTGAATTAATACACATCAGTTGAAACGAGAACAAAACCCAACTAAACTATTCTTCCTAACAAGACATTGCATTTTACTTTCTCCTGTAAAAAATCACAGGGCAAGATTGGATTGAATTGAACAGGGAGAGATGAGAGTGAAGGAGGGGGGGGGGGGATAGTTTTTGTGGTTTGGTTGCTTTTGTTGGTTGGTTGGCTGGTTTTTGTATTTGTATTTTGTATTTTGTACCACTTTATGTCACAGCAGATTTCTTTGTGTGAAATTCGGGCTGCTCTCCCCGGGGAGAGCGCGTCGCCACATGTGCAGCGCCTACCCATTTTTTTTCTTTTTCCTGCATGAAACTGTATTTGTGTCCCTATCCTCTCTTTGTTTATTTTATTTATTTATTTATCTATTTATTCTAAACAAAACAAACAAACAACAACAACACTCCCCCCCCACAACACATTCACACATTACACACACACACAAACACACAAAGAAAATACAAATCAATAGAAGTAAGACCCCCCCCCCCAACTAAAGCATTCTTCTCACAAGCTCAAGACATGACGCTTTACTTTCTCCTGTAAAATTCACCTCAAAGATCCCTCTCCCATCTCTCCCCCTCTCTCCCCCCACTCTCTCCTCCCCGCTCTCTCTCCTTCCCTCCCCTTCTCATCCCCCTTTCTCCCTCCCACTTCCCTCCATCTCTCCCCTCTCTCTCCCCTCTCTCTCTCTGTATCTCCTCTCCCCCACTCTCTCTCTCCCCCTCTCTCTCCCTCTCTTTCTTTCTCTCTCTTTCTCTCCCCTCTCTCTCCATCTCCTTTCCTTCTCTCCTCTCTCTCTCTCTCCCTCTCTCCCCAATCTCCTCTCCCTCTCCTCTCCTCTCTCTCCTCTCTCCCCACTCTCTCTCCATCCTCCTCTCTCTCCCTCCTCCTTCTCCCCCTCTCTCCTCCCTCTCTCCCTCCCCTCTCTCCACTCTCTCTCCCCCCTCCTCCCCCCCACCCCCCACTCTCCTCCCCCCTTTTCCCTCCCCCCTCCCTCCCCCACTCTCTCTCTCTCTGTGCTATCCACCAACTGACCAGTCTGAAAGTCCTGAGGACAGACAGGCCCTGCACGTTCTCCACGCCCATGTCCACGATGCTGGCCACCACGATGACCAGATCAAAGATGTTCCAGCCGTTCATGAAGTAGAACTTGTTCAGGGCGCAGATCTTCAGGATGGCCTCCAGGATGAACACCGAGGAAAACACCTGCAGGATGGAGGAGGAGTGAGAATAGTAATGGTGATGGTGATGATGATGGTGATGGTGATGTGATGATGTAATGATGATGATGATGATGATAATAATAGTAATAATGATAATGATAACAACAACAATAATAATAATGATAACAACAGCAGCAACAACAACAACAATCATCATCATCACTCATCATCATCATATCATCATCATCATCATCACTCATCATCATCATCACCATCATCATCATCATAATGATGATATGATGACAACAACAACAACAATAACAATAATACAACAACAACAACAATAATAATAACAATAACAACAACAACAACAACAACAACAACAACAACAACAACAATAATAATAATAATAATAATAATAATGATGATGAGATGATGATATATGATGATGATGATGATGATGATGGATGATGATGTATGTGATGGAGATGATGAGAGGAGGAGGAGGAGGAGGAGGAGGAGGAGGAGAAGAAGAAGAAGAAGAAGAAGAAGAAGAAGAAGAAGAAGAAGAAGAGAAGAAGAGAAGAAGAAGAAGAAGAAGAAGAAAAGGAGAAGAAGAAGAAGGATTGTTTATAGTTTGCTTGAATCAGGGGACAAGATTAACATGAAAAGGAAGCAAACGCTATTATTATCACCATCATCATCGTTGCACCCAAACCCATCCAACCAAACTCACCCACTCAACTCCCCCAACCAACCCACCCACCCCCCACCCAACCAAACCCACCTACCCACCCAACCCTTCCAACAACCCACCCAGACCAAACCAACCAGCCAACCCACCCACAAAACCCCGACAACAGCAACAACAACAACAACAACAAAAATCGCAGACTCACATAATTGCCCACCAACTCACCCAAACCCACCAGTATCAAACCACCACCTAACCACCCACAACCCACCCAACCCGACAACACAACAACAACAACAAAAATCCAGACTCACATAATTGCCCACCAACTCACCCAAACCAACCAACCCACCCACACCAACCCCCAACAAGAACAACAACAACACAACAACAACCACCACCACAAATCACCCCAGACTCACATAGTTGCCCACGTTGAGGGTGGTTTTGAGCTCGTCAGGCATGCCGTGATGCTCGCTGGCCAGGAAGATGGTGTTGATGACGATGCAGATGGTGATGAAGAGGTCGAAGAGCGGATCGGAGACGATGGTGTAGAGAAAGTTCTCGATCTTCAGCCAGGGGATGTAGCAGCGGCAGCAGCCACGACAACACGCGCAGTTCCTGTCCACCAGTTTGCCTTCAAAGGTCTCGTCCGGGATGTCGATCATCTCCTCTGCAATGATTAAAAAAAACTATGAATTGTCTCTAAAACTAAACCTATTGATTGTCATTTTTTTTTTTTTTAAAAAATCGATAATCTCCCCTGGAGTGATTAAAAAAGCCCTATGAATTGTCTTAACGAATAATTGTCGTTATTTTATTTTAAAATATCGATCATCTCTCCTCTGGAATGATAAATAAAATGCTATTAATTTCTTTAAAACGAAAACTATTCATTGTCATTATTTTATTTATTTTATTATTTTTTAAAATTTCGATCATCTCTCCTCTGTAATGATAAAAAATATTCATTGTCTAAAACTAAAGCTATTAATTGTCATTATTTTATTTTTAAAAAATAGCGATCATCTCCTCTGGAATAATTATTTAAAAAACTATTAATTGTCTAAAACTAAAAATATTAGTTGTCATTATTTTATTTATTTTATTCTAAAAACAATATCGATCATCTCCTCTGGAATGATTAAAAAAACTATTAATTGTCTCTAAAACTAAAACTATTAATTGTCTCTAAAACTAAAACTATTAATTGTCTTTGATTGTTCGTGCGTTGTATAGGTTAAATGGAAGCGCTTTGGTTTGTTTTTTGCGAGACATAGCGCTACATAAATTCCATGTATTATTGTTGTTACTAATGATATTATTATTATTATGGTTATTATTATGGTTATTATTACTGGTTATTATTACTATTATTATTATTATATTATTATTATTATATTATTATTATTATTATTATTATTATCATTATTATCATCATCATCATCATCATCATATTATTATTATTATTATTATTATTATTATTATTATTATTATTATTATTATTATTATTATTATTACGATTATGATCATCATCATCATCATCATCATCATCATCATCATCATCATCACATTATATATTATTATTATTATTATTATTATTATTATTATTATTATTATTATTATTATTATTATAATTATATAAAAGGTGGATGAGAGCTGATAGTTGTTTAAAAAAAAAAATTAATACCACTTTATGTCCCAGCAGATTTCTTTGTGTGAAATTCGGGCTGCTTTCCCCCAGGGAGAGCGCGACGCCAAAGTGCAGTGCCTACCCATTATTTTCTTTTCTTTTTCATATCTGCAATTGTACTTGTTTCTCTATCAAAATGGGACACACACACACACACACGCACGCACGCACGCACGCACGCACGCACGCACGCACGCACGCACGCACGCACGCACGCACGCACGCACACACACACAAACACACACTTGCAGTTGAAATCGCAGTTACCTGTGAAAATGATGATGTCCCCGTCCCTGACCCTGGGCGTGATGAAGTCTTCATCTGTGACACTGGACATGGCGTCCTTCTCCAGAAACACCCCTGACGACGATACCTGCACATCAGGGCAACAATCCTCATCATGATGACAATGCTCCCCTATGACCACACAGGTTATGGGGCACCTTTACCTTTTTCATTACTTAAGTGTAATATGTACATCTTATGTATCTTGTCAATTGATAGTGCTCTTATTGTATGACATGTAATCATTTGTGCATTGGCGTGTGACTATGCGCCCTGCGCGCGCGTGTATGTGTATGTGTATGAGTGTGTGTGTGTGTCTGCATGTATGTGTGTGCATGCACGCGTGTGTATCTGCTCTCTTTGTGATTTGTATTTTAAAAAAATCCTTTTTATGTATACTTGACTTGTGACCACGTGAATTACTTTTTGATAGAGTGCAGGTATTGGTATTGGTATATGTACTGTCTTGTAGTGTGTTCGAGGTAAGGGTTGCATACTGTTCGGTGCCAATCCTCTGTGATAAACGTTTTTTCCTGTTTACTTTTTATATACGGTTTGTAACCCACATGAATTCTCTGTTTTAACGATAATAAAATGTTTGAATTGAATTGAATTGAATTATAGCTATACTGAAAATAGTCATGATGATGATGATGATGATGATGAAAAGGATCATACAGGTAAAAATCATAAGACGAAGAAAGTGATGATATAAAAGACGTTATGAAGAAGGAAAGAATAAAAGTAAAATCGAAGAAAAGGAAAGACAGAAAAAAATATTCAGTTGATTCAATAATGCATGTATATAAAGGGCTATCGGTGTTTACTATAATAAAATAAAGACAAACCATAAAGCCACCAATCAACCAAGCAACCAATCAATTTATAAAGCTTGCATATATAATGACAATATAAGGCATATTTCATGTTTCATGTTATGTAGCTGGTGATTGATTTTTTTCATGTGTAAAAATCAGGGATTCATTCGTTTAGCTTGCGGATATTGTGATGAAAACAATAATCCTGATATTTATTCTGTGTCAAGGGTAGGCGAATACTTTGAAAACATTTGAACAAAGAATGGTAGCTGACTGGAAATAGTAAATCAGTAGTACTTACTTTCCACCAGCAAAAAACTTAGCTGAGAAGTATTTTTAAACAAAGGCAACAATGTACCCCCATCATTGTTGTAATTAGGATTTATAAGAATAACACACACCACATACGCACGCATGCACGCACACACACATATGCACGCACGCACGCACGCACGCACACACACAGACACACACACAAACACACACACACACACACACACAACACACACACACACACACACACACACACACACACACACACACACACACACACACACACACACACACACACACACCACACCTTGAAAGCATGCTGAATTAAACCAAACTACCACACGCAAAAAGCCAACAAAACCCATCCAAAAAACAAATGCGCACGCATGTCTTCTAAACCGCAACCAAACAAATTTTGGAGAAAGTACATTCTGATCAGAAAATCTTCACAAGTGGTTGATTGCAGACACCTGTGTAGAAAATTTCTTGTCGGATGAAGTCAAAATTTCGAAAATGGTTAAATTTGTTTAAGATTGTTAGAGACATAGAGAGCGATGATAAGACATTATTACAGAAAAAAATGTGAATATCTAGGTACAAAAAATATGATTCAGAATCTGTTATGACTTTAAATTATCGCTATGATTTAACTTCAAGATTAAAAGACAGAGGGACGTTTTGTTATAGAAGTTAAGATTAGGAGAAAGAACACAGTTCTTAGGAAATGAACACAGGACAAGATAGTGTACTCGTTTATGAAGAAAGTAAGTCAGGGAATTGATGTTACTGATTAAAGGAAAGAAAAAAAGGTTGAAGGGAGAAAAAAGACATCGACCTTGCATTGGAAATAGCCAGAGAAATATAATTACTGGAAAAAATCTTATGGTGGGGGGAGGGGGAGTAGCAATCAACATGCAATTTAGCAGGCATGGGCTTAGGTATAAGCACGCGCGCGCGTGTGTATATATGTGTATGTATGTGTGTATGTGTGTATGTGTGTAGTGTGTGTGTGTGTGTTTGCGCGCGCGCGGTGTGTGTGCATGCGCGCGCATCTGCGCAAGCAGTTTATGTATGTATACTGAGAAGTCTGCGTCCATGTGCATCATTTCGCTTTTACACTGCATAACAGGATATTTTCTTCATTATGAAACTTTTCCAGACCGTATTGTTGTCCACACACACAAACAAGAACACAAGATGATGAAAGCATACCCGCAAACTAGGATGAAGATCTATACAGACAGATCAAATAACACACACACACACACAATGCCACATCACTTCAGGGGTTAACGTCATCATGGTAGGAAAGTCACATGAAATACACTCAGCAGATGAGAGGACTGCAACTGAAAAAGGGGAAACACATTCGGAGACCATCAGTTCCGTTGAAACATGAAAACATCAGTGCAACTCGTATTGGAAGGGGGGTGGGGGGGTAAAAGGGCAAGAGGTTTGTTGTAAAAAAAAAAAATAGGGAAAGAGGTTTTTACAACCGAGTTCACAACATTGCCATCACCGAGTTAGGAATTCCACGTCTCAAAATACTTACTTCCAATGTATTGATCTGGAAAAAGAAATGATATGCTAACTTTACTATAAAGGTAAAGGTGTCCCATGACCTATGAGGTCGTAGGGGAACGAGGCGACAGAGACCTCAGCTTCTCCAGGGGCCAGCATGTTGAGGGCGGCGCCCATCTCCTCTCCCTCGCTGCTTTACCTTCCCTGACTCTAAAGAGGGCAGGTACTCATTTACAGCTGGGTGAACTGGGGGACTGAACTGAAGCGAAGGGAAACGAGTGCTCTTGCCACTGAGCTATCCCCCCCTAAAACTTTACCATAAAACCCTTTAATGACTCCTCGAAGAGACATTGCGAAGTGGGGTTCTTGAGATAAGCACATCAATCTCGAAAGCAAGAACCATTGGTTCAAACTCGTCTGAAGCTTACTTTGTTCGGCATCCACTTAGCGTTCAGTGGTGGTCCGGATTATCTTTCAAAAAAAATGACAACCCCAGTTCTCGCATGCAACATGTAGAGCAAAAGTCACGCATTTAGCACAAGTAAAAGAACTTGTGGCAACACGACAGCTGTCTCTTTGCAAAATGATAAAGACAACTTCACTTTTTTTGGCAAACCCCCCCCCCAAGCAGCCAGGGGAATAACTATAATCATGGTGACATTCTGAGAGTGTGTGTTTTCCACAGGGAGAGAGCAGCCCCAGCTTAACACAGAGGAGTTTACCTTGACCAAACATTCTGTACAAGAGAGTAGGAGTAGGAACAGCTGGGAATACAGGGCAAGCTTGGATGATAAGCCATTATAGGCAAGTCTATTGTTGTGGTTAAGATAACAAGACGTTACATTCATTTGACTTTGCAGATGATTGAGTAATTGATGAAATAGTTACAGAATCAAAATAGCTCATCGGCTGGTTGATTGTTGTTTAATTAACTGGTTCTTGCAAACTCTTCTGTGTTAGAGATTTCGCGCACGCGCGCGCGAGCGCGCGTGTACACACACACACACACACACACACACACCACACACACACACACACACACACACACACACACTATTACGCACGCAACACACACAACACACACACACACAACACACTACACGCACGCAGACAAACACACACACACACACACACACACACACACACAACACACACATCACACACACAACACACACACAACACACACACACACACACACACAACACACACCACACACACACAAAACCCCAGCAAATCAGTATTTGTATGGAAATGGGTCAAGAAGATAGAAAGAAGAGAAGAAAAGGAGAGAAAGACAAGTAAAAGTCATCACACACAGAGGGGTAGGGGGGGGAGGGCAATCCAAACAAATGTTCAGTTGAACAGCTTCACAAAATTAGAATCACTTTCAAATACCTACTAATATGGGCCATGTTTCAAGTTGTCACACAGAAAAAGTGATGGATTTTGAAATAATCAGATGGAACAAAAGTTATGGAATTAAATTTAAAATGAAGATTTCTAACTAAAGGTTGTTTTTTTATATGTAATCAGAAATCATTATTGTTTTTATATTTTTAAATGATATTTTCATGGCAACGGGAGTGAGAATCCAAGCGTAGATTACATGCAGATAAGAAATAGGATGATTTAGAATATTTCCCTGAAAATGTACCTACTTTTGATTTGATTTCGCAAATTACTACAGCTTGGAATTTATTAAAAATCACGAGAAGGAAAGGTTTTACGCTGAAGTTTGTCATAATATGTTTGTTTTGATAGGAATAATCTTAAAAGGTTTGAACTAAGGAGTATACTTATAGTTCTTCTCTGGACATTTTCTGCCTGTCTATTATGTACCTAATATTTTCACACTGCTGCAACAGGTTCTTAATAACAGGTATAAGTTAACTTTTGTTTGTGGAGCATATTTTGTAGCTAATTAACAAACTTCAGAATGAGAAAGAGGAAAACCAGTACTAATGTAACAGATAAATCAAAGAAAAATTGAGAAAAATATCAATTTCATAATGAATAAACATCAACTGCTATAACAACCCAAACAAAGGTGAACAATTACGTACATGTATAACGAAATGTTAGTAACATAACACTCTTTTTAGAGGTAAACATCTCACAACAGTCAAAGCACGTGAATTGTTCACGTTATACATGTAACATTATTCTTGTGGGATTTGATGTGAATAGCACAACACACGCCAAAACACCTGTTTGTGTTCATATCATACTTACTGCAGCTGTGTTGATCTGAAAAAGCATCAAGCAAAATAGCGTCTATATGTTAAACTAAAACTGTAGAACATTGTTGAAGCAAAATGAAAGAAATGGCTAAAGAATGATCAATATCTTTTGGCTGAAAATTGTATTCAAAACATAACCCTTTTATCTCATGGAAGAAGTCAAAAAGTCACACAATTATAAAAAAAAAAACCACTACGTTTTTATCTTTAATCTGACTTCATGTAGAACAATCTTAAAAATTAGAACAGAAAAAGCAGAAAAACAATGTTATTATATGCAGCACCATTTCAGAAAATAGAAATGTATTTAAAGAAAAGCAAGATTAAGCCAAAGTTGTAAATATGCATAGCAGACAACAAACAGAGTACAGCTGATTCCAAGCAGCAATAGATGAAGCGTTTTAATACTGACAATTCGCTTTTTTCAACACTGACAGTTCATGTCATTGTCAGAACAGTTTTATCTACAAAGTTATCAGCAGCCATAACCTGACTGGCAGAGCTTCAGCAGAACTTTTAACAACACAAGACAAATTGAATCCCCCAAATGTAAAGACTAAACTTTTCATTGCTTTTGGGTACATGATCAAGTTTTAACTTCTTGTTGCTCTATTGCAAGTGTTTATATGTATGATTTCTTGGAATAAATTTTGTTTAAACCTAGACAAACAAATCATTAGTATGAAAACCCTGAGTTCTTGAAAACCTCTGTCACTTTAATAACTCTTTCTTTATCTACTTTTTCAAACGCTACAGACAGCAACTACCGTTTTCTGTCATATGAGCGAGAAAATGCGTTGCGCTGCCGTTAAGCGCCTGACAAGTCAGGTCCAGCACACCCAACTTCGGCAATATTTCCTTGTCCGAAGCCCAAGATTTTTCAAAACATTCACCAAAAGAGGTCTCACAGTACCAAGAAATTAGTTGCATTAAAAAACAAACACAGGCTCCTACAGCGCGTAAAGTATCAACGTTACCAACTCAGCAGACTGCCTGTGAACTAATGATACTAATAAGTAAAACATCCCTAATAGCTTTTTATCTAGAACAAGTTGAAGTAACCTGTTTCTACAGACATTTTTTACAACCTAAATTATTTAAATTCACACAAGGAGACCTTCATAAATGTACCTAGCAATTTTTTATTCTAAAAAACACATATGAATTTGGGGCACTTTTGGACCCATGTCTACCCTTAACACCCCACAGCCAACCCCCCAGAAGACAGACCCCCAGAAGACAGACAGACAGACCCCCAGAAGACAGACAGACAGACCCCAGAAGACAGACAGACAGACACCCCCCCCACTCACTCACCGTGCCCATGCTTTCCTGCTTCACCAGCGGGTTCTTCTGCTTGAACTCCAGCGCCGACTGGCTGTCCTTGAAAGTGACGTGAGCCGCTGCAGCTGCAGCCCCTGCCCCTGCCACCCCGCTACCCACACTGCCCGTTTCTGCCGCGTCCTCAGGAGTGTGCAGCACCTCCCTGCTGTTCTGGTGCACCAGGGCTAGCTCCTTCACCTTGGGGTTGGAGCGCTGGCTCTGGGTGGAGTAGCCGCTGTCCATGCTGGGCACTTTGACTAAAGGCTTCTGCGGGTTCACCTGCGTTTTGCCTTTCTTGGCCGGGGACACGTTGATTTTCTGGCTGTTGGCGGGTTTGGTGGGTTTCTTGCTGCCTGGGGACGTGGTGGTGGTGGTGGCGGTGGTTTTGCCTTTGGTGCGTTTGTCTGAGTCTTGTTCTTCGGCTTTCCTGGCCGCTATGGATTCCTTAGCGTGTTCGTGGATGGCCTTGGATTTGGCCGAAAGCACGGCCACGTCGTACATAGGGTTGCTTTTCTTCTTGGTGTTGGCCGCCTTGTCTCGTTCCTTCTCCTGTTTGAGTTGGTAGGAAGGTTTCGAAGCCATCATCATCATCAACAACAACAGTTGGTAGTATTAACAACAACAACAACAACAACAGTTATAAAAACTGCAAGAGTTGCAGTATTAACAACAACAGTTGTAGAAGCTAGAACAGTAGCAGGAACAATAGCAACAACAACAGCATAAACAACAAACAAAAAAAATAGTTATAGAAACTGCAACAGTTGCAGTATCAACAATAACAATAACAGTTGTAGAAAGTAGAACAGTTGCAGGAACAATAGCAACAACAACAACATAAACAACAGAAAAAGTTATAGAAACTGCAACAGCAGCAGTATTCACAACAACAAAGTATTTTGGTGTGGTGAAAACCACTGCCTGTACCGATACTGCCTGCAATTATTCATGTCTGATACTATCGTAATGACTTTCTCTCCATATGATGGATTAGTATAACACCAAATGTTGTTATAACAACAAAAAGCAGAACTCTTTTATCATCAATAATACGACATCCAGTAAAGAAACACACAACTGTACAGGAATGATGAACAGCATTTCTCATACCTGTGTACACTCTTGTACTGATTACAGAATTACATGTATTGCTTACTTGCCACGAAAAGCTGCGTATCTGCCTTGATAATTTGCTTATATACACAATACTTTACAACACAGTAAGTTGCATCGACAAATTTGAGGAAATGAATGTATTTGAAAAGTAGCAATAAATTCCGTGTTTTAAAAATACTTTCTACGACAATAAAAATGTTCAAAAGCTTTCGACATGTTATTTGACACAGATTAATTAAACACCACAAGGTAGTTTTGCGTTTCAAAACCTTAAAAGATCTCTTACAATGATCTGCAAAGATATATAAAAACTCATCAAGAAAAAAAAGTTGATATTGCAATGCTGTGTGTGTACATGCTGTAACGTTACGTGCTATTGTAAAACGTGAGAATGAAATAGAAGAAAACCGGACTAAATCTGTGTTCTTCAGCATTCACAATTCAATCTGGCTCTGACCCGACTGCTGGCCACAAAGAGAAATAGAAAAAGACAAAATAAAACACCACAAAAGCTGCCGTGAATAAGTAAGTATAGCTGAAGATATAGACACACAAAACAAACAACATAATCTTCACAAGTGCTAGCCTGTAGCCTTATACACAGCTACACGACAACAACCATGATAATAATTATAATAATAATGATGATCAAAATACACATGAGAGTTTAGTACTGGTACGACACGGAATATTATCCACAGAGCATATCGATAAAGTTGTGATTTGTGACAACACATTTTTCAGACAAAAAGCACACGCGAATTGATTCTTCAGACGCACATAGTATAGAAGAAAAAACATCCGTAGTGTACCTTCTTACTGTGGCAAACCATGTCAGTGACCTTAGCCTTTCACATTACATAACAACAAGAAAGTGGAACAAATGTCCGTTTTTCATTCAGCTGCCCAAAGAGCTTGGTGGGAGATGGATTGTACCATGTTCAACTTTCACATGGCCCGAAAAACCTCAGGGCATTACCACAACCACTGAGAACAAAAACCTAACTATTGTTTAAAATGCACGTTTTATGGCCCAGGTCCCTCAACTTTGAACAGAAAAAAAAACTTTTACCTCGACATAAACCAACTTCTGATACTCAAATCCCACCCCCCGCCCCCACCTATCCAAAATCGTTTTGGCCTCATGCACTCCCCCAGGGGATGTAAAGTCAAATTAATTAAACAATAGACTGAACACCCCACCCCACCCACACCCCTACCCCACCTCCGCCCCAGAAAAAAAGCCAAAACAAATTTAATACAAAAAAAACCCAACCCACAGAGCGCAGGGAGGAGGAATGTGAAGGTGACTGACATAGTTTGCCATGGGCAGAAGATGAGCCAGAAGAACAGACGACCACAGAGTAAAGGGGGGGGGGGGGGGGGCTGCCTACCTTGCCCGTGTTGATGGCCTCCTCCTCGTAAGACATGGCCACCACAGCCAGCATCAGGTTCAGCAGGTAGAAAGCCCCGAAGAAGATGACGATGAGAAAAAACACCACGTTCCAGGGCCCGCTGGTTCGAATCACCTGAAGCAGGGTTATAGGACAGATGAGGGGTTAGTACAGCCTTGTTCAACAGCTGCTATTATCATAGGAGTTGAAGAAAGAACTCTTACAGGGTTCAGTGTTCGTGCAAGGCGTTGTATGTAATGCAGGCTGTCAGTTCTTATTGTGTACAACTGCGCGCACATTATAAACATAAATTCATACAGACGCAAGCGAACATGTGTGCAAATACGTATGCACACAGATGGATATGACCCCTCCCCCCAACACACTCAAACGCATTCACTCAAACACACACACAATTGCGCTCCCCCCCCCACACACACACATACGCACACACACACACACACCTATGCACACACACACACCTATGCGCGCACACACACACACACACTCCACACACACAATCCACAACCCCCCCCCAGCGGTTGACTTGACTTTGACTTGACCCACCCATCCACCCACTCCACCTACACCCAGAACCCCCATCTCCCCCCTCTTCCCCCCCCTCACCCCCTCCCACAGACGTATACATGTGTGTCAGGGCGTGACACACCTTGTTGTAGGTGTCTTCCCAAAAGTCCAGTGTCAGGAGTTGGAAGGAGGTGAGCATGGACCAACCAAAGTGGTCAAACCCCGTCAGGCCGTAGTTAGGGTTCTCCCCGATACTGCCCAGACACGTGTAGTTGGCGCTGCAGCCGCTGTAAGACATCAGAGGTCATCTTTAAAACTGTTACAACGGCTTTAACAGACAGGACAGGTCATCTTTTAAAGCTTGTATAGTGGCTTTGTTAAACAGACACCAGAGGTCATGTTTAAAACTGTTACAGTGGCTTTAACAGACAGAACAGATAATCTTTAAAACTGTTTATTAGTGGCTTTAACAGACAGAACAGATAATCTTTAAAACTGTTACAGTGGCTTTAACAGACAGAACTGGTCATCTTTAAAACTGTTATAGTGGCTTTAACAGACAGAACAGATAATCTTTAAAACTGTTATAGTGGCTTTAACAGACAGAACAGGTCATCTTTAAAACTGTTATAGTGGCTTTAACAGACAGAACTGGTCATCTTTAAAACTGTTATAGGGGCTTTAACAGACAGAACAGGTCATCTTTTAAAGCTTGTATAGTGGCTTTGTTAAACAGACACCAGAGGTCATGTTTAAAGCTGTTACAATGGCTTTTTAACAAGCAGAACATGCCATTTTTAAACCTTTTATTTTATGTATTTAAAAAAAAACAGACTAGGGCAACTGTAAAGGTGTTACAATTGTTTTTCAAACAGAGAGAATAGGTCATATTAAAATCTATTACAATGACTTTTTAGCAGACAGGATAGGCATCTTTGAACCAATTTGAATGGCTTAATATCAGACACCAAAAGTCATCGTTAAAGCTGTTATACTGGCTTGTTTAACAGACACCACGTGTTCTCTTTAAAGCTGTTACCAATGGCTTTTTAGACAGACAGAATAGTTCATACGGAGGCAATAGTAATGGTTTTTTTTTCTAAAAAGACAAAATAACTCATCTCTAAAGCTGATACAATGGCAGCTTTTTAAAAAAAATGCCAGAACTCTTCTTTAAAACTGTTTAAATGTTTAATGGTAAGAACGAGGTGCGATTAGATTTTACAATAATGCTAAAAGATATTCTTCTAAAAAAAAAGAGAGAACTGGGTAAGTTATTGTCATTGCATATAGTCATCTGAATACACTTGTGATATGAAAAGAAAAATCACGACATGTACCTAAAACATACTGTCTTTATCTAACAAAACTGGTTAATGTTGATACTAAATGACTATTCTAAACAATTGCTCTTGTTTTGGTTTTGTTATGATTGTAAAATATACAGCTGTGACTAATTCTAATGAACAACATCAAAAGATAAAAACTACACTAGAAAGAAAAAGGACGAAAATATTTTGATAAAGCATGCATCTATAGCTCTAATAAAAGTTGAGCATTATAATCATGCAATAAGGGGGGAAACACACAAACAAGCCAAATAGCTAAAAACAAAGAGAAGATTCTAAAGAGAAAAAAGCGCTTCTCATTTCTCAGTGACAGCCTTCAGTTAATGAGCAATCACGGAAATGAATCAGTAAAAGTTGGCAAAGCTTCAGTATCAGAAGACTAGGAGTTGTGCTCTAGGTGTTGATTCTGGTACAGGGTTGGCTGTGGCTGGCCAGTCCGATGCGAGAATAACAGTGCCTATGGCAGAGGGCACAGATGAAGTCTGACGCTGGTCTGTCTGCCTGGTCTGTAGCCTTTCTTCTCATTCTCTTTGCCTCGTGCTGCTGAGCAAGTGTCTCTGCGAACTTGGAGAGATCTTTCTGCACAGTCTGTCTCCAGGCTGACCGTTTGAGGGCTGTTGCTTCTCAGTTGTTCGGTCGATGTTTAGGATTGTGCTGAGTTCATCTATGGTTGGTTTCTGTCAAGCTCTCAGCTCTGGTAGACATTCTATGGCATTCAGGGCGTCTTCTGTGACTACATTTTCCCTTTTCAGTGTAGTGTTCTGCCCACGCGCTCCCTCTGTTGCTTTCATCTAGTGTCCTTGTGGAATCACATCTCAAGTAGCTGATTTCAAGGGGGCAGTAAAAGAATACCGCAATAATTGAACAAAAAATGATAAGGAGAAGCAAGCAGTCTAATGAATAAAAGCGACAAACGAGATAAGGCAAAGAATGCTTGATAAGGAGATTTCGTTTATGTTCAGGCATACGTCTTTGATGATTCAATAAATGATGGTATAAAGGAGAACGATGGATTAACAGATCTATGTGTTATAAATACTATACATTTTTCACATGCAGCGTTGTGTGTGTGTGTGTGTGTGTGTGTGTGTGTGTGTGTGTGTGTGTGTGTGTGTGTGTGTGTGTGTGTGTGTGTGTGTTTGTGTGCGTGCGTGCGTGTGTACGTGTGTGCATGTGTGTATTGTGTGTGTTTATGCATAAACACCCGAATCCTTGCATGCTTTTGACTACATATGAATACGAATGTTGTTGTAAAGGGGTACAGTTCATGCGAATAGGAATAAACATGCCAAAGAGCTGAACAAGGAAGCCAAGCTATAATTATGCATGCAACAGAGGGTAAAGTTGATATAAACGGGGAAAATTCACAAACAATAAGAGACTATAGCTAGCAAACAGGCATGCAAGCTAGTTTCTCCAGCCAAAATTAGGTTACAACAAATAGGACAACTAGCAAGAAAAGTAGCTGTAATCATTGTTTTGACTCAAACACAGTTTTGACATGTATGTCCGTTTCTTTGTGATGTTGGGGGGAGCATATGTGTGTGTGTGTGTGTTGTGTGTGTGTGTGTGTGTGTGTGTGTGTGTGTGTGTGTGTGTGTGTGTGTGTGTGTGTGTGTGTGTGTGTGTGTGTGTGTGTGTGCGTGCGTGCGTGAGTGTGTTGTTGTTGTTGTTGCTGTTGCTGTTGCTGTTGTTCTTGTCGTTGTTGTAAAACACAGCTTATAGATTCAAAAATATGTATGACACTGAAAGCACAATAATTTTTTTTTATCTGTTTCTAAAAAGAATAAAACAACAACATTGCATTTTAAAGTAATTATAGAAAAGACTGAGATACTGCACAACAATTATTTTATAGAATATTCATGCAGTCAAGAATATGCACCGAACTAAATAACAATTTAACTGTCATATACAGGAATATTACAATCCCACTTTCATACAACCCGAAAGCTTGACTCATTTTTCACTCTGATCATATTTGGTGACCTCTATTTTTTTTCTTTTTCACATATTGTAGAAACGTTTATCTCCACCCTCAAATAAACAGCAAGAACTGTTTTTAATAGGGCAAAATAAGATTTTAAAATTAAGACATAGTTCTCAAATCTGATGTGAAAATACAATTGCGTAATTACTTCTCTTCATTCGATTATTGAGTTCTTATTCCTTAACAGTGCTCTAAAGAAAAATCTACTTCATGTAATTAAAAAAAAATGCTGCATACAATGTATATGTTAGCTACTTATTCAGTTCAGTGCATATTCCCAACCACGACATATTAAGATAGATACCTTCCATACTGAGAACTAGTAAGAAAAAATAAGTTACAGATAAGAAAGTAACGTAGAAGAAGTTATGGAACGTTGTCAAATCAATTTTTTATTCGAATTTGTTGTTGTTTTTGCTGTTAGTCAATCAATTAAAAGTCTCAAAAAAGTTTGCAAGAGCTTCATGATCTTGACTAATAGAAAGCTAAATCCGATCATAGACCATAGCATATTCGTTAAACGCTTTAAGCTATAGATGAAGCATACAGCTGCTTATAAGACTTTTGAAAGATCTTGCATTAGCATGGTTTGTGAATAAACTAACCAAGCAAATTTCCTTCTAATCAAACCAGAGTAATAGTCTTGATGTATTTGTCACTAATTTCACTAATGATCAAGCAGTCTAGTGTGGTCCAAACTGCTAAAAAAAAAAAGAAAAGCATAAATCAAAGATCAAATTCAATAACAAATATCAATAATTATTCAACATTTGTAGCTATCTATCTTTGTCTAACACTAATCTTCCATTTTTTAATTAGATACAATTTCGTCACCCATCCGTTGACTCTGAGTCATAATATAAGTACACCAATTGTGTTTGGCTCTAATTCCACGATATTTCCCTTAAGATTAGCTAACTCGACTTCTCGCTTGACTCTTTACGAAGTCATGGCAGTGCTGCCCTGAAGCTTGGAGACAGTGTGTGTGGTGAAACTTTGAGACAGTGTGTAGGGACTGGTGTGATGACTTTGAGACAGTGTGTGAGGTGAAACTTTGAGACAGTGTGTGTGGATGAACACTTTGAGACAGTGTGTGTAGGAAACTTGAGAC
>CM060328.1:58144519-58154519 GCA_030674155.1 Stramonita haemastoma
TCTGAATGTGTTCAAATACGGGACACTGGGTTTATTGTTTCATTCAAAGGACTTTCGGGAGAGCGGAGTCAGTACTGATGTTGAACAAAATCCCCTAAAACTGGCGCATTCATGGTGGCTGGAACCCAAGCCATCAGATGGTGAACTCATCGCTGTAACCACTAGGCCATCCTGCTCCCTGTTTATTGCAGTTAATCAATGTATTTTTACAAAGGGATTTCTGAAGACATGCACCGAAGCGTACATAACGTCTCTGGCACTCAGAGGCACCGTCTTTGAAATTTGAATACGGGAAACTTTTTCAAAGTATGATCAAAACAATGAAAAGCATTGTCAAAAATCAGAAACATGAAAATCAAAGAGGGGAAAAAATCAAGTTGACAGACAAAAATCTATCACGGCTTATCAGTGTTGTGTGAAAAGAACAGAGCGGGGCGTTGACAGTTCCATTGCTGCAATAAAGTGATTGATGACATCCCTGATTGGGAGACACGGACCTGTGTCTCATTTGCACACGGCGCCACGAGTTGTGCAACAAATAGAAGAAGCGACTCGATGAGACACGTCCGCAAAGTGATGTCATGTAATTAACTTTTTATTCAGTGTGTGCTTTGGTCTGTGTCATAGCGTTTCAGCTTTGACAGGGATTTGTCGATTTTGGGTAGGTTTTGGAATTTGAATATAAGAAATGAGTGGCATGGCTGAAATGAGTTAAAATGTAGTAACAAAGACGACAATGCCGATGTCTATACCAAGGCAGTATAAGAAGTAAAACACAGAGATTTTGTGCTATGTATATGTATATATGTATGTATATGTATGTATATATATTACAATATATGGTTGTTGGGCATTGCAATAAGTCTTTCAGACAGTATATCATAGAGAACTAAACCTCTGGCAGAAGCCATCACTGACCAGGTGAAAAAGTCAATTGAAAGGTCAAATCTATTATTCATGTAAATGCCCCTTACACACTCATTCAAGAAGCTGGCTTTAGCTTACACACACACACACACACACACACACACACACACACACACAACACACACACACACACACACACACACACACACACACACACACGCGCGCACGCACACACACACACACACACCATTGAACTGATTGTAACCTGGACACGAAACCTTGGTGACATTCATTGTTACCTTAAATCATATTTCCTACATGTGCTGTACGTCAAAATGTCAAAACCTTTCACAATCCACTAACTTGGCCCTTTAACTAAAATAAAAACAACTCCTTAACAATCCTGTGCCTGAACTGATTGTAACCTGGACACGAAACCTTGGTGACATTCATTGTTACCTAAATCATATTTCCTACGTCAAAATGTCAAAACCTTTCACAATCCACCAACTTGGCTCTTTCACTAAAAAAAAAACTCCTTAACGATCCTGTGCCTGAACTGATTGGAATCAGTCATGTATGCCAAAAGGTCAATCCGAGGTCTGCTGACTTCATGTAACCAGGCAGCGACAAACACCTCCAGGATTCTTCTGTAGAACGGGGGTCAGTACTGGCTCGGTCAGGAAATCAGTCCAAGGCAAGCCCCCAACAAAACGCCTGATGACTACTTCAGACTAACAGGACACTTAGGGCACGGTACTTGACCCCTGTTCACACACGGAAAAGTCACCCAGGCCTTCAACGTTTCTCCGCTACCCTCAAGTTGCAGACAACCCTCGCTGTGTGGTGTGATCGCTGAACCAAAACATTTAATCCCTCCTTCACCCTCAAGACCTATAGCAGGGTACCCTGGCTTTGAACAAGCAAGGAGAACACACACACACACATACACACCACACACACACACACACACACACACACACACACACACACACACACACACACACACACACACACACACACCAGCTCTGTTGAGCACCAGGTGTGAACTTGTGAAACGATGTTTACCCCAAAGAAGAAGAAGGAGGGGGTCAAAATGGGGTATGTCTACCCCCACTGATCTGACGATGAAAGGAGAGAAGACAAAATGATCCACACTGTGGAGGGAAGATGGGTAAGGGGCAGGAATGGGCATGATTAAGTACTATGTTCTTTTGTGTCAATAAAAAAAATAGACGGTGGGTTTGCATGTGTGCTTAAACTGCTATCTGTGGGAGCTCGTTGAGATAAGGTTTCATCTCACAGCATGACTTGATGGGTTTGGGTAGCAAAGCGATTAGAGCTGTTGTGGATTTGTCTTGAAGTATGCGTCAGGCTCTTAACTTCAGAGAGCTGGCAGAGGCTGGTGGGTTAATCCTTTAATCGTTCCTCTTGTACTGGTTATGAAGACTTGCCAAAAAATAAAACAAAAAACAAGAACTCAGCCCGTTTCGGGTGTGTGTGTAACAAAGAGTAGATATGTACATCGGGATGTGTTATGCGTATCAGTTACTAGCGAGTGATGGATCGATAACATGTTTTTAATATGCTTCTGCGCAATTTTCGTTATTTTAATGCACGAATGAAAGTTTGATGGTTTACATTGGCTTTAACTTTCAGCGTGTAATAAAACACTAGTCCCTTTAAGATTAAGAAAAAAGTATATATATAAATTTATTTATATATATAGATAGATATAGATAGATATATAAAAAATATATATATGAATTAACTGTGTTTAGCTTCATCTCCTCTTTAATTAGAAACATTAACAAAGGTTCGCTTCTATACTGAAGCCTCTTCAGGCTGAATGGATAACATCAATAGTATTATATATATATATATTATCAGAGGGTGGAAACCAAAGGGCTAAAAGAATCTATGGAAGAGGAATGTAATATAACCGTTATTTCAAAGATGACCTAACCGTCATGGGCATTATTTCTTATCAACGTATGATGGTAAGTGTTACCGTTGCGCCTTCTTAGGGTGAGACTTAAATGTGTATCACTGTTTTCTAGGACCTCATCATCAAATCACAGGCAGCCATACTCCAACTTCAGAACAATGTTCCTTCTTTCATTGAGAGTGAAGGTTGTTATTGTTAAGAGCTTGTGATGGCTAACAACAATCCTTGACGTGTTCAAGTGTGATAACATTTAAAAGTAATCCTTGGCATTTACGCTCACTTCATTATCCAGCAAAGCTTTTGACATGTGCCAATGATATTTAGAAAACAACAATAACATCATCAAAAAACCCTGACCGATTCAGTCAAGCACAAGTCTGAACATAAAGTATACTAAGTACCTAAATAGTTCAAGTGTACTATCATTTTTCATTTGTTACAACTACGACTAAACAATATGTATTTTTCCCAAGAAAAAAATTTACAAACAAATTAGAACGAAAAAGTATCCATGAACCAAGCACTACACCAGGAACCAATAAACAACCCTTAACCGTGCGTGCGGTTTACTGTTTAGAGGCTCTTGACAATAACAAAACCTTTTTTTCACCATAATCATTATCATCATTATATATTTTTAGACTCCCTTTTGACATGGCCTGCCGGCCTGTCATTCTTTGACGGTTCAAGAGCAGATAATTTCCGTGCTGTTGTGTGCACGAGTGGCGGGAGTCCTGCTGGGAGCTATTGGAACTCCTCTTTATTCTGGGCACCCCAACTCAGCAGACGCCCTGCAGCGATTACTGAACCAAAGCCACATTAATCCCTGAGAGCCGTGGGCTTTTTTTTTTTTTTTTTTTTTTTTTTTTTTAAAAGTACTGCCAACACAAAGACACTCGCTTGCTTGTTTGTTGGATGGTTGTTTGTGGTTGTTGTTGTTGTTATTGTTGATGATGTTGCTTTTATTGTTATTGTTGTTGTTGTTGCTGATGATGTTGCTGTTGTTGCTGTTGTTCTTTTTTGTTGTTGTAAAAAAAAAGAGGATACAAGTTGTTATGTTTAAGAGCTCGTCAGGGAGAAGACAATCCCCAAAGAACAATTCCAGGCATAACACCATGCTGGCACTCTGTTTTGCTTACATCACTAATTAACTGAGACAGCTTTGGCCTGGGGCTGTGATGACTTGGTTCGGAACCAAGTTCCACCTTGTGAAGCGATTTCTATCGGAGCTGGAGTGAGCACTGTTATATATATTTATTTATTTTTCCATTTATATATTTATTCTTTTATATCGAGGATAATGAAATAAGCAATCATGTGGTTTTTTTTGTACATCCATTTCCCGTGTGTATGTAGTTTTGTAAATGTCTTCTGTTCCCACCGGCACACAATAGCCTACACTTACAACAAGTGGAACAGGATTTAACGTGTGCGTAAGATCTCTCTGTCTCTCTCTCTGTCTCTCTCTGTCTCTCTCTGTCTCTCTCTCTGTCTCTCTCTCTGTCTCCTCTCTCTGTCTCTCTCTCTCTCTCTCTCTCTCTCTCTCTCTCTCTCTCTCTCTCTCTCTCTCTCTCTCTCTGTGCGCGAGCGCGCGTGTATGTGTGTGTGTGTGTGCGCGCGCGCGCACATTTGACTGTTAAAACACTCAATTGTTATGTTGGTTGCATGTGTGAGAATTGGTTGAATGCAAGCGGTTTGTTTTGTTTTTGCAAGATACAGCCCTATATACATTCCATTTATTATCCTCCTCCTCCTCCTCCTCCTCCTCCTCCTCCTCCTCCTCCTCCTCCTCCTCCTCCTCCTCCTCCTCCTTCTTGTTCTTGTTCTTCTTGTTCTTCTTGTTCTTGTTCTTCTTGTTCTTCTTGTTCTTGTTCTTGTTCTGTTCTTGTCTTCTTGTTCTTCTTGTTCTTCTTGTTCTTGTTCTTCTTCTTCTTCTTCTTCTTCATTGTTGTTATTGTTATTATTATAATTTTACATATTGGCTGGCTTGACTTAAATACAGAACTGATTTCCTGACAGAAACCAGGAAGGTAGGCGTGGGGGAAATTAGGGTAGGGATAAGAGGGTAAGGTAGGGAAGTGTGTACGTGTGCGTGTGTGTGTGTGTGTGTGTGTGTGTGTGTTGCGCGCGCGTGCGTGCTTGCGTGTGCGTGTGCGCGTGCGTAGGTGCGTGTTTGTGTGTAATTGTGTATGTGTGTGTGCATACATGTGTGCATGTGTGTGTGAAGTGAAGGAGGGAGGAGGGGGGTTGACCTAAACATGACGGAGTGTTCGTTTAGCTGTGCAGAGAAGGCAGATCCACACTTGTGTTTAATTAGCACTGACTGATGACCTGTCACTGGACGGGGTTAGTTTAACGCTCAGCATCATCTGACCACACTGACTGCTGGGTAGCGTAACATCGCAAAGCATTACACTGAAATATTTGTCACGTCTGCGGTGTCCTTAAATGGAATTTTTGGGTCCTTTATCGGATTAAGACGTTCAACTAAGGGAACCTGCTTCAAACCGTAACTGGGAATTGTTTTTAAACTGATTACCATGTGTTTTTTTTGTATCAACAAGACATAAGAATATGACCCCAAAATAATGGCAATAAAAAGATATTAAATAAATATTTTTTAAAAAATCAGCCGAGACCGCAAAAGTTATAAAAAAAAATGACTCCTTAACTTTTCCGTGAAAATCTGTTGTTTTACCCGATACGCACGCTCTTAAAGACATGTATGATTGTCAGATTGGGAATCAGTTGTCTTGCAGTTTGTAGTCTGTGCATTGGCAATGATGGAAAGTAGTAGTAGGCACCCATCAGTCTCGAAAGACTATGGAGTTGCGTTCTAGTCTATACAGCACAAAGCCTGGGTAAGTAAGTATGGAGGGCAAGCTGTTACCCATGCAGCAGACCCCCCCCCCCCCCGCCCCCCTCTCCACGCCACTGGAATGGTCCATTGGAAAGAAGAATTCTTTTTCTGTAGGAAGTTTCCAGACCCAGGGAGGAGTTTAAAATCTCCTTTTGAGTTTGTCCACTTTAGGACAGTAGCTCCTTTACGACACAACACACATCAGTGATGAGACTATAAACTGAAGCCCCGTGTGCGAACGCACGCAGAACATCTTGCGCACACGTTAAATCCTGTTTTGCTTTTCGTAAGTGTAAGCCATCGTGTGCCAGTGGTAACAGATGATTTGATTTACAAAACTGCATACACACGGGGTTTGGATGTAAAAAAAAAGCACATGAGTGCTCATTCCATTATCCTCGATATAAAAGAGTAAATAAATAAATGAATGAATGAATAAATAAATGAATAAGATAAAATTGTTTGTGAGGGTGACAGAGAAGGGAAAATGTAGCCAGAGGAACAGACCACTCTGCCGCGTTCAACTTGCCAACCACATATTGCCTGAAAAACCTCACTACACTGCCCCAATGACTTCTCAAGCAGTTAAGGAAGAAGTGAAAGAAGTCAAACCAAAGCCAGCATATTGAGGGCGGCGCCCATCTCCTCTCCCTCACTGCTTTACCTTCCCTGACCCTTAAGAGGGTAGGTGCCCATTAACAGCTGGGTGAACTGGAGGACTGTACTGAAGCCAAGGCTCGCAAACGGTCACCCATCCACTTGGTAACCACGCTCGATGCTGCTTAAGTAGCTTGGGGAAAGCGAGTGGTCTGACTACTGAACTACTGTCCCCAGGAGATGTAAAAACAACAACAACAACAACAACAAACCCTTCCCTTAATTCACACAAACCGCTGCCGAGATTCGAACTCATGACTTCAAGGATTCACGGGACGTGAAGTGGAAGCCTCTTGTCTACTCAGCCATGGCGTCAATCTCATTGTTAAGTCCTGGGTGCCAGCATAGCAGTGCAGTAAGCCGTAATACCCATACCTCACACAGTTCTAAGACTTCCTAGCCCTGCTGTACTGACCCGACTTAGCCCATTGTGTGTGTGTGTGTGTGTGTGTGTGTGTGTGTGTGTGTGTGTGTGTGTGTGTGTGTGTGTGTGTGTGTGTGTGTGTGTGTGTGTGTATGTGTGTGTGTGGGGGGTGGGGGTGGGGTGTGTGTGTGTGTTGTGTGTGTGTGTTGTGTTGTGGAGTGGTGTGGTGTGGTGTTGTGTTGTGTTGTATTGTGTTGTGTGTGTTGTGTTGTGTGTGTTGTGTGTATTGTGTGTGTGTATGATAAGTGTGGTATGGTATATGGTGTGGTGTGGTATGGTGTGGTGTGGTATGGTATGGTGTGGTATGATGTAGTGTGGTAGGGTTTGGTGTGGTGTGGTATGGTGTGGTATAGTGTGGTATGGTGTGGAATACCCCTGTATATCCTGTCACCCAAGCGTAAAAACTTATGATAGCATGTGTACAAATACCAGCGCATGTGCGCATGTATACTCAAATGTGTGTGTGTGTGTGAGTGTGTGTGTGCGAGTGTGTGTGTGTGTGTTTGCATGTGCGTGTGCAAATACAGACGTGTGCACGCATTCATACGTACACGCATGCATGCACACGCACACGCTCATAAAAACACGCACACAAACACATACACCCCCCCACACCACCACCCTCATCCACACACCCACACTTACCCCACACCTACACCGACCCCACCCACCCACAGTCCCCCTTCTACCCTCCCCCGACACACACGCACACACACACACACACACACACACACACAACACACCACACACATACACACACACACCGAACAGACACACACAACACACACATAACACACACACACACACACACACACACACACACACACACACACACACACACACACACACAGAGTAAGCTAGCCTGGGTCTAAATCACTGAACCCCAACCGCACTAATCTTGCAGGCACACTAGCCTAGCCTCGCCCACAGTAGTAGAGCTGGCCTGAGGTGTCTGTCAGGCAGCCTTAGTGTGTACATAGAAAGACGCTTGGATGAGCGCCAGGTGTGAAGTTGTGAACCATTGTCAATCTGCACAGGTAGCCAGCTAACACTGTAATACACCAGACCTCTCTCCACACGTCGAAAGATAAGACAACCGATACGCTCCATAAGAGATCAGGGAGGTGGTGGGTGGGGGTTGAGTGGAGGGGGAGGGGGGATTTTCTGTTGGAATCGGCCTTGATGAAGCGTTAATGGAGGGAGAGATAAGTAGGTGTGGAATGGTTGTGGATTAAGGCATGTTTTAGAAACCAGCTGCCTTTTCAGATGAGTTTGAATTGAGATCGGAATCGGAAGACTGACGTGTTTTGATTTTTAAAACAAGACTGAGGGTTTACGGTTTATATAAATTGAAGACTGACGTGTTTTGATTTTTATAAACAAGACTGTTAGGGTTTATGGTTTATAGTTTAGAAGAAACGAGACGTCATTGATTGGATTAAAAAATAAAAAATGAACAAAGCATGTCATTCATCCCTTTTGATTCTTATCTTCAGCACGAGATAAACAAAAATGTACAAAAGAAGAAAAGAACTGATCAAACCCATGACCAGTCATACAGTTGTACTGGAAATATAAATACATCGTTTTTTGCAGAGCCGTTAAAACAACATTTGTCAACATAAGTATCAAAGACAAAATACTTGTACATTACGTGGAAGTTGCAAAACATAAGAGAGAGAAGGAGGATAGAGTAGAAAAATGCGAAGAATGCGAAGAGGAAGAAGAAGAAGAAAAGAAGAAGAAGAAGAAGAAGAAGAAGAAGAATGCAAAGAAGAATGCAAAGAAAAGAAGAAGAAGAAGAAGAAAAGAATGCAAAGAAGAATGCAAGAAGAAGAAGAAGAAGAAGAAGAAGAAGAAGAAGAAGAACAACAACAACAACAACAACAACAACAACAACAAGAAACAACTAACAACAACATCAACAGCAACAACACACAAAACAAAAACAGCAATACAAAACTTTCAACGAAAAACAAACACAAGGGAGAAAAAGTGAGAAAAAGTGAATGTATGACTTCTTAGAATTTTCTGGCAAACTTTTGTAGTTTTTCCGATTTATATATTAAATAGAGTTATTCAAGAAAACTGCTGTAGTTGGTAATAGCATGTTGGGTTAACGTGGAGGTAAACTTGATCCAATGCATTGTAGAGTAACAACAAATATGGGAGTTCTTGATGTTAGAATGAATATACAAATGAATTAAATGAATTAAATAATTAAATAAATTAAATTCAGTAAACGAATAACTGAAGTATCAATTGATTTAATAAATGAATAAATAAACAAATGATTGAATTTTCATAAAAGACAATTACCCAAACTTTAACTCCATACTTTCCCAAGGTAAAAAATTATTTTTTGGGGAGGAAGTTTCAGTCTCACATTGCAGCAAAAATACAAACAGTATAGGACATCCTTCACAACCACATCAACAACACAAAAACTCGGAAACAACAACAACACAACAAATACAACAACAACAAACAACAACAGTGATAACAACGACAAAAACACCCTCTCCACACAACCCCCAAATCACTCCCTAAACTAGTCTACAGGGGACAAATGCACGCTCTAGGCAGCCAAGGCGCTCGCTCCTATCCTACGTTATTGCGAAAAGCACACCCGGCCCGCCAGCTCTTTGGCAAACTCCCCATTCCATCTGCCACAAAGAGGGTTCCTTGGTGACAAGCCCCCCACAACACCCCGCCACCGGCCCCGGGTAGACATGTACCCCGATTGCAATAACGGGTGCCACCCGCCAGCACAGTTACTCACGAACAATTAAACAAGGGTAGGGACTGGGGCTATAATTTCAATGGCTGAGCTTTGTTGAGTCAGTTCGGGTTTCTGTGGGCAGTAAAGTTCCTCTTGTGCCACCCCGGTTTTTAATATCTTGGCAGGGCAGGCTAGGGCATAGCAGGGCAGGGCAAAGCAGGGCAAAGCAAAAGAAGTATCGCTTCTGTCGCAGTGCCTTCTGTTTTGCTGTGTTTGTATAAGTAGCTACAGGGCTTTTCTTTCTTTCTTTCTTTTTAAAGGTATCTGGGCTCGTAGGACTGGAAAAGTGGAACACTTAACATTAACGAGAAGTTTGACATTTTGTGTGTGAGGTTTACAAAATGGTTTCAGTTTTTTGGTTCCTTTTCCATTTTTGTTTTGGGGGATTCTGTGGGGTGGGTGTGGAAGGTTGGTTTTTTTTTATAGTGTTTTTTTTGTTCTTTGGCTATTTAATGGAAAGGT
>CM060328.1:58159519-58174519 GCA_030674155.1 Stramonita haemastoma
CCTCTCTCTCTCTCTCTCTCTCTCGCTCTCTCTCTCTCTCTCGCTCTCGCTCTCTCTCTCTCTCTCGCTCTCGCTCTCTCTCGCTCGCATACTCTGTGTCTCTCTCGCTCGCTTACTCTCTCTGTGTCTGTCTCTGTCTATCTGTCTGTCTCTGTCTGTGTCTGTCTCTCCGTCTGTCTGTCTGTCCTGTCTGTCTCTGTCTCTATCTCTCTCTCCCGCCCCCTTCTCTCCCCCCCTAGAGCTCTCTCTCTCTAAGTTAACACATCTATCTATCACATAGTGAGGAGACGGGTGGCTCGGTGTACAGAGGTGGGGGTATGGCATGCCTGACTTCCATGCCTAGTTTGTCATCAAAGCTGTTGGGAATATTGCCCCTCACGTTCACCCTGCCATTACATGGGAATCTCCCCCCCCCTCTCTCTCTCTCTCTCTCTCTCTCTCTCTCTCTCTCTCTCACACACACACACAGATAAGATACACAGACTCACAGATACACACACACAAACACCCTCACACACACACAACACAACACACACACACACACACACACACACACACACACACACACACACACACACACACACAAGTGGGCATCCATACAAACACACGGACGCATACACACACAGACACACACACACACACACACACACACACAACACACACACACACACACACACACACACACACACACACACACGCGCACACACACATACACACACACCAAGTTTATCAATCTTATATCTAGTATATTGTTTTGTTTGCAGTTTATTTTGGCAAATTGTGATTGTACCCCTTTGTATACAGTCCGGTAGCCTTCCAATTACAAATCCTGAGTCCTGTGTTTCTGTACTTGTTCAAATTCATTTAATGTCTTTCACAAATTGTGATATTAGACGGGAAGGGGGGGGGGGGGGGGGGGGGGGGGAGTAGGTGGGTGTATGAGTGTCAGAAAAAGAGGGTGTGTGTGTACTTGTGTGTGTGTGTGTGTGTGTGTGTGTGTGTGTGTGTGTGTGTGTGTGTGTGTGTGTGTGTGTGTGTGCTCCTGTGTGTGTGTTAGTGTGTGTATGTGTGCTCGTGTGTGTACTTGTGTGTGTGCTTGTGTGTGTGTCTTTGTGTGTCTTTTTATCTATCTGTCTGTCTGTCTGTCTGTCTGTCTGTCTGTCTGTCTGTCTGTCTGTCTGTCTGTCTGTCTGTCTGTCTGTCTGTCTGTCTGTATGTCTCTCTCTCTCTCCTCTCTCCTCTCTCTCTCTCTCTCTCTCTCTCTCTCTCTCTCCTCTCTCTCTCTCTCTCTTCTCTCTCACCGTCTTTCTTTCCTTCTATCCTTCCCTTTTCGAACTCTCTCAAACCTCTTCTCTCTCTTCTTCTTTCTTGCCTCCCTTCCACACCCCCTTCTCCTCTCCTCCACCCCCACCCCCTATTCCCGTTGTCCTGTTCTCTGTGTGTCAGTGTTACCGATATTCGATTCATCCGCCATTGAATCTGCCACAGGAAGATTACTTAGCGGGAACAGAAGTGTTGTGACGTAAAGGACCCGTGGCCTGACACAGTGGGTCTACTGCCCTCCCTCCCCCATACAGTTCGATATATTCCGGCTTTAGCCCAGTGTCTCGATAGATTGATTATCGGGATCACATACCTATCACCTTTAGAGACACGTACTTTTTTTTAAACTTCTGTTTCTGCTGTTTTTTGTTCTTGTTTCTTGTAACTGGGTGGTATTTTTTTGGTTTTGGTTTTTGTCTTTGGGTTCTGTCTTTTTTGTGTGTGTGTTTGTTTTTCTGTTTGTTTGTCTGTCTGTGTGTTTTTGTCCGTCTTTCCTCTCTGTCTTTCTCTGTCTGTTTTTCAGTCTGTCGCGCTCTCTCTTTTTTTTCTTCTCCTCTCTCTCTCTCCTCTCTCTCCTCTCTCTCTCTCTCTCTCTCTCTCTCTCTCTCTCTCTCTCTCTCTCTCTCTCTCTCTCTCTCCTCTCTCTCTCTCTCTCTCTCTCTCCCCTCAAGTCTTCAATTTCACACCATCCTCATCTATCATCACCATCACCACCACCCTCCCATCCCCCTCTCCTCCTCCTCCTCTTCTTCCTCCTTCTCCTCCTCTTCCTCCTCCTCCTCCTCCTCGTCATCGTCATCGTCATCGTCATCGTCGTTATTTGTCGTTGTTGTTCGAACACTCCAACACAGAAGGTGATTTCATACCTGTCCTGTTCGTTAGCCGTTGTACAGGCTCATTTAATTGATTACTCAAATCTGAGAGGGTCAAGTCAACTCAGCTAAAGTCACATTAAGTCAAACGAAGTTAAGTCAAGTAAAAAAAAAAGAAAAAAAAGCTTGAATCCATTATCCCAAGCAGGGTAATTACAACAAGTACAGCACTGACTTAGCGACGGGACAGCTTAGTGGTCACAGCACTCGCTTTCCCAGCTAAGGTTAAGCAGTAATGTGCGTGGTTACCGAGTGGATGGGTGACCGTGTGCGCACCTTGGCTTCAGTACAGTCCCCCAGTTCACCCAGCTGTAAATGGGTACCTGCCCTCTTTAGGGTCAGGGACGGTAAAGCAGCGAGGGAGAGGAGATGGGCACCGCCCTCAACATGCCGGCCCCTAGAGAAGCTGAGGTCTCTGAAGCTTCTCTTCCAAACGACCAAGTAAGTTATGGGACACGTTTATCTTTTTTTCTACAACACTGACAAGCACACAGTTCAGTCACGACTGCCGATCAGGAAATAAACACACGAATAACATCTGTTTTATACAAACAAAATGAAAAAAATCATCAAAGCGATTATCCCAATTCCTGACACATAGCATTAAACGTCTGCATATATATACATAAAACACGTACAACTTCAAACAGAAAAAAACTCCACAACTTTACGACCCCAAAACGACCCAAAAAAAAAACCACTACACAAATTTCAGAAGGCCAACACTACATTGCAAAAAATAGAAAGAAAAATATCGAACAAAATTTTCATTCAATACATAACGGAGTAAAAACGAGGAGGGTAATGGAGATTGGTAGAAGGGGGTGGGGGGTGGGGGTGGAGGCTAGAGTGGCAAGGGAAGGGAGAGGAGGGGTGGTGGGAAGGGTGGTGGTGGTGGTGGGGGGGGGGGGCTACCATTTTATTAATCTCTATATTGTTGCAGTCACCCCCAAACCCGGCTTTCAACTGCTTATAGAGAAAAAATGGCTAGAGCAAACATTCCCTATGCTTCGCTACCGGGACTCACACCCTTACAGTTTTTGTCATTGTTGGAGAGAGAGAGGCAAAGGGTTCGGAGGTAGTGGCACAGAGAGAGAGAGAGAGAGAGAGAGAGAGAGAGAGAGAGAGAGAGAGGAGAGAGAGAGAGAGAGAGAGAGAGAGAGAGAGAGACAGAGACAGAGAGACAGAGAGACAGAGAGACAGAGACGAGAGAGAGAGAGAGAGAGAGAGAGAGGAGAGAGAGAGAGAGAGAGAGAGAGAGAGAGAGAGATGTTCAGCTAGCTCAGTGTCACAATGTACACCTGTAAAACACGGCATTCTGGACCTATGTCTGCTCAAAGGCGCTTTTGTGTCAGCAACGTTATGTTCACACGCCGTGGGCCCAAGGCACCATGATTGACGTCAAATGCTTTTCATAAATTCTTAACCACCCCCTCTACCCCCTCCCCCTTCTTTTCTCCTCCCTCCTCCCTCTCCCTCTACTATCCCCCACCCCTTTACCCCTAAATGTCATAATCTTTTACTGGTCGCATGTACAGCTCCCCCCTACCTCTGATTTTTTTCTTCTGCCTGTACTTGTGCTCTTTGGTTGAGGGAACAGAACTCCCTAGGCTTAGTGGTTAGAGTCTCTTATTTGTGATCTGACAGTAACAGGAGGCGTGGGTTCGAATCTCGACTAAGGCGAGAGGATGAAAAAAAATCTTCATGGGGTTAGCTGGCTTCAGTCCTCTGATAGGCTTTTTTCCGTGTGAGACTTCAGCCCGCGGTCTAGTTGTTGCAAATGTATACAATTTTGCTCATATACTGAAACCCCATCCGTTTTCTCTTTTTTATTTGGTGTGTGTGTGGGGGGGGGGGGGGAGTGTGAAAAGGTAGGTTAATACTGGTAGGGGTGGATAGCATGAACATACCCAGCATGCGTCTTGGTGCGCTGAGAGAGAAAGATGGGCTCTTTCAGATTCAAGATGTCTACAAAACATTGCCAAGAAAATTCAGGGCTGACGTGACCATAAATGGAACTTGAGAGAGTTCATACCCTACCCCTCTTATTATTTTTCTCCCAGCCTTTTCCTTTCTTTGCCTATTTTTTGTCATTCGGATGAGACTATAAACCGAGGCCTCGTGTCTGAACGCACGCTGAACATCTTGCGCACACGCTAAAAACCCGTTCCGCCTTTCCAAAGATCAGGCCACTGCGTGCCGGTAGGAGCGAATGACAACAAAATACAAAACTAGCATGCACACAGATGTCGTGTTTAGATGCCATCCCTGAGAAAAAAATCGGGGAGTTGGAGTCTTCAGGGCAGTTCGGGGCTGTATATGGCAACGTTCTGACGGCTCCCACGACAGCACTGGAACCATTTGTATCGGCAATTACCTCTCTCTTTCCCCCCTCTCTCTCCCGATAAATGGCACAGACTTAATTATGCTAGATTTAGACTAAGAACACTGGGTTTTAATGCAAACAAAGGATGGTTCCAGCTTGAGACATCCATGCTATTACCATGTCCACTATGTGGCCACAATGTTGACGATGAAATCCACTTTTTAGTTCAATGTAAAGCATACGAAACGTTAATAATATGCATGATTTCTTACCTTTACAATCAGCGGAAAGTTCTGATATTGTTTCGATCTTGTCGTCTGATAATGAACATGTATCAAATCTTTTGTAAAGTATATAGCAGAAGCACAGAAAATAAGACAAAGCCAAGCCAGCATCAATTGTATTAATATGATTAGACAAAATTAAGAACTATCAAGACCAATGTAATTTTCGAGTCTGATGTCGAAGGACGTTGATATTTTTTGTGACATGAAAGCCTAATCTCAAAGGATGGTCGATTCCGAACCAGTTCGTACTCTTTCTTGTAATTGATTTGCAAATGGATTGACGCTAACACTGGTTAGTTTGTTAATTTTTGTTGTTGTTGTTGTTGTTTTTTAATGAATGGGCGCATTTTTTTCATAACACTTGGTTGTATTGATCGTGTATTTCACATTTTGTGTACAGTTTTTAAAAACAGATATTTGCGTTACCTCCCTTGTCAAAAGGCCAAGCTGGACAATGACAAAAAATTGTTAAAGCGTTACAGAGTTAAAGCGTCTCTCTCTCTCTCTCTCCCTCTCTCTCTCTTATCTCCCACTCAAAACCTACCTTAGATCGAATCCCCTTGTCAATCTCCTCCAAAGGCTTGCCAAAGTAGGGCGTGGGAAAGACTCCGTACTCGTCCCGGAACACATTGCCTTCGCGGAAATCGGGATTCCTAGGAGGGGGTTTGTCCTTCTCGTCCTCCTCGCCCCCGAAGATGAGCTGCCCATCCACCAGGTGAGCCTCCTGGGCTTTGGAAGCCCTCTCCTCGGCCTTGGCCATGTCAGCCGTCTCGCGCTCCACCAGGTGGCGGTAAGAGTCCTCGGTGAAGAGGTGGAAGGAGACGATCTTGCTGAGGATCTCTTCCCGAGCGTCTTTCTGAGCGTCTGCGCCATTTTCGCCCGTGGCGGACTCCCCGGCTGCTTCCCCGTTTCTGGGTTTGTGGCGTCTGTGGGGTTGGGGCCGGGGCTGGGGTCTGCCGGGGTGATGAGGTCAGGAGCAGGGGCGCCATCTTGCCCTCCTAGTCCACTGCTGACGCCTCCCAGTCGTTTGGACATGGCGGAAGGGTGGGTGGCTCTTTCTCTCTCTTTCTTCAGCGGGTGAAGAAAGAGAGTCCCGCCTTCAAAGACAACACTTGTGGTTGTTGTCAGGAGGGAAAGTGGTGGTTGGGTTTTGTGTTGTGTGTTGTTGTGTTGTTGCACCTTTTGATAAAGATATACTGTGTGTGATTTTTGCTTTACATTATGCACTGATAACACACATATGTTTCACTGCTCTTTTTTTTTCTTCTAAAATCCAGAATGCGTGGTCTCACTTCACTTGAAAAGATGATGTAACCGTTTTTTTTATTTTTCGTATCACATCCAAAGGAGAAGTGACGCACAACCACTTCAGGAGATTCAAACACAAACGATGATAGAGAATTTTAACTCTGGGCACAGACTGGAAACAAATTATCCATGGAACGGGATCAACACAAAACAAGAAAGCAAAGTCTTTTTTACGGTAAAAAAAATAACATGTAAAGTAGAAAAAAATCTCACATGCGATGCTCATGAAATTTTCTTATGCTGTGAATGCCACAAATATGAAGTGATAACGGATTCTGTCTCTGTATTATGCTTGTTTTAGTTTCACATCACAACTTGATATTTTCTTCAATATTTGAAACAACTCACGTAGCGTAACTTTGGTTCTCAAATTTCCAAGGACTTTTTTTGTTATCCTGGTGGCTTAGTAACCACACAACTTTCTTTCCCTTTCCTCTGCAGCCAAGTGTCCCAAAGCACCGATGTTGAAGACAGGCATCAATCAATCCGGGCGAGCCCAGCAGTATTGGAAAGAAAAGGAGAAGTAGATCTTCAAAATGGTACGAATATCCCCGGTGACTGGACTGATAGCGATTATAAGCCTGCCATTTGGAGCAGATAAAGAGGTGATGGTGATGATGGTGGTGATGAAGGTGTCTGGTGCTGTGGCTTCGTCATTCTGCAACAGGAGAAATGACAGCATTAGTCAGGGTTTTCTGCATATTCTTTCTTTCTTATTTTTTTTCCTTTTATATCGAGGATATTGGAATAAGCACTCGGGTGCTTTCTTCATCCAGTCCCCGTGTGTATACAGCGCAGTTTTGTACATCTTGCTATCTGTTCCCACCGGAACACAATGCCACAAATCTTACGAAAAGTGGATCAGGATTTCAACGTGTGCTCAATATTCTGCGTACGTTCGCACACGGGGCCTCGGTTTAAAGTCTCATCCGAAGGACTTTTGGGGAGAGTGGAGTCAGCACTGATGTTAACTCCAGGAGAAAAATCTCCTCGAACGGGAATCGATCCCGGGTCGTCAAATTGCGAGCACAATGTTCTGACCACTAGGCTATCTCATGTCCCACACACTGACCACTAGGCAAGACAAAGCGTGTTTAGTAGTTGCGTTTTTAGAATTCAGTTGGTGTTTATGTAGCACCGAGAGTATGTGTGCCACACAGACAAAAATGCACCTCCGTGAAACGTGCAATATTTGTCTCCTCAGAAAATAGATGTTTTTCTGAGCTGCAAAACAACAGGTTACAAGATCTTAGAATTACTGAAATAAAAAATTCTTAAGGGTGGCTATTATTTATTCATTTTTTTACATCGACAAAAAGATTGTATATATACACGCCTGAATCAATCTTTAAAAATCGATAAGAAAAACACATACACGCACAAACACACACACACACATACATACATACATACATACACATAAACACACACACCACACTACACCACACATACACACAGACCACACCACACACACACACACACACACACACGCCCGCACCCCCCCCCCCCCACACCACACACCCACACACGCACACAAACACACACACACACACACACACACACACACACACACACACACACACACACACCACACACACACACCACACGCACACGTACACACACACACACACTACACCCTACTATAATATATACCAACTGGTGGAATCAGTACCCCAGTTTGGCAGTGTAGTGCTAATGTTATCACTGTTACTCTTCGCGCCATTGTGATCATGATGTTGATGTAACACACACTCTGGCACCAAAGCACTGACAGAAAGCGCTGACATAACCCCCACTGCCACAGATGACTAAGTGACGCTGTAACGCGTAGTTCATTACAGAACAGAGGTGTCACACTCGCACGCACGCACGCACGCACGCACACACGCACACACACACACACACACACACACACACACACACAACACACACACACACACACAACACACACCACACACACACACACACAAGTCTACGCATGAAAGCGCGATTTTATGTATGTATATGTATGTATGTATGTATGTATGTATGTATGTATGTATGTATGTATGTATGTATGTATGTATGTATGTATGTATGTATGTATGATGTATGTATGTATGTATGCCTGTATACGTGCTGACACGTGTACACACAAACATGCACGCATAATACACATACATGCTATCACTCGCACACAGTTAACATAGAAATACACACTGACACATAGACACAGACACATCACACACACACACACACACACACACACACACACACACACACACACACACACACACACACACACACACACACACACACACACACACACACACAGCATTCGAACATTATACCAAAACACAACGGCTCTGCCAAAACATAAAGGAAAAAAAAAACACCCGAAAAAAAATAAAAAGGAAAAGAAAAGTAATTTGGGGTCATTCGCTTGCATGGTGTCTTCCATAAAGATTTGGACTCTCTCTCTCTCTCTCTCTCTCTCTCTTCTCTCTCTCTCTCTCTCTCTCTCTCTCTCTCTCTCTCTCTCTCTCTCTCTCTCTCTCTCTCTCTCTCTCTCCCCCCACACACACACACACATTTGTCATTTCATTCTTCGTGTACCCGCACTGGTCACAAAGATTGAGGGTGAGAGCATGCATAATGCAAACTGCCCCGATTTTGAGATAGCGTTCCTTTTTTGTTAGTTGGTCTGGTTGTCTGTCCTCTATCAGTCTGTCTGTCTGTCTGACTTACTGACTGTGTCTGTCTGTCTGTCTGTCGGTCTGTTTCTCTTTCCCTCTCTCTAGATCTGTTTGTGTGTCTGATTTACTTAATTATAGTCAGTGTATCTGTCTTGACATTAATGTTTAGCTCTGTTGGGGATTGTGTGTTTGTCGAATACCTATCTCTTTTGTTTAAATAACTGTCAATGTATCTAGTGGGGGATTATGCATTTGTTGAATGTATACCTATCTGCTTTTAAAAAACATCACAGATTAAAGTTTTATTGTTGGCGATCCTCATTGTTGTAATGGTGGTTTTTGTTTTCATTTTGTTTTGTTTTTGTTGTTTTATTGTGTTTTTCGCTATTCCCTAGCCAGGGCTAGGGCTGGATGAAAAAAAAGTAGTGTGAATACTTACGTTGCAGCCCTTCAAAATAAAGATTATTCCTTCATTCCTTCATTCTCTTTCTGATTCTGCCCATGTGTTTGTCTGTATGTCTATCTCTGTCTGTCTGATGTCTGTATGTTTTTCATCAATGTGCATTTGTATTACTCTGTCTCGTTGTGTGTGTGTCTGTCTAACATTGGTCTTTCAACCCGCCCCCTCTCTCTCTCTCTCTCTCTCTCTCTCTCTCTCTTCTCTCTCTCTCTCTCTCTCTCTCTCTCTCTCTCTCTCTCTCTCTCTCTCTCTCTCCTCTCTCCCAAAAGTCCTTCGATGAGACTTTAAACCGAGGCCCCGTGTGCGAACGCACGCAGAACATCTTGCGCACACGTTAATCCTGTTCCGCTTTTCGTAAAGTAGGCCATCGTTGCCGATGGAACAGATGACAATATTTACAAAAACTGCATACACACGGGAACCGGATGAAAAAAGCACATGATTGCTTATTCTGTTATCCTCGATATAAAAGAATAAATAATAAATAAATCTCCTACATTTTCTCTTTCAATAATTTGACAAGAAACCAAAAACAAAGTAGCGTAGAGAGCATAGCGACAACCCTCCCACTCACACTTTCCTCCAGAAAAAAACGACAAAGCAGTGATGTTAAAAGTACACGAAAAATAAAAAACAAAAAGAGAGAAAACACGCAAACAAGAAAGAAGGAGAGAAAAGAATACAGAAATAAAGAAAGGATAAAAAAAAAAGAGTAAAAGACAAGGCTAAACACAAGGGAAAACGTCGAAACGAAACGTGTTTGACACAAAACAGTGTCGTAAATCATGGACACGATACCGTTATTACGTCAACGTGAATATTTCTGACACAATACCGTTATTACGTCAATGTGGATATTTAGCCTGTCATTCCAGTGATTCAAAGCAGACACAAGTATGCAAAACATGGAAATATTTATGATGGCAAAAACAAACAATAACAATAACAACAACAACAACAAACCCCAAGCAAACAAAACACACAAAAAACATAAGAATTGTATCTGTATGATTTGGAGATATGAATTTTGTATCCCGTGACACACAGTCCCGTTCGAGGGAATTTTTTCCCTGGAGTTAACATCAGTGCTGACTCCACTCTCCCCAAAAAGTCCTTCGGATGAGACTATAAACCGAGACCCTGTGTGCGAACTCATGTAGAACATCTTGCGCACACGTTAAATCCTGTTCCGCTTTTCGTAAGTGTAGGCCGTTGTGTGCCGGTGGAAACAGATGAGAAGATTTACAAAAGTGCATACACACGGGGACTGGATGTGAGTGCTTCTTCCATAATCCTCGATATAAAAGAATAAATAAATAAATAAAAAATAAATATATAAAATAAACTTCCGTGCCAGAGCCATAATGACTCCTCAAAGAGTGGAGGGGGAAGTCAGTTCATTTTCATTGTTGTTGCTTTTTTTGTATTTCCATTAGTCTGCTGCTACTGTTGTTGTTGCTGTTGTTGTTGTTGTTTGTGTTGGTAGTATTGTTGCTGGTGGTTGTGATGGTGGTGGTAGTGGTTGTGGTTGTGAGGGCACTGTTGGTGGCGCTATTGGTGGTAGTGGTGGTGTTTTTTATAACAACAACAATTACAACAACAACAACAACAACAACAACAACAACAACAACAACAATAAATAATAATAATAATAATAATAATAATAATAATAATAATAATAATAATAGTAATAATAATAATAATAAATAAAAAAAGGGCTTTATATAGCGCTTAATCTTGTAGAGCACAAAAATCAAAGCGCCTGCATTCAAATCAGTCACGTGCATGCAACTGTTTACAAATAAAGTTAACAAATTACATGTCTACACACACACACACACACACACACACACCAAACACACACACACACACACACACACACACACACACAAACACACACACACACACACACACACACACACACACGGCAAAACCCAAACCCAAACCAAAAAGCATTGCGCAAAAGACTATTGCGACACTCTTTCTTTCTTTTATTCTTTGTTTTTTTTTCCTTTCTGATTTTTCAATCCTAAGCTTTCTTTTTGATCTCATTCCATCCATCCATCCATCCATCCATCCACATCCATCCATCCATCCATCATCCATCCATCCATCCATCCATTCTTCATCTTCTTTCTTTCTTTCTTTCTTTTCTCTTTCTTTTCTTTCTTTCTTTCTTTTTTCTTTCTTCATTCTTCTATCCTCATCCATCCATCATCATCCATCCATCCATCCATCCACCATCCATCATCCATCCATTCTTTCTTTCTTTCTTTCTCTTCTTCTTTCTTCTTCTTTCTTTCTTTTCTCTTCTTTCTTTTTCTTTTTTTCTTTTCTTTCTTTCTTCTTTCTTTTCTTCTTTCATTCTCCTTTCTTTTCCTTCTTTTCATTCTTTCTTCTTTCTTCTTTCTTCTTTCTTCTTTCTTTTCTTTCTTCTTTCTTTCTTTTTTTCTTTTTTCTCTATTTCATTTTCCTTTCACTTTTTTCCTTTCTTTCTTTTCTTCTTCCTTCTTTTTCCTTCTTTTTTTCTCTTAATTTCTTTCCTTCATTCACTTTTATCCTTTTCTCTCTTTCTTCTTTTGGTCGATGTTTCTTTCGTTTCTGTATTTGATTCTGACTTTCTTTCTTTCTTTCATTCACTATTTCTTTCTGTTCGTAAAATGAATAACTTGTATTCGTTTGATTGATTGACACCTTCCTGATCCAATGATTGATTGATTGACTCATTGGCTAAATGACCGAGTGACTGACAGATCAAAAGAGCCTTCATTTATTTTTGTCGTTTGTCTGGTAATTGACACATTGTTAGCGCTGAATTGCTAAGTTGACGGGAAAACAATCAAGCGCTATTAAAAGTTCGAAAAAGAGACAGAAATAGATAAAAAAGAAAACAAAATAAAAACAAAACAAGAAAACATGATAGAAGCCAAACAAAACAGAAAAAGGAAAAAAATTGTTTACAGAAGGACGGAAAGAAAGAGAAAAAAAGAAATAGGCAAAGTAAAACGAACAAACAAACAAACAAAAAACAAAATGGATAAATGCAGCAGCAAAAGTAACAAAGAAAAGACAGACAAGCATATATATGTATGTATATATATATATATATATATATATATATATATACATATATATATATATATACATATATATATATATATATATATATAATATAATATATATATATATATATATATATATATATACAGAGAGAGAGAGAGAGACAGACAGACAGACAGACAGACAGACAGACAGACAGACATACAAACAACAGACAGGCGGAGACAGAAATAGACAGGGACAAAGACAGAGAGAGACAGAGAGACATAGGCAGAGACATAGAGACTTAGAGTCAAAGACAGACAGACATACAGACAACAACAACAAGAAGAAGCATGCAAACAAACAAACAAACAAACCATCGTCAATCAAACAAACTTCAAACACACACCATTCTATACCACCATCACCACCAGCAGCAAAAAACGAAAACTCAAACACACTGCTACTCTGTAGAACCTCAAACCTCTGTACCAAATATTGCTGCCTGTCCACCCGACAGTGCCAAACCATTCCACTTCATTTATTCCTTGACACAGACAACAAACAATCCATCTATGGATTAAATCCAAGCTGGGAAAAGGAAGAGAAGAAGAGTGCTTTAATCATGATAATCGAAAAAAAACACACCCACAGATGAATCGAAAATATTGCTTTAATCATTGTAAAAAAGGTAAAGGTAAAGGTGTCCCACTACCTATGTGGTCGTAGGGGAGCGAGGCATAAGAGACCTCAGCTTCTCCTGGGGCCAGCATGTTAAGGGTGGTGCCCATCTCCTCTCCCTCGCTGCTTTACCTTCCTTGTCCCTAAAGAGGGCAAGCACCAATTTACAGCTGGGTGAACTGGGGGACTGTACCGAAGCCAAGGCGTACAAACGGTCACCCATACAGTTGGTAAGCACGCTCGATGCTGCTTAACCTTAGCTTGAGGAAAGCGAGTGCTCTGACCACTGATCGATCTATCCCGTCCATTAATCACAGTATCGAAGATTAAAAAAAAAACACACCCAGATAAATCTAAAACATTGCTTTCATTATGATAACGGGAGAAATAGAACTAAACTCAAAACATTGCTTTCATAATGAAAATGGAAGAAAAAAAAGACAGACGATTCCAACACACTGTTTGCACTATGATAATTAAAGTCCTGAAAAAAAGAAAGCAAATCTTTACTTTATCTTTGTTCTTGAGGTTTCTGACACCTCGCTCCCCTACGACTACATAGGTTATTTTATTATTTATTTATAACCACTTTATGTCACAGCAGATTTCTCTGCGTGGAATTCGGGCTGCTCTCCCGGGGAGAGCGCGTCGCCACAAGTGCAGCGCCTACCCATGTTTTCTTTTCCTGTCTGCAACTGTATTTGTTTCCCTATCGGAGTGGCTTTTTTCCCACAGAATCTTGCCAAGGACAAAATTCTTGCCGTGGGTTTTTTTTTTTTTTACTTGCACTAAATAATGTGTAACACACGGGACCTCGGTTTATCGTCTCATCTGAAAGACTAGCGCCCAGACCACCACTCATGATCTACTAGATAGGGGAAAAGTTTTGGGCCCAAAAGGTTATGAGACACCTTTACCTATTTACCTTTTGTTAGAGGCGGCATGTATCTGTTGATTAGGGTAAATGTGAAATACTGCCTGCCCATCCTTGCACTACGTACGAATCAAATCTTACAAAATTTAATACAAGTTTTCGAGAAAACAAAACCGTCCACAAAAAACCCTTATTCAAGAACTTGACACTGATAACAACCTACTTCATATCGTTATAATGTGATGCGAACGTATCAATCAGAACGGCAAGGAGTAGCCGTTTGAGCATCGCGTCTCTTGACTACTGGGTGAGAGACAAAGCAGCATCAATGTCAGTGCAAACAGCCCACCATCACTGCCAACGGACAGACGACAGCGTTATTGATTGTCTCAAATCAATGCTGATTTTGGTGTCTGTGGGGACGACCGATTTGGGAAAGTGCACTCGATGTGGTGATGACATAAAAGACAACACTTTGACGTCAATATTATGTGCATTATTATCACAAAGGAAGAGAGAGAGAGAGAGAGAGAGAGAGAGAGAGAGAGAGAGAGAGAGAGAGAGAGAGAGAGAGTAGAGAGAGAGAAGAGAGAGAGAGAGAGAGAGGGGGGGGGGGGGGGGGGGGGGGGGGGGGGGGGGGGGGGGGGGGAATGCAAGGAGTAGCCAGTATAGAGATCGCGTCTCTTGACTACTGGGTAGACAAGCGCATCAATGTCAGTGCAACAGCCCACCATCACTGCCAACGGACAGACGACAGCGTTATATGTCTCAAATCAATGCTGATTTGGTTCTGGGACACCGATTTTGGAAAGTGCACTCGATGTGGTGATGACATAAAAGACAACACTCTGACGTCAATATGTGCTTTTATCACAAAGGAGGAGGTGAGAGGAGAGGGAGGAGGAGGGAGGGACAGAGAGGGGGGCGGAGAAGGAGAGAGAAGGAGAGAGAGGAATCTCTCTCTCAGACGTCTGCGTACCGTAAATCTGTCCGCTTTCGTATAGTGCTATCGTGTCCGGGACATGACATTTACAAAACTGCTATCCGGGATGGATGTAAAAGCGCAAGTGCTTATCATTTCCTCATATAAAAGAATAAATCAATCAAATCAAATCAAATGTTCTCTCTCCTCTCTCTCTCTCTCTCCTCTCT
>CM060328.1:58179519-58187019 GCA_030674155.1 Stramonita haemastoma
GCAAAAAAAAATCAACAACAACAACAACAACCGAAACGCAGAGAACAAAAACCAGACTGAAAAATTCAAACCCATGTGGTTAACACCGTTATGCTGAAACGACCGTAACGGGATCAGATTGAGCAGTCAATGCCCTGTGTGTGTGTGTGTGTGTGTGTGTGTGTGTGTGTGTGTGTGTGTGTGTGTGTGTGTGTGTGTGTGTGTGTGTGTGTGTGTGTGTGTTGTGTGTGTATGTGTGTGTGTGTGTTTGTGTGTGTATGTGTGTGTGTATGTGTGTATGTGGGGGGGGGGGGGGGGGGGGAGGGTTGCTAAGCCCCCAGTTCACCAGAGAAAGACCTCAAAGCTCTTCTCCGCCTCGATGCTTTTAAAACAAAAAAAAAGAATCGATGTGAACCAAGACTTCATGAATAGAAATGACTATGGAATGCCCTTGCAAGGTAGATGATTCGACGAATGTTGAAAAGAGAAAAAAAAAACACCTAAACAATTCATTGTCTAAACAAAGAACATAACTTTTTGCAGAGAGACGAGTCAGACATTTGCCAGAAATATGTTGACTGAAAGATTCAGTGAACTTTTCGCCAGGGTGTCGATGACATGTCTGGTGTGCTATTGTTAGTGCTATTGTTTTTGCAATCAGGGGGGTGGGTTGCGGCCTAATGGTTGATCGTTCAGCTCGTGATTTGACGGCCTGGGTGGGTTTAAGACAACCATCAGGGACCTGTCCAGGGAACTTTCCCCCCCTGGAGTTAACATCAGGACCGAAATTTCCCTTCCCCAAAGTCCTTCGGATGAAACTATAGACCGAGGTCCCAATGTAGCGCACGCAGAATATCTTGCGCACAGTTAAAAACCCGTTCCGCTGTTCGGCAGTGTGTACCATTGTGTCCCGGTGGGAACGGATGATAACATTTCAAAACCGCTATGCACACTAGTGTCATGTTTAGACATCATCCCCGAAGTCGGAATGTGGCTAAGCTGTCTTAATGGTGGGCAAAAACGGTTACGTTCGGAAAACATCACAACTAGTAAAGCTCCTAGCTTCAGTAGAGAAATGAAAAAAGCAGTAAGCGTGTGCTGAATACAGACCCTCATTTTATCTTCTGACCAAAAGACACACACCCTGAGCATGACTAAAAGTCTAATGGGGGATAAGGAAAAATCCCTCTTTGAATGGGATTTCGAACTGCTGGAACTCAACTCCTAAACGGGATAGGTCACCTTTATAATTATACCCCTTCCCCCAAACACTAAGAGTCTAACAAAAATCAATACTGAACATGCAGCTACCGGCACGATCATTGTCCAAGTGAAAAATGCCATTGTCTAATACTCTGATTTGTGACAAGTATCAAGGATGGTGGTTTAAAATACCGAACAGTCTTGGTGGCAAATCTATTGAATATCACAGGCCTGAATGGAAACCCCCATCCATCAGTGCCATGAAAAGAGGTCAGAGTTCATGAAAGGAGGCCGTATGGTGTTTAACAAAGGCATGCCTGAGAGTCCCTTCATTTTAAACCATGTCGAGGAGAAAGCAATGTCTAGTTCTTTTGACATGTCTCGTCTACATACACATCAAAGAGAAAAGGAGAAGAAAAAACGGTCAATGATTTTTTAAATAAATGTATAATCATGAGTGAATCACAAATTTTCAAGAATCTGGCATTTGAAGAGTCGATTTAAAAAAACAACGAAAAACTAGAAAGTTTTGTAGAAGTGTTATTCTCTGTTCAGATTTGGATATTTTATAAAGTGTTCTTTACATTTCTAAAGCACTTACCATGTTTAAACTTATCCCTAACGTCAGCTTAATGTGGGTTAAAAAAAGTTTGCATACAAAATTACTTTAATTTCTTTTAAATTTCTTCATTGGTTAAACTCGGAGATGTAGCCTAAGAACATAAAAGATTAATCAAAATAAGAAGCCGTATCGAGTTTTGTTGTTGGAACAGGTGCGGTTGAGGAGTACAAAACTGTATAATCAAAGATAAGTACATGGACATGTACATACAAAATGGACTACCCATCGCCACACACCACAACAGACAGGTCGACACAACAACAACACACACACACACACACACACACACCACAGCACACGACGCACACGCACCACACACACACACACACACACACACACACACACACAACAACACCAGTACCACAACGCACACGACAAAACTTCACTCGACATTCAGATCTATAGCTCACCCACACCAACCTACAGTCTTCATGATCTATATGGAGAGGACCACAGCACACAGTACAGTAGCAGAGTTACAACAATGTCACTCACACACACACACACCACACACACACACACACACACCTAACCACACCACACAACCACACACACACTTCACAACTACACACAGACAACACACGCACGACAGCTACACGCACAAACACATACACATCACATCATACACACACACACACACACACACCACCACACACACACACACACACACACACGCCACACACACACACAACACACACATACACACACACACACACACCACAGTATAATCATCTGTCATACGATCTCATTATGGCCTGGGTAGATCTTGTGGCTCAAGCCTTAGTTTCTTCGTCTCTGTAGGCTACTTCTTGTTTCTGTATGTGGAAGTGTTTTTGCAAGGTTTCTTTTTTTCTATACATTTTCTCTGTTTGACTTTGTCACTGTGGCTCTTCTCTGTCTCTCTCTTTTTCTGTTCTTTCTCTCTTTCCTGTGTCAGTTTTTGTCTAGTGTATCTGTCTGATTTCTCTGTCTTCAGTCACTTCGTCTCTTTTCCCCTGTCTTCCTTCTTTCTCTGTGTTGATTTTGTCTCTTTATTTGTGTTTTTGTTTTCTAAAACGCCGAGAAAAGGAGACAGAGAGAGGAATGGAGAGAACTAGGTTGTTAAGTCTTCAGTGGATGCACATGCGCGGGTGCAGTTACGGGATGATGATTAGATAGATAGATAGATAGTAGATAGATAGATAGTAGATAGATAGATAGATAGATAAATAATAGATAGATAGATAGATAGATAGATAGTAGTAGTAGATAAATGGATAGATAGATTTAGTCTGTCGCTTCTTTAAACTGTTCGCTGTCTCTGTCTGTCCTCTTCTCTGTCTCTCTCTCTCTTTCTCATTCTATCCGCATTTGTTTGTTTATTTTCGATTAAACTCTATTATTCTTGAAATAATAGAATAAAATAAATAAACTAAAAATATCTCTCTCCCTCCGTCTCTCTCTGTCTCTGTCTCTCTCTCTCTCTACCTCCATTCCTCCCTCCCTCCCTCCCCCCCTCTCTCTCCTCCTCCTCCATGTCTTTCTTTTTTCTTTCTTTTTTTTTTCCTGCGCAAATCTGTCATAAAATGTTACATTTATATTTTTCGAGTTCTGCCTTTTGCTATTTCCTGCGTGATTCTGGGTTATCTGTCACTTCCAGCATTAAACCTGTGGCCTGATTAGCACTAAACGTCGACATGTGTGTGTGTGTGTGTGTGTGTGTGGTGTGTGTGTGTGTGTGTGTGTGTGTGTGTGTGTGTGTGTGTGTGTGTGTGTGTGTGCGCGTGCGTGTGTGGGGTGTGTGTTTGTTCGTGTGTGCGTGTGAGTATGTGTGTGTCTTTGCGTGCGCGTATGCGTGCGTGCGCGCGCGCGCGTGTGTGTGTATGTGTGCGTGTGCATGCGTACGTGTGTACACACGTGTGTTGCTATTGCTTCTGCTGCTGCTGCTGTTGTTGCTGCTGCCAGTTTTTCCTTAGAAGAAAGGGAAATACAGCAAAAGGGAAAGGGCACACCAGTCTCACTTTGTTCCTTGCAGCGAAACCCGCTGTGATCTGCGAAGCGTATTGGCACACACAGGAATGGCAATGCTCTGTCTAAGGGCGGTTTCAACTCATTGAAAATGCATGGAACCTTCCTGTCTTTTCCCCTGTTTTTTTTGTCTTTCTATCTGTCTTTCTGTCTTTCTTTCTGTGTTTGTGTCTTTCTTTGTTTCTTTGTTTTGTGTCTTTGTTGTTTTTATTTTCTTTCTTTCTTTCTTTCTTTTTTCTTCTTTTTTCTGTCTGTTCTCTTTTTCCGTCTGTTGCTTTCTGTCTTTTCCTCTTTCTTTCTTTCTTTCCTTCTCTTTTTTTCTTTCTTTCTGTGTTGTTGGACGGGATAGCCTAGTGGTCAGAACATTGCTCTCGCAATTTGACGACCCAGTTCGATTCCCGTTCAAAGAGATTTTCCCCCTGGAGTTAACATCAGTGCTGACACCACTCTCCCCAAAAGTCTTTCGGGTGAGACTCTAAACCGAGGCCCCGTGTGTGAACGCACGCAGAACATCTTGGCGCACACGTTAAATCCTGTTCCGCTTTTCGTAAGAGTAGGCCATTGCGTGCCGGTGGGAACAGACAACAATATTTACAAAACTGCATACACACGGGTACCGGAAGAAAAAAAAGCAAATGAGTGCTTATTCCATTATCCTCGAATAAAAGAATAAATAAAAATAAATAATCATATGAGGTTAAAGGATCATATGAGGTTAAGTGAACCAGTGCATGGTAGAATACCCATAGGTGCTATAAAAATGAGATTTTTTGCCTTTCTTTCTGTATTGCACTGTAGTATAAGAACGATTTACAATCAAGCCATTTTAGAGTTCAAATTCCCGTCTCTGTCTCTCTGTCTGTCTCTCTCTGCTCTCTGTCTCTTCTGTCTCTGTCTCTTTCTCTTTCTCCTTTTCTCTTTGTCTCTCTCTCCCCCCTCTTCTTTTCTTCTTTCTTTTTTTCTTTCCTTTGTTTGTTTCTTTCTTTGTTTCTTTTTCTTTCTTCTTTCTCTGTGTTTAGTGAACTGTCATACTGACAGGAATGCAGGGTGATCAGCAGTTATGTGATTCAGGTCAACAGTTATCGATTAAGCGCGGAAGACTGTTGTGTGGTCAATAGATGTTATCGTGCTGACAATAGGCCTCACCCCTCTCCGCTTCCTACCTTATGCATGGCTACCTTTTGTTGACATTTTTTTTCTTCCCTGGTCTGTCTGTCTGATCTGTCTGTTTGTCGTCTTCTCTGCTCTTCTGCTCTCTCTTCTCGTTTCCTTCTCTCTCCTCTCTCTCTCTCTCTTGTTGTTAATTTCGGGTCTTTTTTTGTGTGTGTTGTTGTTTTTTGTTTGGTTGGTGTTTGTGTTTTTTTTGTTTCTTTTTTTTTTGGGGGGGGGGGGGGGGGGGGGGGGCTCTATCCTTGATTAATCAGGGCAAGGGCCGGACGAAAACAAGTATGTGAATGCTTACTCTGTTACCCTTGGAAGATAAAGATATTCATTCTCTCTGTCTCTCTCTCTCTCTGTCTCTACTCTGTCTCTCTCCTCCTCTCTCTCTCTCTATCTCTCTTTCCTCTACTCTATCTATCTATCTATCTATCTATCTATCTATCTATCTATCTATCTATCTATTATCTATCTATCTATCTATCTCTATCTCTATTTTCCGCTCAGTTGTTACCCAATATCATGAATATTTTCATTCTGTTGTTTGCAGATGATGTTGCACTATTTTCAACAACCCCAGGAGGTTTGCAGCATCAATTAAACATTTTGAAAGACTGCTGTAATGATTTACAGTTAAGTGTTAACATTAATAAAACTAAGGTGATGGTCTTTAGGTAAGGGGATTTCTGTCAAACAGGAACAATGGTATTACAATGGTATAAGGTTAGAAGTTGTAAATCAGTATTGCTATTTAGGGTTCAGTTTTACAACAAATTTTAGCTGTAAATTAGCTACAGAGCATTTAGTTACGAAGGGAAGGAAGGCAGTGGTTCAGTTAAACAAAGTCTTTCACAGGTATAAAGAGATGAACCTAGTACTTTCTTCAAGATTTTCGATACTAAGATTCAGCCAATTTTATTGTATTCATCAGAAATATGGGGCACAAACAGACTACAACATATTAAAAAAATTCATTTGATGGCATGTAAAGATTGTTATGAGTACCTGTAAGAACACCTAATAAGATGGTATATGGAGATTTAGGTAGCTATCCACTTTATGTCAATTCATGTACAAGAACCATTCACCTTCGCTGTCCCGTAGTCCCGTGGACTTGGGGGCACACTGAAGATTCTGCAACCAGCCTCCTCCACTCCCCATGGTCCTCTGCCTTCCGTAGTAGGTGTTCCACCCAAGGCCTGTCCACTCTCTGATGTTGTCTTCCCATCGTTTCCTCTGTCTGCCTCTTCGTCTCCCTCCCCTTACTGTTCCCTATAAGACTGTTGTGGCCAGTCTAGATGTTCGTGTGACGTGCCCGTACCACAAGAACCATTATGGTTAAACTATTGCAAATGGACTGGCTTTCTAGTGTATTGTTTTTAGTAACAAATACTAGAAAATGAACCCACAGTTTACCCTTTGATGTCGTTACAATACTAAGAGGTTGTACTAGTCAGGCGGTAAGATGGCGATGATTCATAACAAAACTATTCACTGTGTTTAGGTCTGGAATGACATTACTGTACTGTACAAGAATCACGCCAGACATCTTTTGCTCTTGTTATGAAATGCAGAAGGGATTTTGTTAACATTGTTTTTCTCCCTTTCTATTTGTCTCTGTCTATCTCTGACTCTATATCTGTATCTGTCTGTGTGTCTGTCTGTCTTTTCTCTATTTGTTTGTCTGTATGTCTGTCTTTCTGTCTGTCTCTCTCTCCTATCTTTTTCTCTTGTTCTTGGAGTACATGATTTTAAAAGTACAACAATTTATCCTCCGAAATCTGAATACACATACCTTCCTTTTGCAAAAAAAGCAAAACAAAACGGTCGCATACGCAAAATGTCACTATTTGCGAACCCTGGAGCAGTAGCCAAGGGTAGAGAGAAAAGTGCCACTAGATACACATTAAAAGGTAAAGGTAAAGGTGTCCCATAACCTTGGCGGTCGTAAGGGAGCGAGGCATCAGAGACCTCAGCTTCTCTAGGGACCAGCATATTGAGGGCGGTGCTCATCTCCTCTCCCTCACTGTTTTACCTTCCCTGACCCTAAAGAGGGCAGGTACCCATTTACAGCTGGGTGAACTGGGGGGGGGGGGGACTGTACTGAAGCCAAGGCGCGCAAACGGTCACCCATCCAACTGGTAACCACGCTCGACGCTGCTTAACTTGACTTGGGGAATGCGAGCGCTCTGACCACTTAGCTATCCCGCCCTTGTTACATACACATTACTGTTGAGAAATAATAAACGAAGCCCACAATGCATATTGATCCGTCAAAGAAAGCAATTCCATTTTGGTTGAGAGAAGAAAATATGATGAAAAGCGAAAGAAAGTAGGTTCATTGAGTGCATAACTAGGTTTTTTGTTCTCTGAAACGCACAGACATGTTACTGTGTGTGTGGATGTTACCAATAGTGAAGTGACTGTAATCAGACCAATGGTTACACATGTATTGATTCACCAGAGAACGGTCACTGTGTTTGCGTGTTTAGACTGGAATGGTTGGAGAAGAACAACCCGCTTCACCTTTC
>CM060328.1:58194519-58202019 GCA_030674155.1 Stramonita haemastoma
TTTTCTTTGCTTCTTTCTTTGATTCTTCTTCTTCGTCGTCGTCCTCTTTTTTGCATGTATTTAATTTTCTTTGTGTTTTCCTCTTTCTCCCTTTTTTTGTTTTTTTTTCTTCTCTTCGTTTTGTTTACGGGTAGATCTGATTTTTGTTTAGCATTCATGCTCATACTCCGTGTTTTTTTTTTTTATTTATTTTTTTTCCATCCCTGATATTTGGTTCTACCTAATCTTTTTTTCGGATTCTTCTTTTCTTCTTTTCTTCTTTTCTTTTTTTTTTTGTTGTTCTTTCTTTCTTCTTGTTCTTTTCTCTTCTTCTTCTTCCTTCTTCTTCTTCTTCTTCTTCTTCTTCTTTCTTCTTCTTCTTCGCAATTCTTCTCAATTCTTCTTCTTGCAATTCTTCGCAATTTTGTTCTTGTTCTTTTCTCTTCTTCGCAATTCTTGTTCTTCATGTTCTTCTTCTTGTTCTTGTTCTTGTTCTTTCTTCTTCTTCTTCTTCTTCTTCTTCTTCTTCTTCTTCTTCTTCTTCTTTTCTTCTAAACTGAACGAATGGCCACACATGTAGAGATTCTACTTTGCATCTCTATGACTCAAACCAAGAGTAATAAAAGTTATTATAGGGATCATTAGATGCCATGTGAATGTTCGATGCTGTACGTGAGTACAGCAAAAAGCTACTAGATTGTAGCTGAATGTTGATTATGTTCTTCATTATGTTATTGTTCCATTCGTATTGAATGAATACACCCCCTTGTTGACCAAAAGTTTTTTTTAAAAACATTTTTATTTTCACAAAACTTCTGCCTCATCAGTATGTTTAAGTATACAGACCAACAACAAACTTGGAGCTGATTTTGCGCTCCATCGTTGAAAACATACGTAGTAAGCAAACTGACAGGGGCCATAATTATTACCCTCATTCTTGATTTTGGGGTCACACTACATGAAACGTATCGTTTTAATGACAGACTATTTCTGACAAGCAAAATGGAGAGAGAGAGAGAGAGAGAGAGAGAGAGAGAGAGAGGAGAGAGAGAGAGAGAGGAGGAGAGAGAGAGAGAGAGAGAGAGAGAGAGAGAGAGAAACTATGTTTATGAACACAAAAAATACAAAAAAGAATAAAGATTATTAGTACCAGGTTGCTACAGACTGCACAAAGATTTCATTTGAAATATTTGTGTGCACTAAAGAAACGGAGGACAACTCATCGCATATTGATTCCCACGTAGAAAAGTCTTTTGTCTTTTAGATTGATCTTCATAGATGCTCACAATACAGCTTGCTTTTTGTATTGATCATGGTGTATTAATGCACATCCATGTGTGTGTGTGTGTGGTGTGTGTGTGTGGTGTGTGTGTGTGGTGGTGTGTGTGGTGTGTGTGTGTGTGTGTGTGTGTGTGTGTGTGTGTGTGTGTGTGTGTGTGTGTGTGTACTACAATCCTTTTTTTCATCAAACACCAAAGTAGCTGTACACATTCACTATATTCTTTGTTGAATATGTCTGGTTTAACACTTTGTTTCCTTTGCAAAAATACCTTTACAATAACTTGATCTCTGTTGTTGTTATTGCTTTTCTGTTACTGTTAGTCCTAGTACTATTGTAGATGCTTAAGAGAACTGCATTTCACATCCTGTGTGTACATCTACTTTAATGTTTGATAAAAAAAGGGATTTATTACACACACACACACACAACACACACACACACACACACTACACACACACATACACACGTACACACACACACTCAAACAACACACACATTCACACACACACACAAACACACATTACAAACACACACATTAAACACACAAACACAACACACACACACACAACACCACAACACACAAACACACACACCACGCACACACACACACACACACACACACACACACACACACACACACACACACACAACTTTTCCCTAATCCCCTCTAGTCCATAACACACTCTGATCGCTGCACACGCAGGCCGTTGTGAAACTAATCCTGCTGTGCTGTCTTGCCAAGCGACCAAGCGAAACCCACAAACAACTGAACTGGGTGACTGCCTGCACACAGAGTCCACACAACCTTAGGTACTAAATACGCAGAACATCTTACGTACACGTTAAAACCCGTTCCGGAAGAGTAGATCATTGTGTGTCGGTGGGAACGGATGATAAAATTGACAAAACTGCATACACACGCGGGGACTAGATGTAAAAAAGCATATGAGTGCTTATTCCGTTATCGTGAACATAAAAGATTGAAAAAAAAAAGAATAAATAAGATGCAAAAAAGAGAGAAAAAATGATAAATACACTCTTTTGTAACGACAGTTCTCATAACCTAGGTACTAAAACACGCTCCTTTGAACTTGAGGAACTGAAATACGCTCTTTGCAACAACAGTCCACACAACCTTAGGTACTGAGATACGCTCTTTACAAGTTTTAGGTAATAAAGTGCTCTCCTTCCAAAGACAGTACATAGCATACACTTTTAGGTATTGAGATATGCTTTCTGCAACGTTAGGTACTGGAGTACGCTCTTTGCGACTTAAGGTACTGAAATATGCTCTTTGCAACGACAGTCCATACAACTCTACTGAAGTAATCTCCTTGCAACGTTAGGTACTGAAATACGCTTTTTTTACGACAGTCCACGCAACTTTAGGTACTGATAAATTACACACTCCAACTCCTATCGCAAACATAACATGGCGGTCCTGTGGTCTGCAGTGATACACTGGTACTGAAAGCAAAAGGTCTGTAGGGTTCGATTCTCCTCTGAGTCTGGACTTTATTTTACCCCCATCCCCTACATTATGAGTGGTGGTCTGGATGGTTATCTTTTACATGAGAGGAAAATGAGTTTTCTCTCTCTCTCTCTCTCTCTCTCTCTCTCTCTCTCTCTCTCTCTTCTCTCTCTCTCTCTCTCACACACACACACACTACACACACACACATACACACACACATACACACACACATACATACATACATGCACACATAAATACATGCACACATACACACGGCCGCGCACGCGCGCACACACACACACACGCACGCACGCAGGCACGTACTTATATTCACTTTTATCTCCTCCTTCCCTTGTCCAGTCAAAAAATACTTGTTAGTGGATAGACGTTAAACGAAGACATACACATGCACGCACGCACGCACACAGCACGCACGCACGCACGCACACATACACATACACACACATACACACACACGCACCCACGCACACACAACACAACACACACACACACACACACACACACACACACATCATACAAACATACATGGTACTAGCAAAATTGTATAGGAAAAGTCCACTGTTTTGGTAAACACAACATACACAGTTCAATTAATATGTAATGACTATAGTTTGGAGCAACCACAATACAAGATACTAATATAACAATAACAGAAACCTGTTCTGCAAAGTTTTAGATACGTTAACGTAAATTTTTCAACCTCTCTCTCTGTATATGATCGTATCTCTCTGTCTCTATCTCTGTCTGTTTGTCTGTGTGTCTGTGTGTTCGTGTGTGTGTCTCTCTCATCCCCCCCCCACACGCACACACACACACACACACACACGTACACGCACACACGTACACGCACACACGTACACACACACACGTACACACACACACACGTAACACACATACACAAACACACACATACACACACACGTACACACACACTCCCCCCTCCCCCCCCCCCAACACACAAATAAAAAAAACGTTGCTGACGTGTATATGTCTCGAAGAAAAGAAGGAAAAGGTCTTGGCCCAAGGTATGCTTTTGTGTATTATGTGTGTATGGGGAAAGGGACAGGGCGTTTCTTTGTGGGAACTGCTAACAGAACTTAGGCTGTTCAGGCCTTCTTTTTTTCTTTCTTTTTCTTCTTCTTCGATTCCGTTCCGTGACCGGTGCTTCGGGTCTGTAGCTATTGAAAAAAGCCGAAACCTACATGGTACATTAAAATGTAACACACCCTTAGAGGTTGTATAGAACATTTCTTTCTATGATCACTTTCTTGTAGGATATTTCTTTTCTCTTAAAATGATTCCCTAAAACTTGGGTTTTTCCTTGTAGATTCTACACTATAAAGATTGCTTTGTGCTTGTATTTATTGAACTAAGCTGAAATGAACATGGTGTGTTAGAATGTAACACACAAAATCTAGTTTGAAGTGAGCATGTTCCTTAAATAATTAGTTTCTTTTAGTTTTTTTCTCCAAAATGAGTAACTTAAAAAAAAAAAAACCCATACAGTTCTGAACTGGTCTGTGTCTGTAATTATTGAAATAAGGTGAAATGTAGGCGGTACATTAAATTAAAAAGTACGAAACACCTCTAGTTTGAACTCAGCATTTTCCTTCAATGATCAATTTCTCGAATATTTTATCCAGAAATAAATTGCTAAAACTTCAGTGTTTTTATGTAAACTGTACATATCTAGATGTGTTTGTGCCTGTAGTTGATGAAATAAGCTGAGGGGTATGAGAAATGTCAAGTGTACCATACATGTAGTCTGTTGTGTCGATTTCTTTTTCTATTGAACTGTTACCTGTTGTCGTTCAAAAACTCATCGACTTAAAACTGCTTTCATATCACAAAAATGTGTCTTTAGCTTTGCATAAAGACGGAAATAGACAAATAAATAGATAGATGGGTGGATGGACGGATAGAGAGATAGATAGATAGATAGATAGATAGATAGATAGATAGATAGATAGATAGATAGATAGATAGATAGATAGATAGATGATAGATAGACAGATTGATTGATTGATTGATTGATTGATTGATTGATTGAGAGATAGATAGATAGATAGATAAATAGATAGATAGATAGATAGATAGATAGATAGATAGATAGATAGATAGATAGATAGATAGATAGATAGATAGATAGATAGATAGATAGTCAATATAAAGACATAGAGGTAGATGGATACATATATACATACATACATCAATACAGACAAAGATCACAATAGATAAAACAGAGAGAGAGCGACAACAAACATGGATGAACAGACCGCTGCAAGCAGACATGCACACAAACACAGACAGACAGACAAATAGACAGACAGACAAACAACCAGACAGACAGATAGACCGACAGACCGACAGACCAGTAACTCTTAACCAGCGAGTCAGCCAAAGATATATGCAAAACACACACACACACACACACACACACACACACACACACACACACACACACACACACACACACACACACACAAAGATACACACACATACACAAACGAAAAATATACACACACTCAAACACACACACACATACACACACACAACACACAGACACAGACACAGACACAGACACAGACACAGACACACACACACACACACACACACACACACACACACACACACACACACACACACACACACACACACACACACACACATACACACACTGTAACCAAGGTATCGATCATGCTCAATAATCCTTATTGGTAATAAAAGTTTCAGAGATGGGAAAATGAATGAGAGAGAAAAGGCACCGGTACGATCACAGGTTAATCGAGGACAGAGGGGGGAAAGAAAGAAAGAAAGAAAAAAAGACTCTGTGTGTGTGTGTGTGTGTGTGTGTGTGTGTGTGTGTGTGTGTGTGTGTGTGTGTGTGTGTGTGTGTGTGTGTGTGTGTGTGTGTGTGTGTGTGTGATAGAGAGTAGATGTGTGTATGCAATTCTCTGTGTGTGTGTGTGAGAGAGAGGGAGGGAGGAAGATAGGTAGATAGATAGATAGACAGACAGACAGACAAACAGAGAGACAGACAGACAGATAGATAGATAGATAGATAGATAGATAGATAGATAGATAGATAGATAGATAGATACATAGATACATAGAGAGAGAGAGATGGAGAGAGATAGAGTGATAGAGAGATAAATAGAGAGACAGAAAGAGATATAGAGAGAGACACAGAGAGAGGCAGTGACAGAGAGATGAAGACAGACAATAAAACAATTATAGAACGAAGACGAAGCAATGCAAGGTTATCTACATTGTACTGTTTCACACGGTAACCAAACGATATTAACAAACACTGTCTGTCTGTCTACCATATCTCTCTCTCTCTCTCTCTCTCTCTCTCTCTCTCTCTCTCTCTCTCTCTCTCTCTCTCTCTCTCTCTCTCTCTCTCTCTCGGGCTGGATGAAAACAAGTATGTGAAGATGATTCATTCATTATTTCATTCTCTCTGTCTCTCTGTGTCTCTCTCTATCCCTCAGTCTGTCTCTGTCTCTCTCCCCTCCCTCCCTCCCCCCTCTTTCTATTCTCTTTCTCTCTTTAAACTTGATTTGTTATATTGTAGTCCAAACTCTTTTCAATTCTTCCTTTACCTTTTCTTCTTTTTTCTGTGCATTATTGACTTTCTTTCTGAAAGTGAGAAAGCGCACACAAACGTATGGGCTTGTATCATCATAGCATTTTCTTTCTCTAAGATATGATGACGTAGACGTGTGTGCGTGCGTGCGTGCGAGCGTGTGTGTGTGGTGTGTGTGTGTGTGTGTGTGTGTGTGTGTGTGTGTGTGTGTGTGTGTGTGTGTGTGTGTGTGTGTGTGTGTGTGTGTGTTCTTTAGACAAGAAAGCGTATACCCGTAAGTAATATCTGTGTTGTAGTGTGTGTGTGTGAAAAAGTCTCGGCGTTTCTATACCAAAATGACAAACGTCGTTCTGTCAGGCTTTCGCTCACACAGTTCTTTGAGTCTTTCTGTGAGACGACATTCTAGAATTATGTGTATAGGGGCCTAGACACAGTCATAGATATGCAGACATAATATTATAGGCAAGTCACATATATATGTAAATCCATACATACAAAAAGGCAAGCACACACACAGACACCTACACCACACACACTTCACACCTTCAACACCTACACACACACACACACAACACAACACACTACACACTCACACTCACACACACACAAACACAAACCACACGCACACACACACACACACACACACACAACACACACAACACACACAACAACACACACACACACCATAACACAACGCACACACACAGACTGTGGGCACAAAGAACACGACAGAAGAGACAGACAGATACTGACTGAAAGAGGACGACGCAGAGAAAGACAGAGAGAAACACAAACAGCAAAGACGTAGAGACACAAACACAAACAGAGACACACAGACAGGCAGAGACACAGACACACACTGAGACAGGCAGACAGACAGAAAGACACACACACAACACACACACACACACACACACACACACACACACACACACACACAACACACACACATACACACACACGCAGAACATCTTGTGGACACGTTAAATCCTGTTCCGCTTTTCGTATGAGTAGGCCATCGTGTGCTGGTGGGAACAGATGACATTTACAAAAAAACTGCATACACACAGGGACTGGATGTAAAAAAAAGTACAAGAGTCCTTGTGCCATTATCCTCGATATAAAAGAATAAAAAATAAAAAATAAAAAAAAAAC
>CM060328.1:58207019-58209519 GCA_030674155.1 Stramonita haemastoma
TACATACATACACAGACAAACTGATAGAGTCAGAAAGAAAAAGCAAGCTATAAAAAGAAAAGAAAAGAAGATATTACACAGGAACACAAAAAAGAAAAACCCCTTCCCTTTCGCGCAAATATCATTCAGTCACAAAACTATCACATTCATTTCGCTATGCTCCATAGCAAAATCCGGTCGTCATTGACAACTCACTTCCAAACTGAGGGCAAGAAATATCTAACAAACACACACATAGACAAAACAGACACACAAAACACACAGACATACAACACACAGTCAAACAGACACACGATCTAAGCCATCGCACAGAACTCAACTGCCTTTGTTGTCAGGAAAAAGTAGTTTTTTTCCCTATGAATAAGCATACTCTGATTTGTTTTGCATAATTTTCTTCTGGTCCTGTTTGCATTACCATCTATTAAAGAGGGGTTGCTCCCTGCTTTGTTTGCATGGATGATTGATTGATTGTTTTTGATTGATTGATTGTGCCTGGTTGGTTGGTGTTAGCAGGTTGATTGGTTGGTTGTTTTGGTTGGTTAGTTGTTTGGTTGGTTAGTTGATTGGTTGGTACTTGTTTGGTTGGGTAGTTTGAGTGGTTGGTTGGTTTGATTCATTGGTTGGTTGTTTGGGTGGGTGGTGGGTGGTTTGGTGGGTGGGTGGTTGGCTGGCTGGCTGATTGTTGGTTGGTTAATTGGTTGGTTAGGTGGTTTTGGTTGGTTGGTTGCTTGGTTGGCTGGTTGGCTGACTGGCTGGTGGATTAGGTTTTGTATGTTTACTTTTATTGTATTTTGTTAATAACTGATGGTATCAAAGTTATGATGTAAATATTTGCAAGTCTATATTTTTGTCGACCTGTTTTGTTCAATAGTAAACGAAGCAATCAACGCATGCATATATTTTTTTTTAACCCATCGTTGCTTTCTGCCTATCTGCCAGTTCGCCTGTTGGCAGTGGGTCTGTGCACCTGTCTGTCAGTCTGCCATCGTCTGTCTGTCTGTCTGTCTTCGTCTGTCTGTGTACTTGCACACATGTCTGTAAGTAATCTGTGGCTGGATAGTGTTGCGTAACGATTGTCAGTGCAGGGGGTGTGACACAAATTAATTGCTATTCACGTTCACTGAGCCCAATGATTAAAAACAATGGGACAACGGCAGAAAAAGGAAGATGAAGAAGTGGGGGAAGGAAGAAGAATTGCAAAGACGAAGAAGAATTTAAGAAGAATTGCAAAAAATTTGAAGAAGAATTGCGAGGAAAAGATTGCAAAAAGAGAAGAATTGCGAAGAAGAATTGCTAAGAAGAAGGATTGCGAAAAAGAATGAAGAATTGCAAAGAAGAAGAAGAATTGCAAAGAAGAAGTAGAATTGCGAAAAAGAAGAATTGCGAGAAGAAGAAGAAGAAGAAGAAAGAATGAAGAAGAAGAATTGCGAAGAGAAGAAGAAGAAGAAGGAAGAAGTAAAGAAGAAGAGAAGAAGAAGAAAAGAAGAAAGAAGAAGAATTGCGAAGAGAAGAATTGCGAAGTAAGAAAATTGCGAAGAAGAAGAAGAAGAAGAAGAAGAAGAAAGAAGAAGAAAAGAAGAAGAACGAAGAAGAAGAAGAAAAGAAGAGAAAGAATTGAAGAAGAAGAAGAAGAAGAAGAAGAAGAAGAAGAAGAAGAAGAAGAAGAAGAAGAAGAAGAAGAAGAAGAAGAAGAAGAGAGATCAAATCAAATCAAATTAAATCAAATCAAATCAAAATTTTATTTCCAGATGGTGCATTGAGTAAGCAATGAATTTGATTTTTTTCATCAAGCCATCTATCTAGCAAAACAATAAAACAACAACAACAAAACAAAACAAGAAAGAAAAGAAAGCGCTTAAACAAACAGCTCTTAACCAAAGAACAGACAAACTAACAGAAATGAAGCAGCAAGCAAACAAGCAAAGTACAGCCAAGAAAACCCCACCCAAAAATATTTAGCTACAACATTGTTACAACTCATAACAATAACAGAGAGACAGAGACAGAGACAGAGACACACAGAGAGAGAGAGAGAGAGAGAGAGAGAGAGAGAGAGAGAGAGAGAGAGAGAGAGAGAGAGAGAGAGGAGAGACAGACAGACAGACAGACAGACAGACAGACAGACAGACAGACAGACAGACAGACAGACAGACAGACAGACAGACAGACAGACAGACAGGCAGACAGAGAGACAGACAGAGAGACAGAGAGACAGACAGACAGACAGACAAACAAACAGACAGACAGACAGACAGTGAGAGACGATGAGACAGAAAGAGACAGAGAGCGTATTCTATACGAAGTTGGTGTATTCAACTAGGACTCAAACAGAAACTGTCCCATTCTTTTAGACAATACGTATAACGAGGTAGTAAGAATTATATTTACACACACACACACACACACACACACACACACACACACACACACACACACACACACACACACATATATATATATACACAGAGACAAACGCACACACACAGAGACAAACACACAC
>CM060328.1:58214519-58222019 GCA_030674155.1 Stramonita haemastoma
TTTTGCTGGTTTTCTTTCCCCGTTTTTTCAGCAGTGTGATTTTGTTTATTGTAGTTTGATCCGCTTACTTTTCTACTGAAAAAAGTATTAGAGAAGAGGCATAACATGAATCAGTCTCTAAATGTTTGATGGTTAATGTCCTAATCATCAACAATATTTTCTCACTTTACTTAATTACAAATCAATCTGAATGACACTCGAAGATCTCATTCCTAACCGTGTATAACATAAAAATCTAAATCACACATGAAGGCCACAGTAGCAGAGTGTTGTAATACGGATCTCTCTCTCTCTCTCTCTCTCTCTCTCTCTCTCTCTCTCTCTCTCTCTCTCTCTCTCTTCTCTCTCTCTCTCTCTCTCTCTCTCTCTCTCTCTCTCTTGTATGTATGTATGTATGTATGTATGTATGTATGTATGTATGTATGTATGTATGTATGTATGTATGTATGTATATATATATATATATATTACATATATATATATATATATATATATAATATATATTATATGTGTGTGTGTGTGTGTGTGTGTGTGTGTGTGTGTGTGTGTGTGTGTGTGTGTGTGTGTGTGTGTATAACATCTGCTAATCCATCTACCACCGGCCTTAGGATCTCTCTGCCAGCCGATTTTGTCAAAACAAGTACTTCTATAAGTCAGCTTAATCAGGAATTGTCTTCAGGCTATCCAGGAGTACCCAGCTATATTTTGTGTCGGTAAAAGAAAGCAATGAGCTGTGCATATCTTGCGTTCGATCCCGGATTTGTAATTTGACCACAAAAACCCACATCGTTTAATCGTCAGCTAGTAACTGGTCCTACCTGTGTGTGGTAGTTATGAAAGAGGAACAGCTAACATTTATCTGCTGCTTTGTACCTGTTTCATCTAGCTCGTGTTTGAATATTATGTTGTATTTTTCGTGATATCATGTTTGTATGTTTACTGTTTTATATGTGTGGCTCGTAAACCGAGTGAATTTCTCTATTTTTTGAGAAAATAAAGTATTGGAATCTGGAATTTTGTAAACAAAATAAGTAATCTTGTTTCTGTTGATGTTCCGTACCTTTGTCTCTTGTTCTTCCTTTATCAAATCACTGAGGAGTCACTGGGGGGCAGCACTGGACTTTTTCAAGCCCTGTCTCTTTGGTCAAATAAACCTGGTGGAGCCTATTATTCTCCGGACACAGGGCGCATGCCGGGTATGTTTGTCTAGGGGACGGAATAGCCTAGTTAAGGGACGGGATAGCCTCGTGGTCAAAACATTGTGCTCGCAATTTTACCCCGGGTTTGATTCCCGTTCGAGGGGATTTTTCCCTTTGAGTTAACATCAGCGCTGACTCTACTCCCCCCTAAAGTCCTTCGGATGAGACTATAAGCCGAGGACCCGTGTGCGAACGCAGAACATCTTGCGCACACGTTAAATCCTGTTCCGCTTTTCGAAAGAGTAGGCCATTGTGTGCCGGTGGGAACAGATGACAAGATTGACAAAACTGCGTACACATGGGGGACTGAATGTAAAAAACACGAGTGCTTATCCCATTATCCTCGATATAAAAGAATAATGAATAAATAGATAAGTAAATGAATTTTTAAAAAACAAATATGTCTCCCGTAACCTACCAAACGCTGACACGAGTTACAGGATCTTTTAACGCACTAATGTGATCTGTGTTCGTATCTTTATACAGGAAGGGAATACACTGGCTGGTGTGTGCTTCAAGGTGACCCAGAGATCGTTAGTATGCGCTCGTGATCTGCAGATCACGAGCGCAATCGGCATCACTCTAACCACCAGACCACCCATCAGTTAACGAGAGATTTGGCAAGAAACTTGTATAGCGCAGTGCTGTGTATTGAAAACCATTAATGTGTGTTGTATTGTTAATTGTACGGTACAAACATGTAACCAATCTGAACGGATTCGACTACAGATTGCGAAATGTCTCTATTTTTCCCGTTTCTCTCCCTGTCTATATCTCTTTTCATCTGTCTGTCTGTCTGTCTGTCTGTCTGTCTGTCTTCGTTTCTATTATTCTGTTTGTTGATCTTTGACTCTTTGTCTGCTTGTCTGTCTTTTATCTTATATAATGTGTGTGTGTTTGTGTGTGTATTGTGTGTGTGTGTGTGTGTGTGTGTGTGTGTGTGTGTGTGTGTGTGTGTGTGTGTGTGTGTGTGTGTGTGTGTGTGTGTGTTTCTGTCTGTCTGACTGTCTGTCTGTCTCTATATATCTCTCTCTATTTCTCTTTCTTTATTTCGTTCTTCCTCTCTTCTTCTTCTTCTTCTTCTTCTTCTTCTTCGCAATTTTTCGCAATTCTTCGTCTTCTTCTTCGCAATTCCTCTTCGCAATTCTTCTTTTTCGCAATTCTTCTTCGCAATGCTTCTCTTCTTCTTCGCAATTCTTCTTTTTCTTCGCAGTTCTTCTTCTTTTTCTTTTTCTTTTATTTGATATTTTATACCACTTTATGTCACAGCAGATTTCTCTGCGTGAAATTCGGGCTCCTCTCCCCGGGGAGAGCGCGTCGCCACAAGTGCAGCGCCTACCCTTTATTTTATTTTTTCATCAGGGATGGTTTCTAAACACGACACCTGTGTGCATGCTGGTTTTTTTATATATAATTTTGTCATCCGCTCCTACCGGCACACGATGGCCTGCTCTTCCGAAAGGCGTAACGGGATTTTAACGTGTGCGCAAGATGTTCTGCGTGCGTAGGCACACGGGCCTCGGTTTCTTAGCCTCATCCGAATGACTTTGACATTCAGTTCGATTTTTCCTCAAACTGGGAAGAAAGGGCGAGGCTGGGTACGAACCCAGAAACTCACGGTTTACATATTGGCAGGTGAACGTCTTAACCATCCTGCACCGTCCTTCCCTCTTCTTCTTCTCTAACCATCGTCTTAACCATCCTTCCACCGTCTTCTTCTTCTTCTTCTTCTTCTTCTTCTTCTTCTTCTTCTTCTTCTTCTTCTTCTGCGCAATTCTTCTTCTTCAGCGCAATTCTTCTTCTTCAGCGCAATTCTTCTTCTTCTGCGCAATTCTTCTTCTTCTGCGCAATTCTTCTTCAAAACTAATTGATTTTCCGCTTCGCAGTTCTTTTTTTTTTTTCCTCTTTACAATTCTTCTTCTCCTTCTTTGCGATTCTTTATCATCTTCTTTTTCCTCGCAATTCTACACAAGGTTCCATCACAGTTCGAATTTTGTCTTCTATGCGTCCTTCTTATTCTTCGCATTCTTTCTTTCGCATTTTGTAAAGCAAACACACTGTTCAATTTCCGTGTTCAGGAGGCATTGGTTTTATGTTTTGCTGGATAGATGTTCAAAGCTGGCACTAAAGAATGAAGGGTGTGACAGATGTTTGTAGAAAGTCATTGAGCCTAAAAGTGCGCTTGCACGCACTCATCCGTATGCCTATTGTTCAGGTAAGGAAGGGAGGGTTCGTTTCTTTTGTTGGTTGGTTTGGTTTGTTGTGGTTGGTTTGTTGGTTTGTTGGTTGGTTGATTGCTTACTTGGTTGCTTGATTTGCTGCTTGAATTTTTAGGGGTGGAGGAGGAGAGAAGGAACGCTTTTGTGTGTGTGTGTGTGTGTTGTGTGTGTGTGTGTGTGTGTTGTGTGTGTGTGTGTGTGTGTGTGTGTGTGTGTGTGTGTGGTGTGTGTGTGTGTGTGTGTGTGTGTGTGTGTGTGTGTGTGTGTGTGTGTAGTTCTGTGAGTCTGTGTGTCTGGCTCTGTGGGGTTTTGTGTTTGTGTGGCCTGTGTGTTTCTGTGTAGCATTTTTCCCTGCTTTTTAGTCAACTGAGTTTCAATATCGTGGATTTATTATAAAAAAAAAAATTGCGTGTGCTAATTATTGATGAAATTTCACCTGCTGTACTTCTCAATTTTGAACATTTGATACCAGTTTAAATGGAATCCCTGTGTATTAGGACAAGGATGGTATACATGTTCGAAACCTGGTTCGATTATTCGAAAAGACATGCCGATGATCTGTTAAATGTGTGTGTAATTAAAAATGAATGTTTAAACAAATACACATGCTTATCAACGTACATGAAAAAGGGAAGCAATCCGAACATGCACACAACAACGACAACAACACTAACACTTACAACAAGCACAGCAGAAACACACACACACACACACCACACACACACACACACACACACACACACACACACACCACACACACACACACACACACACAACACACACACAACACACACACACACACACACACACACACACTACAAAGCAAAAAGTCCGTGTCGGAGTGTGCGGTGGTTCAAATCCCGTTTGGCCCCAAACTTTTCCCCCATCCATTAGACCATGAGTGGTGGTGTGGGTGCTAGTCTTTCGGATGAGACGATAAACTGAGGTCCAGTGTGTTACGCATGATTATTTAGCGCTCGTAAAAGAACCCACGGCAACAAGGGCGTTGTCCCTGGCAAAAGTCTGCAGAAAGCAGCCACTCTTATAGGGAAAACAAATATAGTTGCATGCAGGAAAAAGAAAAGAAAAAAACAATGGGTAGGCGCTGCACTTGTAGCGACGCGCTCTCCCCAAAGAGAGTAGCCCGAATTTTACGCAGAGAAATCTGCTGTGACATGAAGTGGTATAAAATAGAAATTAAAATAATAATAATAATAATAAAATAGACAGATCTCTCTCGACTCGTGGCCAGAAGACCCTTTATACTTGTGAAGTCCAGTACCATGCATGTACGTACTTGCTAACTATCACAGGTAAGTGTGTGATCAAGACGTGAAGTGATTCAGAGAGGTTCCTTCACCTGCCTGCCCTCTAAGCTTACTGAGCCGCCTCTCTTCCTGATCAGGCACCGAGACACATGGCACACACACGCCAATTCAGGAATAAAAGAGTGTTGAGTGATGTTTGGTACTAGTTTGTCTCTCTGCTTGTTTTGTTTTGTTTTGTTTCTTTGTTTGTTTTGTCTGTATGTCTACCAATTAACTTTTTTCTTTCCACCAGCCGCCATGGCGCAGTGGTTAGCGCCGTGGATTCCGGACTGGAAGGTCGCGGGTTCGAATCCCATAAGTCATAGGGATTTTTTCGGGCTCCGGCCGGCTCCTACCCAGAGTGAGTGTGCTGTGGGCTCAGTGGGGAGACTGGGACCACACAGTCGAGCTTCATCCACTTTACGGATGCGAATTTGAGAGTGTTGCTCAAATTACCTGACCAACACTGCAGGTGTCTGTATCTCTCGGGCCTGGTTGACGCCGGGATATATTATGACAGTAAGCGTAGAGAACAACCCTGTCAAGTAGTCTCAAAGCGGATGCACCTCCACAGCAGCATCATTACATCATCCTCATCATCATTGATCATCATGCAATAATAAAAATTGCCTCTGATTCGGTGGCCTCCGTGGCTCTGGTCTCATGGTGACCTCAGATTCGGTTTCCCCATACGCTTCTGTGCCTGTGGTGAATTTGTGTCAAAGCCTTTGGGGTTGGGGGTTCGTGGGGAGGCGGTCGTTGGAGGGACGTTGTGGTGGTCGCCACCTTGGGTGGGTGACTCACTCAGTCTGGCTCCGCGACTGAGCTAATACTGTCGTTAGTAGGGGGCTTAGTAGGTGGTGTCCTGCGTATGTTAGCTCAGAACAGGCACCACTGAACACCACCAAAGTGACCCAGCAGAAGTGCAGGGCCCCTCTGGCTGGTGGCCCCGCGGCGGCCTAATATTGATGGGCTCCCTGTGGGCTCCCGACCCCGGGGATGAGACATGACGAATCTGGGTATGGCTGTGGCGGGGAGATTGAGATGAGCGGCGTGGGAACAGCAGTACGAGAGCGTCACAGAAGACGAGGCAGCAAAAAAAAAAAAAAAAAAAAAAAAAAAAAAAAAAAAAAAAAACCTTTTTTTCTTTCCGTCTCTGTCGCTGATCAGGCACTGAGACACATGGCACACACACGCCAATTTAGGAATAAAAGAAGTGTTGAGTGTATGGTTCTGGTTTGTCTCTCTGCTGGTTTTGTTTGGTTTTGTTTTGTTTCTTTGTTTGTTTTGTCTGTATGTCTACTAATTAACTTTTTTTCTCTCTCTCTGTCGCTGATCAGGCATTGAGACACATGGCACACACACGCCAATTCAGGAATAAAAGAAGTGTTGAGTGGATGTATGGTTCTGGTTTGTCTCTCTGCTGGTTTTGTTTGGTTTTGTTTTGTTTCTTTGTTTGTTTTTCTGTCTGTCTACTGACTTGTTTTTTTTTCTTTTTGTCTCTGTTGCTCTCTCACTCTACTTTTCTGTCTCTCTATCTGTCTTTTTATCGCTCTGTCTTTGTCCCTCTTACTCTCTGTCTTTCTGTCTGTCTATCTGTCTGCCTGCCTGCCTTTCTGTCTGTCTGTCTGTCTGTCTGTCTCTCTCTCTCTCTCAGTATTTATAAGTGCCTCTCCTTGTCTCTGTTCAAAAGTAACTTGTTTTGTAAGACAAAATGACAGATCACAGTTGCAACTAGGAAATGACATTAGATGGTATTTAAACAAGCTTAAAACAAAATCGTTAGGAACATGTGCGTATCTGTTTGAATTCAGAACAAAACAGTATTAACCCCTCCTTGTAAAAAAAAGTGTATGTAAAAACACAAACTAATGTGAATAGGTTTTTTAAACTTATTTTTTTTATTCAGTAATGTTGTTATACATATTAAACAGACCATAACCGCAATAAACAAAAATACCAAACACAAGATAACCCAACTCTATTACAGAATAAAGACAAACAAGATATGCAGGCAAGTCAATACACAAACACTAAAATAATAAATTCATGAATAAACTCTGTCGAAAGGTAAATTAAAGCAAAATGAATTTTAAGAATGGCTTTTTTGTTGATTTTTTAAAACTGAATAAAGACTTTTTTTTCCTATTAACAATCAACATGTACGAAAGCTCGTAAACAAATAGCTTTTCCTTTAGCTTTGAAGGGAAAGGAAAGGAAAGGAAAGGAAAGGAAAGAAAGAAAGAAAGAAAGAAAGAAAGAAAGAAAGAAAGAAAGAAAGAAAAAGAAAGAAAGAAAAAAGAAAGAAAAAAAAGAAAGAATAAAAAAAAAAGAAAGAAAGAAAAAGAAAGAAAGAAAGAAAGAAAAAAGAAAGAAAAAAAAAGAAAGAAACAAAGAAAGAAAGAAAGAAAGACGGAAAAAAAGAAAAAAAGAAAAAAAAAGAAAGAAAAAAAGAGAAAAAAAAAAAGAAAGACAGACAGACAGACAGAAAGCAAAAAAATCTCCAAGTCACTGAACAACTATACTCTATCATGCTTGACTTTGGTTGTGTGCAATAGAAAAGTGGACAGAGTATAATACATGTTTTAGACGGTATGTTAACTCAAAGCCACCAGGGGGAAACAAACGAGACTGCATTGGCTGAGTATATATAACAATCAACAACGAAGCGAAACCAGACACCAAAAACCTCGCGCGCGCGCACACACACACACACACACACACACACATACACACACACACACACACACACACACACACACACACACACACACA
>CM060328.1:58224519-58229519 GCA_030674155.1 Stramonita haemastoma
GGCAGAGAGAGAGACAGACACACAGGCAGACAGACACAGAGACAGACACAGACACAGAGAGAAAGTTCAGACCAGTTTTCAAACTTACAGAAAAAATGCATTCATAAAGCTTTTATCCCCTTAGAGGGCGTTTACACGGAAGTGACAAAAAGCGCATTGCATATCAAACACCCACATATTTATGGCAGATACATGTTTGGCCTTTAAAGGTTTTATAAAAAATAAAAAAACGCAGCAAAGCATTTTGCAAAGTATTTGTCAGTTGTTGACGCTAACGGCATAAGCTTGAATAAACATGGCTGTGCAAAATGTCTGTATGAATATATATATATTTTTGTTCTCTCTTAATGTTCCTTAAACCTGGACTTTTAAACACAGAATGAATTCTATCTTCAGTGTAAAATGGCATAGATTTCACATCAAATCTTCAGGTCATGGCTGATTAGAGCAAACACGGTGAATTAAGATATCAGGAAAGGAAAAAAAACACATGGCGAATCTGGCTCAATGTACCATCTGGAAATAAAAAGTTTGATGATTGATGATTAATTGGCTATGGTAGCTGGGGTGGATAGGTTAAATGCGCTGGGTAAAGTGGTGATGTCCCATAACCTGTTTGGTCGTAGGAGAGCGAGGCGTCAGACCTCAGCTTCTCTAGGGGCAGCATGTTGAGGGCGGCGCCCATCTCCTCTCCCTCGCTGTTTTACCTTCCCTGACCCTAAAGAGAGCAGGTACCCATTTACAGCTGGGTGAACTGGGGGAACTGTACTTGTAGCGATCGCGAAGGCGCGCAAACGGTCACCCATCCAATGGGCAACCACGCTCGACGCTGCTTAACTTTGGCTGGGGGAAAGCGAGCGCTCTGACCACTGAGCTATCCCATCCCCAACGACTCGCCTAGTCTCCCCTAATCTTACACTGACCACAACAATACAAAACCAACACAACCTCTGACACAACACAAGGACGACACAAACACTCTACAGCCCCTGTTTGTTCTATCTTCTCAAACCCTTGAGATTAAACGGAATGGTAATGCCAACTGTGAAGAGACTGAATAATGGCCAGCAGGCTGCTTTAGCTAATCCTGCCAATCTGCACTGCAGGTAGGGCGTGTGTGCTTCTGCCCTGCCAGGCTGTACTGTGCTGCAATGTTCAGCTTCAACACTTACATACATACATACATACATACATTACTACTACGTACGTACTACGTACTACTACGTACGTACGTACGTACTGCGTACGTACGTGTCGTCGTGCGTGCGTCGTGCGTGTCGTACGTATACGTACGTACGTACGTACTACGTACGTACGTACGTACTACATACATTACATACATACCATACATACATACTTACATACATACATACATATACATACATACATACATACATACATACATACATACATACATACATTACATACATGCATGCATGCATAGCATACATACATACATTACATACATACATATACGCGCATACAGACACTTTTCAGAAGAATAGGCAGTGCATACCGGTACAACGAATGACGAAATAAAAACCAAACCAACAAAGCATGCACTCTATGTAGTGATTGTTTATCCGCCTTTTCAGAAGTCGGCATGTGGCGCTCTAAATTGTGGTAAAAAGTGTCTCATACGCAAAACTATTAAATCTATCTATCTATCTATCTATCTATCTATTCTATCTATCTTATCTATCTATCTATCTATCTATCTATCTATCTTATCTATCTATCTATCTATCTATTCCTTAGTCTGGCGACCGTGGCCGTGGGGGCACCCCTGAAGACTTGACAACCAGTTCCCTCCATTGCTCTCTCTGTTCTGCCTTTCGCAAGGTTTTGTTGAGTTCTTGGCCTGTCCATTCGCTGATGTTGTCCTCCATCTCTTCCTTGGCCTGCCTCTTTTTCCTCCTCCTTGGACAGTGCCTTACAGTATTGTTTTTGCTAGTCCTTTTGATCTTGTGACATGTCCGTACCATTTAAGCTTACGCTTCTTTATGACTGATAGAAGATTTTCGTAGGGACCAATGGGTGGGGAAAAATTGTCTCACACGCAAAACTTTACCAGTGGTGAGTAAACCTCGGAGATTTAGCCGAGAAACAAAAACAAAACAAAACAACCCCCCCCTCCCACCCCAAAGTCCCTTCGAACAAACAATCAGTGGAGATTCAAACCCACATCTTCAGTCCCAGTCACAGCAGGAATTCTACGTTCTAACCACTAGGCCAGGCATTCTTGTTGCCCACAGGCAATCTGCAGGGAAGTTGATTCACAGCCAGTTAATCTGGTCCAAATTGGAGGAGGCGGAGCAGAGAGAACTAACCCCTGTTTTACAGGTGTTTGACCCTCGCAGAATCTTATGGTCGATCGCCGAGTTAGGCCTGAGTGGTTTCTGGGTTTGCTTTAAGTCGAGTACGGTCTATAAAATCAAAACTGCACTGCTTTGATCCGCGCTGAGAGTCCTTGAGTCCCAAATAGTCATAAAAAATATATTGTTGTGTTATGTGGTACAGAGTGTGGTGTTATGGCACGTAGTCGAGTGGGTGAGATCAACAGACTTCTCTGGCTAATCTTCATACTCTCCACCCCCTCCTCCCCTCCCTCTTTCCTCCTTCCTCCCTAACTGCATTTCGAGGATCTGCTACCTCGTGGTTCGAATCCCGATAGATTTGATATCAGAGGTTAACACGCTTTTCGCCTTCTAGAGCATCGTATGTAATGAAGGTAAAGGTTGTCCCACAATCTATAGGGTCGTGGGAGCGAGGCATCAGAGACCTCGGCTTCTCTAGGGCCAGCATATTGAGGACGGCGTCCATCCCCTCTTCTTCGCTGCTTTACCTTCCATGAGCCTAAAGAGGGCAGGTACCTATTAATTTACAGATGGTTGCATTTGGGGACTGTACTGAAGCCAAGGCACGCAAACGGTCACCCATCCACTTGGTAACCACGCTCGATGCTGCTTAACCTTAGCTTGGAAAAAGCGAGTGCTCTGACCACTGAGCTATCCCGTCTCCCTGAGCGCCATATGTACAAACCAGTGCAGTAAACGCGCAGGTTAAATATCCCGCATGTACTGGCTCTGTCAGCAGATCAATGGGCTTTCTATCAGAACAGTCCCGAGATAGCAGATTGTCAGTTCAAATTTTTATGCATCTGCTTGACTGAGAATACAGACATTTTTTCTCTCGCTTTATTTTTTGTTAAAGATCTTTAAAATCTACCAAGGTGTAGAGCTCTTTTAACCTTATGCCCCATTGCAAATGCAGAAGTTAAATATGCACGTTAAAGATCCGTAATTCTTGTCCAGTACACTAACAGTGGGGAGGGGATAGCTCAGTGGTCAGAGCGCTCGCTTTCCCCCAGCCAATGTTAAGCAGCGTCGAGCGTGGTTACCAACTGGATGGGTGACCGTTTGCGTGCCTTGGCTTTAGTACAGTCCCCCACTTCACCCAGCTGTAAATGGGTACCTGCCCTCTTTAGGGTCAGGGAAGGTAAAGCAGCGAGCAAGAGGAGATGGGCGCCGCCCTCAACAAGCTGGCCCCTAGAGAAGCTGATGTCTCTGACGCCTGGCACCCCTATGGCCTTATAGGTTATGGGATACCTTTACCTATTTTTCTTTCTACCTTTTTACACTACCAGTGAGTTACAGATGCATGCAAATATCTGGATTGTGTCCAGTGTGTCGCTACTTCATCAAAATAGAACATTTCTGCTTTTCAGTTTTTAAATAAAAAAAAGTTAAAAGAAAGGTAATGTATCCCATAACCTATGTGGTCATAGGGTAGCAAGGCATCACAGACCTTAGCTTCTCTAGGGGTCAGTAAATTGAGGGCGGCACCCATCTTCTCTCCCTCGCTGCTTTACCTTCCCTGTCCCTAAAGAGGGCAGATACCCATTTATAGCTTGATGAACTGGGGGACTATAATGAAGCCAAGGCGCGCAAACGGTCACCCATCCAGAGAGAGAGAGAGAGAGAGAGAGAGAGAGAGAGAGAGGAGAGAGAGAGAGAGAGAGAGAGAGAGAGAGGAGAGAGAGAGAGAGAGACAGACAGACAGACAGACAGACAGACAGACAGACAGACAGACAGACAGACAGACAGACAGACAGACAGAGACAGAGACAGAGAGCAACAAAGCAAAAAAGAGAGAGAAGGAAAAACTAGCAACATGTAACATAACCATGATCCCAATAACATATCAGTACGAAGCGGTAAACAACTACACTACAACAACAGATTAATTCACCCTGCCATCTGACTCACAAACCGTACCAAACGACAGAGAGAGAGAGAGAGACAGAGAGAAAACCGAGAGTGCTTTTAGGAAACGAAAATAAAAGGTTTGGCTTAATAGATGATAATGGGTTCACCTTAAGTGAAACAGGTAAAGGTGTCCCATTACCTAACGAAGAGGTTGACTCTGCCCAAACACGGGGTCAGAAAAAGGAACGGTCGTGTTTGTTGTGATATGACTTCTTACTTAACTCCTTGAGGAGTCGCTAGGGGGGGGGGGGGAGTCAGTGTACTGTGTTGATCTGTTCAGGCAGGGGCTCATGGGGGAACATGGTGGAGCCCATAACTCTTCGGGTGGCATGCTGGGAAGGTTTGTGTCATTCGTCTTACTGGTCCTAGCTGGTTTATTCTCTCTCTCTCTCTCTCTCTCTCTCTCTCTCTCTCTACTCTCTCTCTCTCTCTCTCTCTCTCTCTCTCTCTCTCCTCTCCCTCCCTCCCTCCCTCCCTCCCTCCCTCCCTCCCACTCTCCCCCACCTCTCTCTCTGTTTCTCTCTCTGTGACTCTCACCCTCTAACACACACACACACACACACCACACACACACACACACACACACACTAAAACACACACACACACACACACTAAAACACACACACACACACACACACACACACACACACACACACTAAACACACACACACACACTAAAACACACATACACACACACACACACTCACACACTCACACTAAAATACACACGCA
>CM060328.1:58239519-58244519 GCA_030674155.1 Stramonita haemastoma
ACAGAGAAACAGAGAGAGACACACAGACAAATTCATTCATTCGTTCTTTTTATTTCGAATTAATGGAATAAGCACTCAAGTATTTCTTTTACATCCAGTCCCTGTATGAATGCAGTTTTCTAATTTGTCACCCGATCCCAATGGCACATGATGGCCTACTTTTTCGAAAAGCAGAATGGGTTTTAACGTGTGTGCAAGATGTTCTGCGCGCGTTCACATACGGGACCTCAGTATATAGTCTCATCCGAAGAACTTGGGGGGGGGGGGGGGGGGGAGTGAAGTTGGCACTATTGTTAACCCAAGAGGAAAAATCCCCTTAAATGAGATTCGAACCTGGATCAGCATATACGAGCGCATAATTCTAACCGCCAGGCTATCCCGTCCTGACAGAGACAGGCAGACAAGCAAGCAGACAGACAGACAGGTAGACAGACAGGCAAAACACAGACACACAAACAATTGGACAGAGACATACACATACATACACACACACACACACTAAGAAGGATCTTGAGGGAGGGCGACTGTCAGATTTATGCAGTCTGAGGCAGTGTTGTGTTAACGAGTCATCGATTGATTGCCTCCCCTGCCCTGTCGTGAGTTATGGGCCTTTGTCACGCCACCTGCGGGTTGGGAGTTTTGTCGCTCTTTCTTTGTGAAGTTAAGGAAAGGAAGGAAGAGACAAAATGGGGGCCATGTTTGCCCTCTTGGCACGCAAGTTTGCGTTTAAGCTGTTGCTTGTTTAGTACCTACTTGTTGTGTATGATTAGGTTCCTTGGGAGTTCGGCGGTCCTTTTTTTTTTTTAGCGATTAAGCAGGGGTAGATGTTTAGTCTGTGAAAAGGTTATGTTTTGTGTTGGTCATAGTTTTCTTCACACGTGGACTTCTCTCTCTCTCTCTCCTCTCTCTCTCTCTCTCTCTCTCTCTCTCTCTCTCTCTCTCTCTCTCTCTCTCTCTCCGACCTACATCACACACACACACTTTTTTTCTATTCCTTTAATTCATAGTATCGTGATATTGTTTCTCATCATCTCACTATGCATATGACATCACAAGGAAACTCCACAGAAGCTACATAGAGTGGCTTCTTCCTGTCCTGAGGGCCACAAAGGCTATTGTTACCTCAATGTCAACATTAGACACAAGCTGGGACAATACACGGCCTTTCTCACTCTATACCTAGACCAGAAAGGTATTCAGATGTTGTTTGTTGCTTTTTTTTTGTCATATGAGAGTGACAGAGAGAGAGAGAGAGAGAGAGAGAGAGAGAGAGAGAGAGAGAGAGAGAGAGAGAGAGATTGAGAGAGAGAGAGATTGAGAGAGAGAGAGAGAGAGAGGAGAGAGGAGAGGAGAGAGAGAGAGAGAGAGAGAGAGAGAGAGAGAGAGAGTCAAGTCAAATTCTTTTATTTCGAGGTTAACGAATAAGCACTCATGTGTTTACATTCAGTCCCCGTCCTTATCAGGGATAACATCAATTTTAAAAACATCTCTAACATCAACAACAACAATAATAAACGAAATAGCAAAAACGAGAGACAACAAGAACAGTAGAAAACTGAAGACAAGATACAAGGACAGAAAGACAATAATAAAATAACAAAAAGCACACACAAGAATTAAAATCAGAAATAAACAATCAAATGATGATTATCATAAAAATGATGCAAATACGTAAGTATCAAACAAAAAAATATAACGGGTTAAGCAACTAAAAACATCATAGCATCCCCATAATTATGTCAACATAATTTGTCGTAAAGTCATATTTTAGTAAAATGGAGGAAAAAAATTAATTAGTATATTCATTATGGGAAAAGAAAATATTACCAACAACAAATTACATAAAATATTAAAAGAGAAGAGAGAGGGCACACACACACACACACACAACACCACACGCACGCGCACGCACGCACGCACGCACGCACGCACGCACGCACGCCACACACACACACACACACACACACACACACAAGGTGTGAAGTACTGGGACATGACATAAGCACTGAAGAGGCATGGAGCCAGATTCACGCAATCTGACACACTGTTGTGTTAACTAGTCATCGATTGATTGCCCCTGCCACGAGTTATGGGCCTTCGTCACGCTACATACGGGGTACTGAATTAGTTGTTCTTGTTGGGTGTTTATTTTGTTTTTTTTTTTTAACCAAGTGGGTTTTTTATGTTTTTTGATTCGCTGATATCTTAGTCTGTGCTTTTGATTAATGAAATTTTTGCTTTTTTTCATCCTTTGTTTTGTAAGGTTAGTGAATGTGTTGCTTTGTTTGTTAGAGAGAGAAATGAACTCTCTCTCTCTCTCTCTCTCTCTCTCTCTCTCTCTCTCTCTCTCTCTCTCTCTCTCTCTCTCTCTCTCTCTCTCTCTCTCTCTCTCTCCCTCCCTCCCTCCCTCTCTCTCCCTCCTCTCTCTCTCTCTCTCTCTCTCTCTCTCTCTCTCTCTCTCTCTCTCTCTCTCTCTCTCTCTCTCTCTGTGTGTCTCGGTCTCACTTTGTTGCTTTTGCACATGGTTGTAATCAAATGTTAATAGTTCTGCTGCATTTTAAATACTTTTATAAGGTTAGAGAATTTTGTTGTGCTTTATTTCTCTTTGATTTTTAAATGTTAGATAATTTGTCATTTTTACACTGTAGTTTTTTAGGTTGGTTAGTTGGTGTGTTGCTTATTTTAGTCCGTGGTTTATAAGGTCAGTGATTGTGTGACCTCTTTACCCATTATGTTTCTTTTTTAAGTTCAGAGCATTTGAGGTTTTTTTGTTTTGTTGGTTTTTGTGTTGTTTTTTTTTGTTTTTTTTTAACACTTTTTGTTACTATATTTGCCGCTTTCTTTCCCTTTGTTTTTTTCAAGGTCTTGGTTTCTTTTTCTGACTTCTTCTCCTTCTCCTCCTCCTCCTTTTTCTTCTTCTTCTTTTTCTTCTTCTTCTTCTTCTTCTTCTTCTTCTTCTTCTTCTTCTTCTTCTTCTTCTTCTTCGCAATTCTTCTTCTTCGCAATTCTCCTCCTCCTCCTCCTCCTCCTCCTCCTCCTCCTCCTCCTCCTCCTCCTCCTCCTCCTCCTTCTTCTCCTTCTTCTCCTTCTTCTTCTTCTTCTTCTTCTTTAAGATGAATTTGTTGCAGCTTTTGCAGTTTATAATTTTTATCTTTTATTTTTTATTATTTCACATAATTTCATACGGCACACCAATGATTGAAATGCACATATGTACTGACTCTGTGCAAGTGTCTTGTCAAATCCATAACTGGCGTGTGTGAGGATGGAAAGTTCCAGTGCAGGGAATGATAACACATGTCCCCAGGCTGATTCTTTATTCCAACGGACAGTAAATATTGCATAAAAAGCTTAAAAAGGTCGGGTTCGCAGAAAAAAAAATCTCACCACTGGTGAACCCCAGTAGCTGTTAGGATAATGATGTGAAGATTATATATTGTGCTGGGTGTTGTACAAAAACAAAACAAAGCGCTTGCATTCAAATCATTCACGCGCATGCAACCATTCAGAAATAAGATTTAAAAATTTTACATTTACACACACACACACACACACACACACACACACACACACACACACACACACACACACACACACACACACACACACACACACACAAACAAACACACACACACACACATACACACAAATATAAACACAAACACACACATAATAACACGCTAAGGCAAGGTAATGGAGGTGGAGGGGATTGATTGAAAGAAGTCCTGGACAGATGTGAAATGTAACGAGGGAGGAAGATCCTAGGTAGGAAATAAATGTGTCTTTAGGTTGGAGTTGAAAGTATCAAATGACAGATTTTGGCGAAGGGAGAGAGGGAGGTCATTCCAGATAGATGGACCCGAAATAGTGAAAAACCGACGGTCGACACTGGACTGGTTGAACCTGGGTATTTTTAAGCACATGGTATCTAGATGCAACACAACGGAGGGAACGAAAAGGAGTGAATAGGTGAAGACAGTCACAGATATAGGAAGGTGCAGTCTCGTGTAGACATTTGTAACAGAGGGTAACGACTTTGTACTCTACTCTTTGTGCGATAGGCAACCAGTGAAGCGATCGTCGGAGAGGAATGATGTGTTCAGATTTTTTTCCATCTTAGGTCAAGTCGAGCCGAGGGTCGACACCCCACCCCCACCCCCAGTAAAAACCCAAACCAAACAAACGAAAAACCCAGTTGATATTCTTATTCCGGTCCCTATGACCGCAGATCCCAAAGCATCAACTATTGATTTGAATGTAACTGAAGAACCCGGGACAGCTCGTTATAGCTTGTTGTTCAAGCAAGACACACAAAACCAATATTGTCATTATAGATCAATACTGTGTGTGTGTGTGCGTGTGTGTGTATGTGTGTTCGTGCATGTGTGTGTGTGTGTTCGTGCATGTGTGTGTGCGTGTGCGTTGCGTGCGTGCGTGTGTGGTGTCTGTGTGTGTGTTCGTGCATGCTGTGTGTGTGTGTGTGTTGTGTGTGTGTGTGTGTGTGTGTGTGTGTGTTGTGTGTGTGTGTGTTGTGTGTGTGTGTTTAGTGTGTCTGTGTTGGTGTCTGTGTGTGTCTGTGTGTGTCTGTGTGTGTCTGTGTGTGTGTCTGTGTGTGTATGGCTATTGACACGCAAGAAAGGCGCTTTGATATGACGTTATTATGGTTTATTTTTATACTGTGTTTAAAAGAATATCCTGCTCCGCGGCTTTGTCGATTATGCACTGGCTTTAACTGTGTTTTTTTCTTTCCAGACGAAACTTTGTAGAGAAAAGCAAAGAGAAAGAGGGGGGAGGTACATGGGGGTGAGGGTGGGGGTAGAGATTGGGTCAGGTGAAAACACTGGCCGCTGTAAAGTGTGATAATACAAGACAAATAGTCAATGGAACAAAGCTTTCAGTCGTCTCAAAGGAAAACATATATGCTAACAATGATGACAACGAGGACGACAAAGCCACGACAACGATGACGATACTGCTGCTGCTGCTGCTGCTGCTGCCGC
>CM060328.1:58254519-58299519 GCA_030674155.1 Stramonita haemastoma
CTTCTGTTGATTGTTTTTTTTAATTCATATATATAATATTTGGGGCTTATAACCCACGTAATTTTTTTGTCTTTCTGCTTTTGCTTCTGCTGCGGCTGTTAGTGTTACTTCTGTCAGAGAACTAGTGTTATCTTTCTGTGTATGCATACTGATCAGTGTTCAGCTTTGTGTTATGTTTCGGACAAAAACATTGCTGTGGGATGAACCTGCCAACAAGTTAGCTAACCACAGCAAAGACATAATTATTATACAAATGAATGAATGGTAATTACCATTTTGAGCATGTTGAGGGTTATGTACATGTACATACACAAACACACACATACACACACATACATTTAAATACAAAACACATACTAACACACACAAATACAAACACACAAACACACACACGCACGCACGCACATACGCACACACGGACACACACACACACATACACACACACAAACACACACACACAAACACACAACAACATGCATCTAAATACAAAATACACACACACACACACGTGCGCGCAGACAGGCACACACACATACACACCCAAGTATAAACACATGCAAACATGATCGTTCACGTTCGCGTTCACGTTTGCGCGCGCGTGCACACACACACACACACACACACACACACACACACACACACACACACACACACACACACACACACACACACACAGAGAGAAATAGAAACATAGGAGAGTTAGACAGACAGACAGAGAAACAGACAGATAGACAGACAGGCAGACCAACAGACACACAGAAAAAACATATACAGAGACAGAGATAAACAGAAACAGAAACGGAGACAGACAGACAGACAGACAGACAGACAGACAGACAGACAGACAGACAGACAGACAGACAGACGGATGGGAATAAGAGGATGACCAGCGGATTGAAAGCAGCTTCGGTCACGCGAAACTTTGAACGTCAAATTTCAATCTGAGGATTTAAAGTGGTGTAATTTCATTTTCCCAATCTCTCTCTCTCTCTCTCTCCTCTCTCTCTCTCTCTCTCTCTCTCTCTCTCTCTCTCTCTCTCTCTCCTCTCTCTCCTCTCTCTCTCTCTCTCGTCTCTCTCTCTCTCTCTCTCTCTCTCTCTCTCTCCTCTCTCTCTCTCTCTCTCTCTCTCTCTCTCTCTCTCTCTCATAAGCGTCAACACCGTTCTCAGCGTCAACGTTTTCATCGTCGTCGTCGTCGTCATCATCATAATCATCATCATCATCATCACCACCACCACCACCACCACCACCACCACCACCACCACCACCACCACCACCACCACCATCATCATCATCATCAACATTATCATCATCATCATCATCATCACACGATAAACAGAGCTATCTACCTAAACAGCAAAAAAATACAAACAGGCCAATACGTAAACAAACACACAAATAAACGACCAGTAGCACTACTACCTCATCTGTGATTCTACAGCACACAACACCAACAGAGGCAACCAGCCACCTGAAACAAATAACCTAACAACACAACAACACAACACAAGCGGTAACTAAGCAATGGCCCTTTTGGTATCTCTTCCTGCCCTGTTCAATGAAATAGTGTAGTGGTTTGTGTGTCGTAAACATCATCAGATGGTTTCTATTTATTTTTATTTTATTTTATACCTCTTTATGTCACAGCAGATTCCTCTGCGTGACATTTTGGGCTGCTCTTCCCGGGGAGAGCGCGTCGTTTCAGGTGCAACGCCACCCATTATTTTTTTTTCCTGTTTGAAACTGTATTTGTTTCCCTATTAGAGTGGCTTCTTTCTACAGAATTTTGCCAGGGACAACCCTCTTGTTGCCGTCGGTTCTTTTACGTGCGCTAAATAACGATGTGTAACACACGGGACCTCGGTTTATCGTCTAATCCGAAAGACTATCGCCCAGACCACCACTCATGGTCTAATGGATGGGGGAGAAGTTTTGGGCCCAAACGGGATACGAACCACTGCACACTTCGACCCGGACTTTTTGCTTTCTAGGCAGGCGCGTTACCTCCTAGACCACCGATCCTTGTTAGTCCCATATACGGAAGACTTAGTGGAAAAGAGTAAGTTCCAATGCTAACTCCAGAGGGAGAAAAACAACTTCTCAAACGACTACATCAGCAAGATTCAAACCCGCAACCACACTTAATATCAAAATCCTGAACTCGGCATTCTAACCGCTCGGCTAATCTACCCAGATTAATCAGTCGATAGTTCAAAACCATTCCAAGGGGAGGGGGGTTGGTGAGAGGAGGGGGGGGGATGTAACGTTACGATTGTGTTGCTGTCATCCTCCTGTCATAGTTATTTGCTTTTCTTCCCTGTGTTGGTGAGTGGTGCGTGGGGGTTGAGTGTGTGTGTGTGTGTGTGTGTGTGTGTGTGTGTGTGTGTGTGTGTGTGTGTGTGTGTGTGTGTGTGTGTGTGTGCGTGTGTGTGTCTGTGTGTCTGTGTCTGTGTGTCTGTGTGTGTGTGTCTGTGTGTGTATGAATGTGTGAGAGAGATACAGACATACAAACAGACAGACAGACATACAGAGAGAAAAAGAGAGAGAGGCAGACAGAGACAGAGAGAGTGAAAGAGAGAGAGAGGGGGGGGGGAGACAGACAGACAGGCAAACAGACAGACAGACAGACAGAGAGACAGACAGACAGACAGACAGACATACAGACAAACATACAGAGAAACAGACACATACAGAGAGACAGAGAGAGACACAGAGACAGAAAGACAGACAGACAGACAGACAGACAGACAGACAGACAGACAGACAGACAGACAGACAGACAGGCAGACAGACAGAGAAAGAGAGAGCTGTAGCTATTTAATACCCCACACTCCTGTCTCTGTTGTCTCGGGTTTCTGTTTGTGATTGTGCCCGTTTATGGATAGGGAGAAAGTGGTGTGTGTGTGTGTGTGTGTGTGTGCCGCGCGCGCACGCGTGCGTGCGTGCGTGCGTACGCACGTGTGTGTGTGTGTTTGTGTGCGTGCGTGTGTACATGCGTGCGCGCACGCGTGTGCGTGTCAGGGTAGGGAGAAGGAGGGAGGGAGGGATGGAGGGAGGAGTTTTTTCCCGTTCAATAATTTAACAAGCATTTAATCACCACGATTAAACTTTGCTCTCCCCATAATTATGATTCCATCCGTTCCCAAACCAGTCTCCATGTGATGATAGAGAGGAGGATCCACAGGAGAGGCAGGTTCAGATGAAACTGCGTGGGGGAAAGAGATTCCAGGGGGTGGGGGGTGGGAAAGGTGGAGGAGGGGGGTGGGGGTGGGAGATTGGTGGAGGGCATGTATGAGAAGAGGGGACTATGTTCGATTCCCCTGAAGTCAGGGTAAATGTGACGTCAATGGCAGTGTCCACAATGCTCTTTGTGTTTTGTTTTGGGTTGGGGGGTTTACAGGAAAATTGTATATATTTTATCTCTCCACTGAGAACACTTACAGACATAAACTCTTCCTAGCTATCAGATTAGATGTCAGTGGCTTTCATGTCACACTTGCACACATCCTTGAAGCGTGGTGCTGGACCCCCTGAAGAACAGTGTTGATTATTGTGTTTGATATCACTCATTGTGAATGGAAGTTACATTGAAGAACAACATAATTGTGTCAATCTGTCATCTCAAAAAAAGAAAGGTCGGTCATAATTCTAAGAATCCGCACTGGGCACAACAGACTAAATCACCATATTATTATGTCCACAAAGCTGAAACTCGTTCCTTCTCCCATGTGTGCCTGTGGTAAAGAAAACCAGACAGGCGAGCACATCCTTCACAGATGCACGCTATACAGCGACCTGAGGAAGATGGTGTGGCCGACGGAGATAACCCTGCAGACCAAGCTGTACGGCCCATGAGAGGAGCTGGAAAGGACATGCCATTACTTTTCCCAGACACATTTGTCGGTGTAAAATGAACGAGAGAAACAGATGTCAACCTGTCCTATATGTCACCATGAGGATATGTCACCATGTGGATATGTCACCATGTGGATATGTCACCATGGGGATATGTCACCATGGGGATATGTCACCATGTAAATATGTCACCATGTGGATACTTCGACATGTGGATATGTCGCTATGTGGATACGTCACCATGACGATATGTCACCATGTGGATATGTCACCATGTGGATGTGTCACCATGTGAATATGTCACCATGTGAATATGTCGCTATGTGGATACGTCGCCATGTGGATATGTCACCATGGGGATATGTCACCATGGGGATATGTCACCATGTAGATATGTCACCATGTAGATATGTCACCATGTAAATATGTCACCATGTGAATATTTCGCTATGTGGATACGTCGCCATGTGGATATGTCACCATGGGGATATGTCACCATGGGGATATGTCACCATGAGGATATGTCACCATGGGGATATGTCACTATGGAGATATGTCGCCATGGGAATATGTCACCATGTGGATATGGCACCATGTTGACATGTCAGCCTGTCCCATATGTCACCATGTGATTTTGTCTCCATGTGGATAGGTCACCATGTCAGGATGTCGCCACGTTGACTCCGCAGCCATTGCAATAGGAGAAAAACGATACCAGTTTGCGATCAATAAAGGACAGAAATCCAACAACAAACCGCCATTCCCTGGGTGTATTAGCTTATCTCATCAAAGTTCAAACTGCCACAGCGATCTGGAAAGCGTGTAAAGAGATCGTGCTGTGTGTGTGTGTGTGTGTGTGTGTGTGTGTGTGTGTGTGTGTGTGTGTGTGTGTGTGTGTGTGTGTGTGTGTGTGTGTGTGTGTGTGTGTGCGTGCGTGTGAGTGAGTGTAGTGGGAAGGGGGAGGAAAGGTTACATGCAGTTGTGTGTGTGTGTGTGTATGTGTTTGTGTTTGTATTTGTGTGTGCATACATGCCTGTGAGCACGGTTGCGTGCATACATATGTTTGTCTGTATCTCTCTCTCCCCTCTCTCCTCTCTCTCTCTCTCCTCTCTCTCTCTCTCTCTCTCTCTCTCTCTCTCTCTCTCTCTCTCTCTCTCTCTCTCTGTGTGTGTGTGTGTGTGTGTGTGTGTGTGTGTGTGTGTGTGTGTGTGTGTGTGTGTGTGTGTGTGTGTGTGTGTGTGTGTGTGCAAATAAGCAGTATCTTTATGCACCTATGCCACATATGCAACGTTTTTCAGTCTGCGAGCATGCGAGCACACCTCCGTACACACACGCTTTGAGAATATCCAAAAAATATTGTAGAGTCTTCTTACAGTTTTATTGCAAATAAATCTCCACAAAATTCTTCCCATGGGTAATCTTAACTCAATAATACCCAAACAATATTCCAACAGCTTAATCTAATTTTGACCCATAAGCATCAAATGGCTGGGCAAATAGATTTCTCATGTGTGCAAAACAACAAAACGGAATATAAAACACAGGAGGAAAGAGAGAAGGAAGGAAGGAAAGACAGAAAGAAAGAAAGAAAGAAAGAAAGAAAGAAAGAAGGATAGATGGATATGTAGATAGATAGATAGATAGATAGATAGATAGATAGATAGATAGATAGATAGATAGATAGATAGATAGATAGATAGATAGATAGATAGATAGATAGATAGATAGATAGATGGAGAGAGAGAGAGATAGAGAGATAGAGAGATAGAGATAGACATAAAGATAGAGAGATAAAGAGAGAGAGACATACAGATAGATAGATAGATAGATAGATAGATAGATAGATAGATAGATAGAGAGAGAGAGAGAGAGAGAGAGAGAGAGAGAGAGAGAGAGAGAGAGAGAGAGAGAGAGAGAGAGAGAGAGAGAGAGATAGTAGGCAAAGAAGGATTCAGACCAGTGAGATACACAGACAGACAGGTAAGCCAACAAAAAGACAACGAAACAGAAAAAAACTTAGGTAATTATGCAAAACCACGGAACAGGACACAGGCAGTAGCATGATAGAGAAAGAACCCTAAGTCATCGAAACGGCGGACAAAAAGATCAAACACAAACACATAGATAAATGTACAAACAAGCAAAATGGGTAAGCAGGTAAGCAAACAGACTCATAGAGAATAGCGAAAATAAAACCCAAACACCAACAATGCGGAGGGAAGTATACAGGTATCGTGACAGGACGAGCAGACATGGACATAGAGAAGTAGACAGGATAACAGACCAACAGATAATCAAAGGATGGAATATTGACCTGAGTTGACTTGAGTTGGCCTGGTCTTCTCCCTGAACTCCCTAGGGGTTTCCTTGGGGACCACGCTGAATTGTTCAGACACTGTATCATTGTATGGCAGACTGCTTTAACGCAACGTTCTGGCGGCTCCTGCGACGGCACTGGAACCATTTATATCAGCGATTGCCTTTCCAATGAACCATTCCAGCGACGTGGAAAAGGGGATGGGGGTCTGCTGCATGGGTAACAGCTTGCCCTCCATACTTACATACCCAGGGATAGCCTAGTGGTCAGAACATTGCGCTCGCTATTTAACGACCCGAGTTCGATTCCAGTTCGAGGGGGTTATTCCCTTGAAGTTAACATCAGTGCTGACTCCACTCTCCCCAAAAGTCCTTCGGATGAGACTTTAAACCGAGGCCCCGTGTGCGAACGCACCCAGAACATCTTGCGCACACGTTAAATCCTGTTCCGCTTTTCGAAAGGGAAGGCCATTGTGTGCCGGCGGGAACAGATGACAATATTGACAAAACTGCATACACACGGGGACCGGATGAAAAAAAGCACATGATTGCTTATTCTGTTATCCTCGATATAAAAGAATAAATAAATGAATAAATAAATACTCACTTGCCCAGGATTTGCGCTCTAGAACCTAGAATGCAACTCCATAGTCTTCCGAGACTGACGGATGCCTAGCTCCAGGTGGAAAAATCCCCGCAAACAAACAGCTCAGCAGAGAGCCGAACCCTCGTTCTCAGTTACGGTGAGATTAGGAGTGTGGCTGTCTAACCACGAGGCTAATTTGTCCCCATTCTCTTCATTCCCCCTCCGTCATCTTCCCATCGCCAACTGGATAGATTATAGAGCCAAAATATACAGAAAGCGGTCTCTTAAATCAGAAAAATGATATCATGACATATTTTGCCACTTCACCTCCTCTTATGATTTATTTTTTATTACATGTATCCAAGGAGGATGTAAATGCATGTGTGGGGGGAAAGGGGGGATTGCGTGAACGTGTGCATGTGTTTTTGTGTGTATGTGTGTGTGTGTGTGAGAGAGAGAGACAGAGACAGAGACAGAGACAGAGAGAGCGAGAGAGAGAGAGATGAAACAGACAAACACACAGACTGAGAGGTTGAGAGATAGACAATCAAAGACAGACATTGAGAAAGGCAAAACATGAGGGACAAACAGGCAAAGATAGAGAAAGAAATATACACACACACATACACACACACTTACACCCAAGCGCTCAAACGAACACACACACACACGAACACACACACGCACACACACACACACACACACACACACACACACACACACACACACACACACACACACACGAACAAACATACACATACACACACATACATACACAGGCACACATATACACAGGCACACACACACACACACACACACACACACACACACACACGCGCGCGCGCGCGCACACACACACATACACACAGACAAACAGATGGTCATACAGACTGTTGTTGAGTGTGTGTTGATCGAGGAGGGGGAGGAGGAGGGGAAAGAGAGGGAGGGAGGGGGCGGGAAGGGGAAGCAAGAAAGAGCGGTGGGAGGAGGAAAAGCGAACGATCACAAATCCCTCCTTGATCTTGGCCTGATCGATGTTCCCCTGACGTTCGGGGATGGGCTCACAACACACACACACACACACACACACACACACACACACAACACACACACACACACACACACACACACACACAAGCACACACACACACACACACAAGCACACACACAAATAACAGACACAGAAACACACACACACACACACACACACACACACACACACACACACACACTGACATTTAGTCAACTCACAGACACACTGACAGACCTGCTGATGTTAAACGGACAGACAAGCAGACACATTGTCATGAAAGTAGTATAGTACTGGTAGATAGACAGACAGTCAGACAGACAGACAGACAGACAGACTGGTAATCAAACATACAGGGGTTGTAGATTTGGAAGGACAGACCGACAGATAAACATGCTTCATACAGGTAGAAATTGCATACAGGAAAACGGACAGACAAATAGACATACTGAAACGCAGGTACAGCTGCTAGACAGACAGATAGACATGTATATAGACAGGCAGGATTTGCAAACATACAGAAAGACAGACAAAAAGACATATAGGTACACAAGTAGAACTGCAGACAGAGCAAATAGACAGATGTACAAACAGGCAGACAGATAGGCAAGCAGAACTCGCATACGGAAAGGCAAACGGAGGACAGAGAGATAGACAGACAGGTACTGAGACTGACAGACAAACATATAGACTGACATATACGCAGGCAGACTGACAGAACATGCAGACAGACAGTCCGACAGACGGACAGACGGACAGACGTAGACAGCTTGGTCATTTTGCACGCTTTCGTTTATCAAAGCAGAGCGTGAGCTGATACCGCGCAAGAGCATCCACAATTTGACGACCCGGTTTCAGTTCCCGTTCGATAGGATTTTTCCCCTGGAGTTAACGTCAGTGCTGACTTCACTCTCCCCACAAGTCCTTCGGATGAGACAGTAACCGAGGCCATGTGTGCGGACGCATGCAGAACATCTTGTCCACACGTTAAATCCTGTTCTGCTTTTCGTAAAAGTAGACCATTGTGTGTCGGTGGGAACAGATGACAATATTTACAAAACGTTATACACACAGGGACTGGATGAAAGAAAGCACATGGGTGCTTATTCCATTAACCTCGATATAAAAGAATTAAAAATAAAAAAATAAAAAATAATCTGGACATAGCTGTTATCGTTAGACGGAAGGACTGCATACAACACAAGAAAGACATGATTAACAAGACAGGGCAGTCATCATAAAACAATAAAAGAATGCAGCAGAAAAAAATAAAACTAGAAACGTAAATAAATCTATCGTTGGTTTCTGATAGTGTTTAATTGCATGTGTGAGAAAATACGTCACTCTTCTCCCTCCCCCACCCCCCTCCACCACCATCACCACCACCACCGCCGACCCCCCTCCCCCTAACCCCCCCCCAAAAAAAAAAAACACACAAAAAAAACTACCCCAAACGAATAAAACAAAACAAATTAACCACCAACCTATTTTTTCATGTTTCCTTTTTTCTTTCTGTCTGTTTTCCTTTTTTTTTTAAGTCCACGTTTTCCGGCCAATGAACGAAGGAACGGGAACACACACACACACACACACACACACACACACACACACACACACACACACACACACACACACACAGATAGATATATATATATATATATATATATATATATATATATATAATATATATATATATATATACACTGCTGGTGTATTTCGACACAAAGGCCAATATTGATTAAGTGCGCCATGTAAATCTACTACGGTTTTATGACGTATTAGTACAACGAAATCAAACACCCCCTCACCCTCACCCCCCACCTCACTGTCTGTCTGTCTGTCTGTCTGTCTGTCTCTCTCTCTCTCTCTCTCTCTCTCTCCTCTCTCTCTCTCTCTCTCTCTCTCTAATAAACGAACACACACGGGCATATGCGTTCGCGTACTCATACGTACACACCTATGCAGATAAACTACGCGCCCAGGCACTCGTACATGCCTACATTATTATATTTAGTTCTATACTTTGCGTAGCAGCACACCGCCCTTTTTCACCATCTTTTTTTTCTGTTATATCCTATCGTGTGAAAATTTGTCTTCACATAAAGATCTAAATCAAGGGTTGTATCTCAATTTGAAATTAAGCCTATACTGTTTGGTGCTGTTGCGAAAGGCTAAAGACAGACTTGCCTAGAGCAAACTTAGAGTGAATGGGGGGGGGGGGGGGGGGGGGGGGGGGGGGATGGGGAGATAGCCTGGTGGTTAGAGTGGTACGTAATGCGCTCGTAATCTGCTGACCAGGGTTTGAATCTCGTTCAAGAGGATTTTGTTTCTCTAGTGTTAACATAAGTGCCGACTCCACTCCCCCGAAAAGTCTTTCGGATGAGACTTTAAACCGAGGTCCCGTGAGAGAACGCACACATAACATCTTGCCCACACATTAAAACCCGTTCCGCTTTTCGAAAGAGTAGGTCATTGTGTGCCGGTAGGAACGGGGGACAAAATTTACAAAACTACATACACACAGGGCCTGGGTGTACAAAAAACAACACATTACTGCTTATTCTTTTATCCTCGAAATCAAAGATTTTTTTTTAATGTCGACCAACACGTCCCCCCCTCCCCCCACAACTGTCTTAGGTTAGGGACTGCTGCTGCTGATGCTGATGAGAATACTGCTTTGTAGTTTCCAGCACCTCCCCCCCTCCACCCCCCCCCCCCCCACACACACACACACATACACACACACATTCCTTTTCTATCAATATTTATATCAATGTTGAAAGTCTGGTATAGAGCCACAATCCTATGAACTCCAGACTCCAGGCTCAAGAATACTTTAATGTCTCAAATAGAGAAATTACGAGTGGCATTTTCTATAATTAGGCTACACTGCATTCACCGTAAAAAAAATACAGATTAAAAAGTAACACAATATCTTAAAAGACCACACTACTCTACGTCACACACGCAAACGCACACACGCACGTACGCACATCCGCGCGCGTGCATTCACACACTAGTAATGGTTAAGAATAACAAAGCGAAATTATAACACAATAATCATTTAAACATATCTCATGAAATATCTCATCAGCATCACCAATGCATATAAGAATAAATAAATGAATAAATAAATAAATATCACTTGACTTCCATTTAACTCCCTATGCATGCAGTCTTTTGGGGCATGGCACACAGAGACTTTCATGCAGTGTTTTGAACATAATAAACATAATTATGTTAACATGGTGGAGCTCATCCTTCTCCTAAGATACAGATTGCATGCTGGGTATGCTTGTGTCATGCGTGCTACTGACAGTAACTTGCTAACCCTTCTACATAGATGGCTTGATGAAAAAAAAAACCAAATCTATTGCTTACTCAATATGCCATCTGGAAATAAAATTTTGACTTTGATAAACAGTTGGCTTTGGGTTTATTTTCTGGTTGTTGTTATTTTGTTTTTTGTTTTTCGCTTGTGAGCGAAATGGTATGCTTGTATTCTAACATTGGACCTGGGCTCAGAGTCACATCAGAAGTACATAGTTACTTTTCAGTCAGTCTGGATTTATTGCCCGAAATGTGACAGCGGCTACCTTCACGGTGGACAACAACAATCGTGTATGCAATCATCTCACCACTGGCGAACCTCGGAGCTCCAGGCGAGAAACAAAACAACAACAAACAAGTCAAGTCAAGTCAAAAGCACTTCAATTATCCCTGAAGGGCAATTACAATACTGGCAGGCATATTGGTATGAATCAAAATCAAAAGACACAAGTTAGTTACATTTCACATTTGTTCGAACATTATAGGCTTCAAATAAAAAAAAAAACTATTACACACACATACACACATACATACATATACATACATACATACATACATACATACATACATACATACATACATACATACATACATACATACATACATACATACATACATACACACACCAAATTATGGACACAATGTGATTAAAACCATTGACTAGAAAAGACATCTAACCACTATTATTTACGCATGTACGCGCACACACTCGCACACGCACATATACATGCACGCACGCACGCCAATCAAACAAATAAACAATCAAACAATCAAACATACCTGGACTTAACTCTTTTTTGCGAGAATATGTTGGTTCATGGGCTTTTGATTGATTTAACATGCGCGCTAAATGCTATACTAGCATGTTCCTACTGGACCGCGATTTACAGTAGTATCCCACGGACATAAAGTGTTGTGGTCAAACTTGGTTTTCATTCTTTTCTTTTTCTTTTTTATTTGGTTGATGGTCTCATGCAAAGGACATAAATTTTTTATAGTAAAACTGGTTTTCTTTCTTTTTTCTGGGTTAGTAATCTCATACAATAGACATAAAAGTGCTACAGACAAACTGGGTTTCAAATTCTTTTCTGCGTAAAAGAAAGGGTGGGGGAATTTTTATTTATTTTGTATTCCTCTCCGCTTTCTGATGATCACGTTGCAGTTGATTAGTAGCTTGGAAATGATGTGATTTTTTTATATCGGAAGTCTGGACAGAAACTGAGTTTACTGCATGATTTTATTTTATTTTTGTGTTTTGTTGACTTGGTGAAAGGATATGGAGACGTCTGGGTCATACAAAATACAAAGTGCTGACCAGCCCTGCCCTGCAAACAAGCTGTAAACTTTAAACAAAAGAGAAAACCTCGGCAGACACAAGATAAAAAAGCCACAAAACAGACCATTAACACGAAAACAGCAGCAATTTCCTGTCAAATAAGCTAGCAGGCACACAAACAGACAGAGCAAAAGAAAAAGAAATGTTAAAAACTCGCACTCAGGCGCACACGCATAATCTTATGTGCGCGTATGCAGACACACACACACACACACACACACACACACACACACACACACACACACACACACACACACACACTTTGCATTTTGATAAATCCAGTCTGTTCTAGTTTGGAAGTTGTTCCCTTTGTTGTTCATTCCTGTTAATCTAGCTGTTTTCAGTGTTTCTTTTTCCTTTCTTTTCTTATTTTATTTATTTATAGATTGTTTTTCTTGTTTGTTTGTTTGTTGTTGTTGGGTTTTTTTTGTTGTTGTTTTTTTGTTTTGTTTTTTAGAGAGGGCATTTCCTTCTTCTTAGTCTATAATCACATTATTTCAGTCTTTTAATTTTTTTTTTTTTTTTACACTCCTCTTTAGGAATTAAACATAAACAGGTTTGTTTGTTTGGTTTTTGCTTGTTTTTATGGTTGCATTATTACTAAAAAAAAAATTTGTCAATGAAGAATCATACTAACATTGCAATATTGCAATGGAATTGTCGATCTATTTTAAGAAATCTACATTTTCTTGTTCAACATCTTTCAAAAAATAAGTATCATTTGTTACTTCTGCAGTCATTGAATATAAGTAGAAGTAAACTTCCCAGACTAACAGGTTATTACTATCCACCTGTCTTTCAGTCTGAAGATGACAAAGGAAAAATTAACACAGCTATCTATATCCAGAAAACTTAGATTATAATCACATTCCTCCACCTTACAAAACGGCAAGGAATATCAATGCATGTGCAGCCAGAGTTAAGTTTGATGAATCACTCATAATAAATGTAATTTCCGTATACCTGCCAAAAGGTCCTGATAATGAAAACATGGAGTGGCTACCTTTGTTACAAGACCAAAATGAAAAATGGCTAGTGGGTGGTGACTTTAATGCCCACTCACCATTCTGGGACAGGGATTGTACAGTAAATATAAATAACCATTTCGTGGAAAACATTGTGGATTCATCTTTATGTTTATTAAACGATGGGAGTGTAACACGAATCCCTGATTCTGCAAACCACAGAGCATCTGCTATTGACCTCTCTTTAGTATCTCCTGTAATTGCTCCTAACTGTGAATGGAAAACCATTAAAGATACTTTAGGCAGCGATCACTTACCTATTGTAGTTACTATAAACAACAGACAGGTCTCTAGCAGTGTTTCTGAGGATAAAATACCCAAATTCAATTATCGTAATGCTAATTGGAATGCTTTTCACAGTATTCTCTCTCAATGTAATACTGATGAATTTATAGCTAGTAATATAGATGAAGCATATGCTAAATTTGTTGAAGCTGTTATAAATGCAGCAAATAAATCCATTTCGAAATGTAGCTTAGTAAAGTCAAATAAACAATTTGGCAATGTTTGGTGGAATGAGTCGTGTGAAATAGCAAGGCAATACAAAAAGAAAACATTTAATATCTATCTTAAAGACAGGACTAATGTAAGTAAAATTTTAGAAATGAAAAAGGCAAAAAATTATTGCAATAAAGTAATAGCACAAGCTAAGCTTCAGCACTGGTCAACCTTTTGTAAAAATGACATATTAGGCTCAAAAGATCAACAAAAGTTATGGAAAAAACTGAAAGAGATGAAAAACGGTATACATTTACCAGATTATCCCATAAAATTAGAGAAAAAGGAATTCCCAACCCCCTTTGAAAAGGCTGAAGCTTTTGTAGACATGTTTTCTGAGACAAGTCGTTCAGAGGGTTAGCTGAAAAAGACAGAATTTATAGAGCAAAGGAAGCATGCCTAGGAAAATATACAGATCCGAAAGAAGATAAAGACCATTATACAAATGCCCCCATTACTTTCCAAGAATTAAAGGATGCCATTTCTTCCCTTAGCTCCAAGAGATCTTCAGTGGGTATTGATGCTATTTCTAATGAAATGATAAAACACTTGCCTGAAAATTGTACTATATTTCTTCATAAATTTTTCCAAAAATGTTGGTCAGAAGGGTCTATGCCATCATTATGGAAGCAATCTGTAGTTGTACCTATTCATAAACAAGGTAAACAAAGATCCGATTTAAGTAGTTATAGACCTATTTCACTGACCTCTCATGTAGGAAAGTTAATGGAAAGAATAATATTGAATAGACTTGCTCATTACTGTGAGAAAAAGAATATTATTCCTGTATGCCAAGCAGTTTTAGGAAAAATAGATCAACAGTAGATCATCTTATTAAACTTACTACTCAAATAAAGCATCAATTTGCCAGACGAAAAAATGTACTTGCTACTTTCTTTGATATCAGGAAAGCATATGATCAAGTATGGCACTTACGATTACTGCATAAGCTTAAAATGATTGGTCTGTCTGGATGCATGTATAATTATTTTAAAACGTTTTTGTATAATAGATCTATTCAAACAAAAATTGGACACACTTACTCAAGTCCAAGGTTTATAGATATGGGGATCCCGCAAGGATCAGTAGTGGCACCAATGCTTTTCAATATTTTAACATACGATCTTCCCAATGCAGTGTCCAGCAATATTGAACTGGTTCAGTACGCAGATGACTTATGCGTATGGATGAAAGTTACCATGAAAAGACACACTCAATTACGATCTCTTAACTACATTAAAAAGGCTTATCAACATGAGTTAAGTAAAATACATACATTTATGAAAGAAAACGGATTAATGCTATCCCCTGAAAAATCACATATGATGCTTTTCAATACAGGCTACGATCCACAGGTACTACCTTCCTTTCAAATTGGAGATTCTGTATTAGAATACAGACAAACTGCAAAATTTTTAGGGGTATTTCTCACTTCAAAACTAACATGGAATAACCACATAGAGCATGTCCTGACTAAAGCCAGAAAAAGTCTAAATGTCCTAAAAATTGTTAGCAAACAACAATGGGGCCAAGATATTTCATCTCTTATTCATTTAGCAACAGCTCTTGTTCGTTCGAAGTTAACTTATGCACAGGAAATTTTTTTCTCTGCTCCTAAGTATTTATTGAGAAAAATGCAGAGTGTAGATAGCAAGTCTTTCAAATTGGCAATTGGCGTTCCTGTACATACATCAACTTTAAGAATGTATGCTGAAATAGGTATCTTACCTTTTGAAGAGCAAATTCACCTAGCTTCAGCAAAGTACATTTTAAGAGGTTCTACTATTCCGAATTCTAATTTAAAAGAACTTACGTTAAAATCTGATGTCAGTTTTCCCAAGAGAGCCAAATCCATAAAATCACTGACAACAATCAGCTCATACACTTCTGATCTGTTCATATCTTCTGGAATGAACGTCAGAAGTGTAGCTCCTCGACCAGCTTTTCTACCATTCCAAAGTGGGAACTAAACAGAGCTGAGTATGATATTGATTATACTAATATCAGAAAAGAAGAAAGCCCTGTTGTAGCTGCTATAGCTAGAGCTCATATTGACGAAAACTATAATGATTATCTTAAAGTTTTTACTGACGGTTCTGTAGTTGAAAGTGGGCAGGCTGGATCTGCTTTTGTAGTTCCAACATTGAAGATAGAAAAATCCTATCATATAGGCAAAAGTTATTCTATATTTACTGCAGAACTTATTGCTGTGTTAATGGCTTTAAATTTTTTATTAGATTTACCAATGAATATATATAAGGTGTTGTTTTGCATTGATTCTAAATCTGTTTTGCAAGCACTTAAAACTTTTAGCACAAAAGTAAGAGGAGAATTAATCATTGAAAATTACTCATCTTGTACATTTTCTGTCTTTACGAGGTACTACCATTGCCTTTTGCTGGATTCCATCACATTGTGGAATTCATGGAAACGAATGGGCTGACAGCTCTGCAAAAGCTGCTGCAATGGACATTGATGCTGAAGATACAACACCTCTAAATCTTCCACTTAGTCTTCAGGAGGGCAACCATTTACTGGAAAAAGCTTGTTGGAACCATTTTTATAATTTACGAAAGAATTCTTCAAGAGCAGAGTCGTTGAGATGTGACAGAGTGCGCCATTGTTATAACAGACTGTTAAGAAGCCTGGTATATAGATTTCGATTGGACGCTTTTAGAACTAAATTTTGTAAAGAAATAAGATGTATATGTGGCTCTGATTTATCACCTAGACATATAATTTTTCATTGTAAACTACTTCAACCTTATTTTCATAGTACTCTCATAGATAAGTTTTCATTAATGTCATATGAAAAAGTATTGGATGATAATGTGATTATGTTTGAAATAGTTAAAAGTTTAGTTAAAAGCCCTGTTGGCGAATTTTTGTAAATTTTCTTGTTAGGAGTTTAATTTGTTCAGGAATTTACCCCCCCCCCCCCCCCCCCCCCGTCCCGTTTTTCTTCAAGAAATAGATTATATGGGTCTGAATTTGGGTTTAAGATTGATAAGGGATAGACACATGTAGGTGAGGTTATTCTATTCATTTTACTTTTAATTCTCTCAGTCACTCAACGGGATAAATACATACACACCCACCTTAGTTACCAAACCCAAACCTACATGCACAGTTGCACGCATTCACACACACACACACACACACACACACACACACACACACACACACACACACACACACACACACACACACACACAAATGATTTTGCACATGCACGCTCACACATACTTGCTCATATCCACATGCAGGCATGTGCACTGACATACATACTCACACACTCGCACATACACACTCAAGCACACAAGTGACACAATTAATTTTATTCTACTTTTGTTTCTCGTCTAATATCACTATGAGTGAAGAGACGTTAAATTGAAGAAAGCTACACACACACACACACAATAACAACACACAAACACACAGACACACAGAGTGCGCGCATGGAATTACCTCTTTAACACTCTAAATCATAAACACTCAGCTTACGGCACAATTTTTGGTTCTGTGTTTTATTTTGTCTTTATTTTTTGGTTCGATAGTTCCTTGGTGTTTTTTATGTCTTTATTTCATTGCCTATTGGCTTGCTTGTTTACTGAGTGTTTTTGTCTCATGGCTTTTTCTATCTATCTATCTATCTATCTATCTATCTATCTATCTATCTATCTATCTATCTATCTATCTATCTATCTATCTGTCCTATCTATCTATCTACCTATCCCTTAGTATCCCTTAGTATGGCAACCGTGAGGGCATCCCTAAACACTTGACAACCAGTTCCCTTCATTCCTCTCTCTGTTCTGCCTTTCTCAAAGTTGTGTTGAGTTCTAGGCCTGTCCATTCGCTGATGTTGTCCTCCCATCTCTTCCGTGGTCTGCCTCTTTTTCTTCCTCGTTGGACAGTGCCTTGCAGTATTGTTTTTGCTAGTCCTTTTGATCTTGTGATATGCCCGTACCATTTAAGTTTACGCTTCTTTACGAGTAATAGGTTTTCGTAGGGACCAATGGTTTGCCGGATTCTGTTATGCACGTCTTCGTTGCTTATGTGGTTTCTGTAGGAGATGTCAAGGAGAGTCCGGAAGCATCTCTCTTCTACCGCCTGTACTCTTCTCTTCAAATCAGCAGTCAGGGTCCACGATTCACAGGCATACAGGAATAGGAATATGATTTTATTAATGTATGAAATATTATCCGTTTTTTGTTGTTGTTGTTGTATTGCTGTGTTGCCTTGCCCACAGATATGAATACTGTTTGGGAATTATTTCCCTTTTAGCATAATCTTATGACCTTATAATCCCTTTTTTTGTTTATTTGTATGTCGGATAGATTGTTTTTAAATATCGTGAAGTAATTGTTAAGAAGGATGTGGACAGAGTATAAGAAACAAAAATTCACATGAATGCTTATCAATTATTATCCTCGAAATGAAGAAAGAATTGTGCTTTGTCTTGTTTTGCCTTGCATGTCTTGCTTTCTATCATCTAACCAGATTCGGATGACACTTTAAAATGAGGCCCCGTGTATGAACGTGCGCAGAACATATTGCGAACACATTAAGAACCCGTTCCGCCTTTCCAAAGAGCAGACCATCGTGTGCCGGTAGGAGCGGATGAAAACAAAAATAAAAATCCGGCATACACACAGGTGTCGTGTTCAGACACCATCCCTGAGGAAAACTCGGGGAGTTGGAGTCCCCAGAGCGGTTCGGGGCTATATATGGCAGTTCTGATGGCTTCTGCGACTGGACTGAATCCATTCGTATCGGCGATTGCCTTTCCAATGGACCATTCCAGCAACGTGGAGGGGGGAGGTCTGCTGCATGGGTAACAGCTTGCCCTCCATACGTACGAGGCTTTGCGCTCTAGAGCCTAGAGCACAACTCCATTTTCTTCCGATACTCATGGACGTCTACTGTCATCCAACCAAGCGGAATGGTGTCCCGATGGTTAAACCATCAGTTTCGGAAATAATAAGTCGGTTGTTTGAATCCTTGCATTGACATTCTTTACACAGATCCACAAGGCTGGACTAGAAAGAACTGCTATAGTTAAGGCAATAATACCATAGTTATATGTGCAGTGTATCTTTGGTGCAGTTCCAATGAAAATCAATGGATTGCGATACAGTACAATACAAGACAACATGTGTGTGTGTGTGTGTGTGTGTGTGTGTGTGTGTGTGTGTGTGTGTGTGTGTGTGTACACGCTTGTTTGCTTCGGGACATATGAGGGTTTTCCTGAAAACCTATGAGCACGCGAGCATCTGGGCATTTGTATTTATGAACCTTTTTGTTTGTAACACGTATTTCCACGTGGATCTGCTATAGTATTCGTCATTGGTTTTTTTTCTTTTTCTTCTCCGACTTTTAGCATTGCTATAACAAAACATACGCTGTGTACTTACCCTCTCAAGGGGTCTTTAACGTTCACAATTCCTGTCTTCCCTCTCCATCCAGATGATCATCGTGTGGACAGTCACATCACAGCTGCTGTGGGTATAGCCAGCAGACAAGGAATATACCCTCAACCAGGGACTGCCTGTGGAGACAGTCATCATAGTTTGTGTGCGTTTACTATTATAATTAGGATTTTTATCAGATTATTTGTTGTTCGGTCAAAGTTAATAATGCATACCCCCCCCCCCCCCTTTTTTTTTTCTTTTTTTTTTTTACAAAAGGCTTGTTTAAAATAATATGTTTAAACATACCATTGTCTTCCGAATTTATTGATTTATTTATCTATTTATTCTTTTATATCGAGGGTAATGGACTAAGCACTCGTGTGTTTTTTTACATCCAGTCCCCGTGTGTATGCAGTTTTGTAAATTTTGTCAGCTGTTCTTACCGGCACAAACAATGACCTACCAGGTTAACATGGTTTTGGACAGGAAACAACACTGTCCACTTTCCAGTCCAACGTAATTAGCAATCCTTCAGAAACACACACACAGCACTTTCTGCTCTGTAGAGTTTCAAAATGAAGTAACACAATTCGCACACATGCTTAAACCAAAACACGCACACATGACAGACAACTGCTGTCCAGTTGCACCGCTCTGTCATTTTTTGCTCACACAGACGTGTCAAAAGACGGATGGGTTCCTGATCACAACCTACTCATTTTGCTGGATGAAAAAGCGATGTCCTCTCCTTCAACCAATGGTTAGCAATCTGTCATAATTCCTAGAGACCCCGTTTAAAAAAAATAAAACAGACATGACATTTCCAAACTGCCCGTTAAAGCAGATTCTGAAATCACGTTTTGGTTTCTTTCCCTAAATAGGACACATGGAAAGATTTTGAAGATGTCTTTGTGTTTTAGGGGAAAATGTCAAGCTGAAGCTTACAAAAATCTTCTAACATGTCATGGTTTGTCCACCATACACATTTTCACTCATCAAAATGTCTACGAGCAACAAACACATCACAGTATGTATATATATATTCTCACACAAGAGTCCTAGAGGGAGTATGTCCGTTTCGGGCCACGCAACAGGTTAGGTGTCAGGTTGTTCTCTGTCAGTGTGTGAGTGTGTGTACGTGTGCTGTAGAGAAGATGCACGGTGTGGGGAAGTTAAGCAGCAGAAGGCGGCTACAGGAATAGCCTCTGACAGGATCAATCATCATCTGCACACGAGGGCTGGAAGGAAGAATGTCATCGTCGACGACAGGTCGATTTCTGTCAGTGCAGTGCGGGCCGTGCGTGTGTCTTCTCTAGGTCTGTGTCATGACAAGCGCTTTGATTTGTGTACTCTACAGGATTCAGCGCTGTATGAATCCCATATATATCTATTATATTATTATCATTATTATTATTAATTATATATTATATTATTATTATTATTATTATTATTATTTTCTTATTATTATTATTAAAATTATCATCATCATCTTTCATCATCTACATCATCATCATCATCATCATCATCCTTCTTCTTCTTCTCTTCTTCTTCTTCTTCTTCTTTCTCTCTCTCTTCTATCTTCTTCTTCTTATTATTATTATTATTATTATTATTATTATTATTATCATGACAAGGAACCAAGGTCCTGATTACGCGGAAGATAATCAAACACAGACAATAACTCCTTCGTCATCATCTCCACCCAAACACAGGGCTAGGGATTTTGTTTGTTGGTTTGTTAATAAGGACGGACATATTGATAATGCGGGAAGGTGGTTTAGCTTTTTGCATGAAATCGCTAGTGAGGTGTTTGTTGTTGAAAAGAGACAAAGAAACACACAGACACAGACACAGACACAGACACACACACAGCACACACGACACACACCAGTGCGTTTTAAATACATTTCCGCAACAGACACTTACAAACTATCACTTTATGTGACATTAATCTAATTGCGTTATTCTTTGACATATTTTTTCCATATCTATATTCTATAATCTGTATCTCAAAAGCAACAGAAAAAATTAAAACAACATTTACAAAAAATTTTCATCCTCACCCACCTAAACAAATTTTTCTGAAAACACATGAACTTTACCTGTGAAAAGTTGATACATTGTATTTCTAACGATGTCATTTAGTCAGTCTGATCGGCTTACACATTCGAGTGCTGTTTTACCAGAAAAAGAAAAGAAGTGTGATAGGTGTGCTTCTCAGATTATATCTGTCAAATCTTACCTACCAGTTTAAAGAAAAATTCATTTGAAAGGCAGACATTTGAGAAGCAGAATTATGGATTAAATACAAGAATCAAATCAGAGAAAGACGTGGGTACAGTGAGCAAGTGAAAGAGAAATTGGAGGGACAGAGACAAAATCAGAGAACGCAAAACACATGAGAACAAAATATACAAAATGAGAGAGAGAGAGAGAGAGAGAGAGAGAGAGAGAGAGAGAGAGAGAGAGAGAGAGAGAGAGAGAGACAGACAGACAGACAGACAGACAGACAGACAGACAGACAGACATCAGACAGACAGACAGACAGACAGACAGACAGAGACATACACAGAGTGGAGGTGGGATGTGTTTTTGTGTGTATGATTTAACCAAAAATAAAATAATGGAAAGAATCTTCAGGAATTAATTAGACACAACAAAAGAAACTAGGAAATGAAGCGGAGAGGATAGACACACCCATACACGTTCATGGACAGACAGGCTTGGGAAAATTAAATACAAAAAGAAAGAAAAAGAAAGAAAAGAATATAAAAAAGGAAAGAAAGAAAGAAAGAAAGAAAAAGAAAGAAAGAAAAAAAAGAAACAAAGAAAGAAGAAGAAAAAAAAGAAAAAGAAAAAAGAAAGAAAGAACGAAAAGAAAAAAAAGAAAGAAAGAAAGAAAAAGAAAAAAGAAGAAAAAAAGAAAGAAAAAGAAAAGAAAGAAAGAAAAGAAAAAAGAAAGAAAGAAGAAAAAAGAAAGAAAGAAAAGAAAAGAAGAAAAAAAGAATAAAGAAAAAATAAAGAAAAAAGAAAAGAAGTTAAAAAGAAGATAAAAATGATAAAAAAAAGAAAAAAAAAGAAGAAAAGAAAAGAACAGAGAAAAAGAACAAGAAAAAAAAGAAAAAAGAAAAAAGACGAAAGAGAGAGAAAAAAAACAGACAAAAGAGAACCAAAAAAACAGACCGCCAGTCACATAAAAGATTATGACTAACTCTTCTTTTCTCTTCTTCTTCTTCTTTTCTTCCTTCTTCTTCTTCTTCTCTTCTTCATCTTCTTCTCTCTGCTTCTCTCTCTTGCTATCTTCTTCCTTCTTCGCATTCTTCGCAATTCTTCTTCTTCGCAATTCTTCTTTCTTCAATTCTTCTTCGCAATTTCTTCTTCGCAATTTTCTTCGCAATTCTTTTTCGCAATTCTTCTTTCGCAATTCTTGTTCGCAATTCTTCTTCATTCTTCGCTTTCATTTCATGCGCTTATGTATATTTCTGAAGTCTTCGTAACCATTTGCGTCTTTAAATGACACAGCACAGAAACAAGTACAGATAGTGGGGGGGGGGGGGGGGGGGTAGGGGGGTTAGGGAGGGATCAGGAGTGACCGCACGTGAGCAAGAAGGATACAGCAAAAACTGTAGGGAATTTACATTCTTCTTTGAAATAACAAAAAAAAAAAGGAATGCAAATGTCATGGTGCCAGACCGCATTTCTTCCAAGTGTATACCGCACAGCCAGTCCTGCTAAGTATGTGTATAGATAAAAAGGGCACAAGATCGCGAAACACGGACAAATCAATATTCGGCCCATGCCTGGTTAAAAGATGCCACAGCAACTTTCTGCTATTGTTCTGTTTCTGCAGCTGTTGTTATTGTTATTTCTGCTGCTGCTGCTGCTGCTGCTGCTGCTGCTGCTGTGTCTGCTGCTTTTGCTGCTGTTGCTGCTGCGTCATCAGTGACGACCTTGCGGCAAGGAATATGGCCGAGATTTGAATGGCTGCATGAGGGAGAGGTGAACTTTTAATGAAGAGGACCGAAGGTGAATGCTGTGACGTGACTTGACTTTGTTCTACTTTACTTTGACTCCACAAGAGAAGCAGAGAAAAAACTCAGACAAATGATATGGACACGAACATTCCTATTTTGTGCGTATTTTACTGCTTGTATAACTGCTTATTTAGTTTGATTCCCCGCCAAGGGAATACTGGAGCCTGTTATATAGCATAGATGCTATCTATATGGCCTGTCAGTATAGATACGAAGCGTATAATGTTTGAACAAATATGAAATGTAGCTATCTTGTCTTTTGCTTATGATTCGTATCAATATGTCTATCAGTATTGTAATAGCCCTTCAGGGATGATTAAAGTGTTTTTGACTTGACTTGTTTCTGCCTTAATGGCTCATTTTATTTATTTACATGCAAAGTAACCGAAACTCCCAGTTGCTCGCTCGTTTTCTGCTTTACAGACATAATGGTGTATAAATCAGTAGGGATGCATGTACGCTGACATGATCACGCAGAACTAGCAACAGGTTTGCAGTTTCGATCGTAGAATCCCTCACTTTTGATACAACGTAATTTGATATGAGAACCCTACATCAAGGTGCTGTAGGCAAAGAAATTGGGATTGAATGTTTCTCATATCACTTGTTATTGTTTTACAGCATGGCATGAAACATCAACCCAACAAAATTAAATACCGACTTTTGGGTCAGAAATCCTGTTGATAAATGTTTATTGATTTTGAAACCGAACATACACTGTCGTTGTTATCTTCAAAGGCAAAACAGTTGTCCAGTTCAAAAGTTATGCTCTGAGCATGTAAGCTCACAGCATCCTATCCCAGGGATGGTGTCAGGAGACAAGAGTAGGTAAGCTAAAGGTAAAGGTGTCCCATAACCTAGGCGGTCTTAGGGGAGCGAGGCGTCAGAGATCTCAGCTTCTCTAGGGCCAGCATGTTGAGGGCGGCCCCATCTCCTCGCCCTCGCTGCTTTACCTTCCCTGACCCTAAAGAGGGCAGATACCCATTTACAGCTGGGTGAAGGGGGGGGGGCAGAGGGACTATACTGAAGGGGAGGAGGGGGGGGAGAGGGACTATACTGAAGCCAAGGCCACAAACGGTCACCCATCCAAGTGGTAACCACTCTGGAACCTGCTTAACTTGACTTGGGGAAAGCGAGGCTCTGACCACTGAGCTATCCCGCCCCCTAAGAAGAGTAGGCGTGAATTATTTCAGTGGAAGACAGAGAGGTTGTGCCTAGGGGAGTTGTCAGTTACGTGACGTCAGCTGCCCTCTGCTCTTTTAGTTCAAAGTGTGTTGTTTTACCAAATGGAGACAGTTACGTTTTTATGTAAAAGATTATGATAAAGTGAAAGCAGTGTTTTTCATTTCCACTTTCACCTTCACCTGTCCCGAAGTCCCCGTGGACCGTGAGGGCACAACTGAAGATTTTGCAACCAGCTTCCTCTACTCGTGTTAAATATGATCCTTGTAATTTCCTGTCAGAGCGAAAACTCTGTGATTATTTCAGTCTTACTGCCTCCACGTGGCTGTTGGAATAGCAAGAAACATCCACCTCGGCAGCAGAGCGTCTTTCTGACATGATATATATATATATATATATATATATATATAATATATATATATATATATATATATATATAATATATATATATATATATATATATCGCTGTTGTCCCTTTACAATTAAGGAGTAGAACAAAATTTAAAAAAACAAAAAAAAACCCCTACCAACCTAGATATTACAAACTGTCTATCTATCTATCCCTTAGTCGGCAACCGTGGGGACACCCCTGAAGATTGACAACCGAGTTCCCTCCATTCCTCTCTCTCTTCTGCCTTTCTCAAAGTTTTGTTGAGTTCTAGACCTGTTCCATTCACTGAGTTGTCCTCCCATCCCTTCCTGGTCTGCCTCTTTTTCTTCCTCCTTGGACAGTGCCTTGCAGTATTGTTTTTTCAAGTCCATTTGAACTTGTTACATGCCCGTACCATTTAGTTTACGCTTCTTTACGATTGAGAGAAAATTTCGTAGGGACCAATGGTTAGATATTACAAACATCCCCGTAAATTTCCTTTGATTTTGCTGATGCAGGCAGGCAGACGACTGACACGAGCTCATGTCATTCAAACTAGCATCAATTTTTTCTTCTTTATACCGAGGATAATGGAATTAAGCACACTCTTGTGCTTTTTTACATCCAATCCCGTGTGTATGCAGTTTTTTTAAATGTCATCTGGTCCCACTGGCACACGATGGCTTACTCTTCGAAAAGCGGAACAGGATTTAACGTGTGCGCAAGATGTTCTGTGTTTGTTCACAACACGGGGCCTCGGTTTATAGTCTCATCCGAAGGACTTTTGGAGAGAGTGGAGTCAGCACTAATGTTAACCCCAGGAGGCATCAGGCTTGTTATGCACAAGAGGTCGGAATTGTTACCCTGCCACAGATGTTAACTATCTGCTGGCATTGCTAGGATCACTTGATGCTCTTTTTTTTTTTTTTTTTTTACATATATCTTTAAGAATCTTTGTGATTGTTTAATGTCTGGTGGGTGTTTTGTTTCAATGAGACATTAACTTGATTTCCCCCAAAGTAGAGAACATGATGATAAAATTAAAACTTGCAGATGCGAAATGAAGAAGAGTATGCCTATCTGCATGATCATCATTTGGCTCTATATAATTTTCTGAGATACAGATTGGCCCCTGATTCTCGGTCGAAAGACATTTAATTTTTTGCATTCTTGACTGTCTTGAAAAGCTTCGTGGCCCTAGTTCCACAATGATAATGATGACCTCCAGATTGGCAATGCATCACCTGATCATAATGATGGTTATCACGTTGATGTCAGATGAATCGCGCTGCCTTTAACCCAAAAAAAGTCAGTAAAGTGGTGATAACAGCAATTTTATCACCGCTAAGCAAAGCCTGCATTATGCTAGTAGTGAAAACCGCACCAATACAATTTTTGATTTCACTTCTAAAACTTATCAAATCATCTCCAATAAGAAAGTCTACAAATCAAATCACACATTGTTATCCAACAACTGTTTCATGATGACCGGAGACGTGACCTGCACTTTCTGCCCCCACAGATAAACAAACAAAAAGTCTGTTGTGGCCTTTATCTGAATGAACACCTGAATCGTGTCCTTACATTTTTTTTCTCTCAGCCTCAGTGCAGTAAGCCAGGTCTCTGCTGCCTGGTTTTAGCACTGGGCTCCGCCCTTCATGACAACAAACTTGTGACCTGCCAGTTGCTTGTGTTGATTTAGATTTTGTACTGCTTTCAAGCGCGACAGATTTCTCTGTACGAAATTCAGGCTGTTCTTCCTAGGGAGAGCGCTTCGCCACAAGAGCAGCGCCACCTTTAAGAATGAATCCTGTCTTAAACATTATTCTTTATTCATTCTTTTATTTCGATGATAATGGAATAAGCGCTCATGTGCTCCTTTACATCCATCCCTGTGTGCATGCAGTTTTGTCAATTTTGTCATCCGTTCCCACCGGCACACAATGGCTTAATCTTCCGAAAATCGGAACGAGTTTTAACGAGTGCGCAAGATGTTCTGCGTGCTTTCGCACCCGGGGCCTCGGTTTATAGTCTCAACCGAGGGACTTTTAGGGAGAGTGGAGTCGGCACTGATGTTAACTTCAGAGGAAAAATCCTCTCGAACGAGATTCGAACCTGGGTCAGTAGATCACGAGCGCATCACTCTGACCACCAGGTTATCCCAGCCCCCTATCGTAGCAACATCAAGCTGAAAGTTTATATTTTGCTCAAAAGACAACCCTTAGTATAATTTAACTGATTTACTGGAGGCAAGGATTCCATTGTGGGGCGGGATAGCTCAGTGGTCAGAGCACTCGATTTCCCCAAGTCAAGCAGCGTCGAGCGTGGTTACCAGTTGGATGGGTGACCGTTTGTGCACCTTGGCTTCAGTATAGTCCCCCAGTTCACCCAGCTGTAAACGGGTACCTGCCCTCTTTAGGTCAGGGAAGGTAAAGCAGCGAAGTAGAGGAGATGGGCGCCGCCCTCAACATGCTGGCCCCTAGAGAAGCTGAGGTCTCTGACACCTCGCTCCCCTACGACTGCCTAGGTTATGGGACACCTTGACCTGTACCTTTTACAGATTCCATAAGAGACAATGCAGAAAATAGCAGTGTCGTACTCAGTACTTCGATGGTTATGATGGTAAGAAAAGGAGGCGTCCTAAAAACAGAAGGGGAAGGAAGAACAGGAGGAAGGGAAAGATAACCATAGTTGCTATTAATAAAACATAGCTTTCATGTTAACGATATTGTTATGGTCGTCATTTAGGGAGTGACGTGTAAGCTGCTAGCCTAATAATTCATGACGTGTTTTTGTATGGCCTTATTTTCTTCACGCCTTTACTGCTTCTGTGACACTACTGAGGTTTTGTCAGTGGTCACACATGCCCAGAACAATAATGATATGTAGACAACATCTTCAGAAAAAAAGAAAGAAAGAAGGAAAGTTTGTTGATTTTTGTGTAGTGTAGTGTAATGTAGTGTAGTGTAGTGTAGTGTAGTGTAGTGTAGTGTAGTGTAGTGTAGCGTGTGTGTGTGTGTGTGTGTGTGTGTGTGTGTGTGTGTGTGTGTGTGTGTGTGTGTGTGTGTGTGTGTGTAGTGTAGTGTAGTGTAGTGTAGTGTGTGTGTGTGTGGTGTGGTGTGGTGTGGTGTGGTGTGGTGTGGTGTGTGGTGTGATGTGGTGTAGTGTAGTGTAGTGTAGTGTAGTGTAGTGTAGTGTAGTGTAGTGTAGTGTAGTGTAGTGTAGTGTAGTGTAGTTTAGTGTAGTGTGTGCCCACGCGTGCGCGCGAGTGCGCGTGTGTGTAGTGTGTATGTATGTGTGTGTGTGTGTGTGTGTGTGTGTTTACAGTGTGTGTATTGTGTATGTGTGTGTGTGTGTGTGTGTGTGTGTGTGTGTGTGTGTGTGTGTGTGCAGTGAGTGTAGTGTGTATGTATAGTAAGTGTTTGATAGACAATCCCAGATAGAAGTATGATAGAATAGGATGGGGGAATGGAGGGGGTGTGGAGGGAAGGGAGCAGACGAAAGAGTTCTTTCTAGACCAGAGGTGACGGCACAACCGGTTCAGTCCTGATATCAGGTGAGGTGTGACATCACCCAAAATAACGGCATTTTCTAATAGGAGAAATATAGTTAGGGGCGGGATAGCTCAGTGGTCAGAGCGCTCACTTTCCCCAAGTCAAGTTAAGCAGCGTCAAGCGTAGTTACCATTTGGATGGGTGACCGTTTGCGCCGCCTTGGCTTCAGTTCACCCAGCTGTCAATGGGTACCTGCCCTCTTTAGGGTCAGGGAAGGTAACGCAGCTAGGGAGAGGAGATGGGCGCCGCCCTCAATATGCTGGCCCCTAGAAAAGCTGAGGTCTCTGACGCCTCGCTCCCCTACGACCACACTGTTTATGGGACACCTTTACCTATATACATAGATTTGCCTTCCAGTGAAAACACTCGCATACATCATCTCTATATCCTTTAACCTGTACATTAATCATCTTTTTCTGTGGAGGGGAGAGAAAACTGAATTGTAAAGTATTGCAAATGCGGTCACTACTCGTTTAACTTTACCAGGATAAAACATACAAAAGAGAGAGAGAAGAGAGAGAGAGAGAGAGAGAGAGAGAGAGAGAGAGAGAGAGAGAGAGAGAGAGAGAGAAGAGAGAGAGTGAGAGAGAGAGAGAGAGAGGGAGGAAACAGAGAGAGAGGGGGTAAGGAGACACAGAGAGAAGGTGGATGAAGAGAGAGAAAGAGACACAGAGAGAGGGAGAGAGAGAGGAGAGAGACAGACAGAGAGATACAGAAAGACAAAGTATTGACAGTCAGCTATGAGAGAGAGAGAGACAGAGATACAGAGAGACAGATAGAGAGAGTATCGACAGTCAGCTATGAGAATCCAGACTGGGTAGTGTCAGCTGTCAGTGAGATGGATGGAGACACAAACACTGTCTGTACACACAGCATCTGACCTACCCTCCATTCATGAAACCTTCACCTTTCACTACGACATGAAGTTCAGACTCAGTATCCGTCATGTGTGCTACAAGCCTGATACTTTCGTTACAATCAGAGGTAGCAGAGAAAGAGTGGATAACCACATTGACAGTGACAGATGTGTTTACTTTGTGAGAGTTTCCAACCCATTCACAAATGGTGGTTACGGGTGCGCACAAAAATTAAAAATAAACTGCATAAAACAAAAGTGAACGTTAGACATACGTTACCCCCCCCCCCCCCCCTCCCCAGCCTCTGATGACATCACAAAGAAAGGACCACTGTGACCCTTTTTTCATTTATTATTTATTTATCTATTTATTTATTTATTTATTTATTTATTTTATACCACTTTATGTCATAGCAGATTTCTCTGCGTGAAATTCGGGCTGCGCTCCCCGGGGAGAGCGCGTCGCCACATGTGCAGCGCCTACCCATTTTTTTTTCTTTTTCCTGCATGCAAGTGTATTTGTTTCCCTATCAGAGTGGCTTTTTTCTACAGAATTTTGCCAGGGACAACCCCCTGTGTGTGTACGTGTATGTTTGTGTGTGTATGTGTATGTGTGAGAGTGAGTGTGTGTGTATATGTGTGTATGTGTGTGTGTCTGTGTGGGTGTATGTGTGCGCATGTGCGTCCGCGCGCGCGATATGTGTGTGTGTGTGTGTGTGTGTGTGTGTGTGTGTGTGTGTGTGTGTGTGTGTGTGTGTGTGTGCAAAGCCGCTGCCTGCCCTGACAGCTGACAGTGTGCAGGCCTGTTGCTGTTTATGGCACACCGTCACCACTGGCAGCTTTGGCCAGAATCTGAGAGAGAGAGAGAGCGAGAGAGGGGAAAGCTGTTCCTTTTCCTATCCACCAACCAACCTCCCTGTTGTGTGTGTGTGTGTGTGTGTGTGTGTGTGTGTGTGTGGTGTGTGTGTGTGTGTGTGTGTGTGTGTGGTCAGGTAAAAAAAAAATGTGTGTAGAGAGGTGTGTGTGTGTATGTGTGTGTGTGTGTGTGTGTGTGTGTGTGTAAGTGTGGGTGTGTAGAGGTGCGTGCGTCGGGGGGGGGGGGGGGGGGGGGGGGGGGGGGGGTACGCGTTGTGTGTTGTGCGCGCGTGTGTGTGTATGTGCGTGTGTGCGTATGTGTGTGTGTGTGTGTGTGTGTGTCTGTCTGTCTGTCCGTCTGTCTGGGTGTCTGTCTATCTGTCTGCTTTGACTTGCTTATTTATTTAAGGTTGTCTGTATGGGTTTTTTTTTTCTTGCATTCATGTTTCATTACACATATGTCTGTCTTGTTCATTTTGTTCTGTTTGTTTTCATGTTTATTTGCTTGTTTGTTTCTTCCTCCCTACTTTCATACCAGGAACACGACAGAATCTGCTTTCTTCAGAAACAAAGAGCATGGCTATCGAACATGGGCCATATTCAATAGACAGCAAGCGCACGACACCCAATGAACTTTCCTTTAGCTTGATCGGCCAAAGGAGATTTAAAAAGGGTCTCCCTCCCTCAAAGTTGCCAAGGCTTTGCACCTAGGGCTAGGGGTCTTGTCCAGTTTGATCCCGCGTTCTGGTGATGATATGGAGCCTTTCTTGACTGGGCATTGCAGGCAATCAACGGTCAGTCTTCAAAAGACACCGGGGATGTAATTAGTCACCTTGATAGACAGGCGTGATTGTGTGTGTGTGTGTGTGGTGTGTGTGTGTGTGTGTGTGTGTGTGTGTGTTGTGTTTGTGTGTGTGTGAGAGAGAGTGTGTGTGTGTGTGTGTGTGTGCGTGCGTGCGTGTGTGTGCGTGCGTGTGTGTGTGTGCGTGTGTGTAGTTCAGCATCACTGATCATAGCGTGTGTATGGCTTATTCCGTAATAAATCTTCTAAGATTGCTATAGTAGTGTGGTTCTTATTGCTTTATTTATTCATCATGAGAGTCAGTAAATAATTTACTAGCTTTTTTTTCTTTTAATCTGGTTTTCTTTTCTGAAGCTTTATTCTTGAAGCAATAACAACAAAATGCAGCAACCTACAATCAGACCCGATTTATTTGCTTTTTTGCAGATAAAGAAAAATGAACGTTTTTTTGTTTTTTACTTTAACGTGACTGATTAAACACAGAATGGATGACACAAACATACACAGCATGCATCCTTTATTCTTTTCTTTAATATATTTTTTGTTATTTCGGGGATAATGGAATAAGCACTCATGTGTTCTTTTATTTCCAGTCCCTGTGTGTATAGAGCTTTGTAAATTTTGTCATCCATTCCAACCGGCACACAATGGTCTACTCTTCCAAGAGTGGAACGGGTTTAGCGTGTGCGCAAGATGTTCTGCGTGCGCTCGCACACGGGGCCTCGGTTTATAGTCTCATCCAAAGGACTTTTAGGAAGAGTGGAGTCAGCACTGATGTTAACGTCCTGTCACTTGGAGAGGAGCGTTACGTCAGACTGAGCTAAAGAGTATGAATTTACAATCACGTCATTCGTTTCAGAGGAAGAAATGACGTAGGGGTTCTTTTGGCAGGAACAGTCAGACAAGACTACAGTGCCAGGCACCCGAGTGTCAACGCATGCTGAACATCTTTTCCACCTGTTAAAAAAACGTTCCGCCTTTTAAAAGAATAGTCTGTTTCGTCCCGTTAGGAACAGATGACGAAATTATTGTCGGCCCTTGAAGGTTAAGTAGAAATAAAGTATCTAACAAGGTAAAGGTAAAGGTGACCTTTGACCTATGTGGTCGCAGGGGAGCGAGGCATCACAGACCTCAGCTTCTCTAGGGGCCAGCGTATTGAGGGCGGCGCCCATCTCCTCTCCCTCGCTGCTTTATCTTCCCTGACCCTAAAGAAGGCAGGTAACAGTTTACAGCCGGGTTAACTAGGGGACTGTACTGAAACAAGGCGTGCAAAATGTCACCCATCCGCTTGGGAACCACGCTCGATGCTGCTTAACCTTAGCTTGGGGAAAGCGAGCGCTCTGACCACTGAACTATCCCATACCTACTAGTATCTACTATAATAATATATAACTTTCTATATCAATGTCTTTTATCATTATTCTTTTACCCTTAAGAAGTGAACGTAACTAAACAAAATGGCACGAAGCAAGCTGAAGAGCAGTGGCTGAATCTGTGACATTATGTGTCTACGCAAGCTATTGACTTCAATTCCCATGTCTTTAAACAACTCCTGAAGCTGTCAATGCCTAAAGTTTTGGACATTTTTGTAAAAAAAAAAATTTCCTTTTCTGACTTACTCGTTTTGACCAATTTGATGGTTGTAGGTCTTATAGGCTGTCAATTGTTCTTCTACACCCAGTGCTTCTTGTGTGTGTGTTGTGTGTGTGTGTGTGTGTGTGTGTGTGTGTGTGTGTGTGTGTGTGTGTGTGTTGTGTGTGTGTGTGTGTGTTGTATGTCTTGTCTGTCTGTCTGACTGTCTGTCTGTCTGTCTGTCTGTCTGTCTGTCTGTCTGTCTGTCTGTCTGTCTGTCTGTCTCTCTCTCTCTCTCTCTCTCTCTCTCTCTCTCTCTCTCTCTCTTCTCTCTCTCTCTCTCTCTCTCTTCTCTCTCTCTCTCTCTCCCTCTCTCCTCTCCCTCTCTCTCCCCTCATCTCTCTCTCCTCCTCCCTCTCTCTCTCTCCCTCCTCCCCCTCTCCCTCTCTCTCCCCCCCCCTCCCCCCCTCTCTCTCTCTCGCTCCCTCTCCCTCTCTCAAATTGAAAAGACACAACAACAAACAAACAAACAACAAACAAACAAACAAACAAAACAAATAAACAAAAAAGTCCAGTAGCGCTGTGTAGCTTTAAATCCTGGCCTGTGTGCCCCACTGAGCATCATGAATTTCTTCAGGGACTGATCGCTAGCCGGGTCAGCAGCTTCATACATATTCATGAAGTTCAACAAAGAAATATGTGTGGGCCATTTGTCAAACACATACACATACTTACACATACACACACATGCTTACACACACAATAACCGCGCGCACACACACACACATAGCGCGCGCGCCACACACACACACACACACACACACACACACACACACACACACACACACACACACACACACACACACACACACACACACACACACACGCCCCATCCCCAGAGGGTCCGCGCTTTATTTATCGCTGTTTTTTTCCTGCGGCTTCTACGAGTCACAACTTTCTCCTTCACGCTGATTTATGAAAACTGCAGATGACCTTTCCCAGTGTGTATGGATTGCTTGTCTGGAGGTAGCGCACCTAACTATAAAGTGAGAAATGTAGAGTTGAACTCTGCGTGTACTTGAACTTTTCCCGTATCCACTAAACCCTAATGTGATGGTCAGGGTGCTAGTCTTTCGGATAAGAGCGAAATTCAGGTACTGTAAGCAACATACTTACACACATACACACACACACATTAACACACACACACCACACACACACACACACACACAACACACACACACACACACACACACACACACACACACACACACACACACACAACACACACACACACGTGTGTGTGGGGGGTGGGGGGACGGTATAGCCTAGTGGTCAGAACATTGCGCTCGCAATTTGACGACCCGGGCTCGATTCCCGCTCGAAGGAATTTTTCCGACTCCACTCTTCCCAAAAGTTCGGATGAAACTATAAACCGAGGCCCCATGTGCAAACGCACGCAGAACATCTTGCGCACACGTTAAATCCTGTTCCGTTTTTCGTAAATGTAGGCCATCGTATGCCGGTGGGAACAGATGACACGACTTACAAAAACTGCATACACATGGGGACTGGATTAAAAAAGCACATGTTCTTATTCCATTATCCTCGATATAAAAGAATAAATAAATAAATACATTCAGCGCTGGTGAAATAAGCTACGACAAAAGAGTTGTTCCCAGAAAACTCTATACAAAAACTAACAGATTTAACAACTACTTTGATAGGGAAACAAACGTACTCTCACACAGAATTAATGTTTTTTCAGAGGACAGCCCTCCCCGGGGAGAACAGCCCGAACTTCATGCAGACAAATCTGCTGTGGTTGAAAGTAGTACACAATACATTGCGACGCAATACAAGACAATAAAGTACAATACAATGCAATATAGTACAATGCAATACAATACAATGCAATGCAGTACGATGCAATTTCATACAATACACCACAATGCAATGTAATACAATACAATTCCTTATGATACAATACAACACAATGCAATACAATAATTACAGACGTACAATTCATGAATGAATGGTTTCAAGCAAAGAGCTCGTCCTACAATATTCACCCATGCATATACTACTCCATCCATCCTCCTTGAATAATACTTGGAGATGGGTACATTCCATCATCCCCCACAAATGCACACACACACACACATGCACACACACACACACAAAACACAGGCGCGCGCACAACATCACACCACACCCCTTCATCCCACAATGCCGCAAAACACAAGACCACACCACACACACACACACACACACACACACACACACACACACACACACACACACACACCACACACACACACACACACACACACACACCACTACATTGAAATCACCCCCGAAAGCACACTTCCTTAAATAAAGTAAAACAAAACAAAAACAAGTTCAGCGCCCTCAGAAAAAAACAATTTCTCCAGAAGTTAAATCAGAAGTTAAGTCTTCTTCATAAAATTCAAGAAATAGACGGTCACCTTTTTAGCTGTTAATGGTTTGCAAAGCGAAGCGTGATGCCAAGAGAATCAGAGGCTAAAGAGAAGATTCGTCAGTCGTTTGTGTTTTGTGTTTATTCAGCAGTAATGCCAGCAGTATCAGGGGACGGGGTAACTCAGTGGTCAGAGCGCTCGCTTTCCCCCAGTCAAGTTAAGCAGCATCGAGCGTGGTTACCAGTTGCATGGGTGACCATTTGCGGACCTTAGCTACAGTACAGTTCCCCCAGTTCACCCAGCTGTAGATGGGTACCTGCCCTCTTTAGGGTCAGGGGAGGTAAAGCAGCGCGGTAGAGGAGATGGGCGCCGCCCTCAACATGCTGGCCCCTAGAGAAGCTGAGGTCTCTGACGCCTCGCTCCCTTACGACCACACAGGTTACGGGACACCTTTGCGTTTTTACCTTTAATATCGGCAGTTGGCAGTTTGCCTTCTATTTTATTCATGTTTTTCTTTTTTTCATCGTTCGTCTGCTAGAGCTCCGAGGTCCCACCAATGGTGATTTTTTTGCGTATGCGACCAGTCTCACTCCCCCTCCACCCCCACCCCACCAATTAGGTCCCCGCATTCCGACTGCAGGGGATAGTGTCTGAACACGACATCTGTATTCAGACCATTGTGTGGCGGTGGGAACGGATGACAAAAATACAAAACTGCATACACACGGCGATTGGGTGTAAAAAAAAAGTATCTGAGGGCTTATTCTATTATCCTCGAAATAAAAGAATACATAAATAAATTGGTTTTGTTGTGGGTGTTTTTGTCATACGTTCCTACTGGCACACAATGGCCTGCTCTTCCGAAAAGCGGAACAGGTTTTTAACGTGTGTGCAAGATTAACTGCGTATCGTTCGCACACGGGGCCTTGGTTTACAGTCTCATCCGAAATACTTTGACATTCACTTCGATTTTTTTTTACGTCAGACTGAAAAGAAAGGGAGAGCTAGAACGGGAATGGAACCCAGAACCTCACGGCTTACTTGTTGGTCGGCGAACGTCTTAACCACCCTGCCACTCCCCTCCTTCTTGTCTGGTTTATATGGAAGCCAGGCCTTGAGCCAGGGGATATTGGCGGAAAAAACGAGGTTTGCAGGGGCAAGACAATTTAAGATGCTGTGTAAGTCTTGGGGTTGGAGAATTTTTAGGTTAAGCTTTTGTTGTTGACGGAATAAAAAAAAAAAATGGAAATGAAGGTTGTTTCTTTGTTGGTCTAAAATGTGTGTGTGTGTGTGTTGTGTGTGTGGTGTGTGTGTGTGTGTGTGGGTGTGTGTGTGTGTGGGTGGGTGTGGGTGTGTGTCCGTGTCTGTGTCTATGTGTCTGAGTGTCTGTGTGTGTGTGCGTGTGCGTGTGTGTGTGCGTGCGTGTGTGTGTGTGTGGATGGTGTGTGTGTGTGTGAGTGTAGATGTGTGTGTGTGGGGGGGGGGGCGGGGTGTGGGTGTGGTGTGTGGGTGTGTGTGAGTGTGTAGATGTGGGAGTGTGTGGGTGTGTTTGTCTGTCTGTCTGTCTATCTATCAGTGTCTCTGTCTGTGTGATTTGTGCGCACGCGCGCGCGTGTGTGTATGTGTGTGCGTCTTTGCATGAGTGTATATGTGTATATGTGTATGTGTGTGTGTGTGTGTGTGGGGGGGGGTCCATAGCATGTCTATCATGCATTTGTCAGTGTCTGCCAGTGTCTATGTAAATTGTGCTTAACTTGTGTTCCAATATAAAAACCAGCCATAACATTTAAATGAGTTCCATGAATATATATTTTTAAACTGATCACGGTACCAGAAAAAAAATCTGTGTAATGCGCATTACGAACGTGAATGTCGTTAATATTTATAGGCAGCATTTCCAGGCCAATTTCTTTCTCGTCAGCATGGGTTGAAAGCTCTATAAAGCCCTGAGCTGAATTTTTCACTATTTTTGTTCTCACTGTCGTGTATAACACAAAACTCTTCGGGAAAACTCTAGGGATCCAGAGGTCTATGGGATAATATTTATTGGAAGTGTAGTAAAACACAATCGGCACGAACCCACGCGCGCGCGCGCGCGCAAACACACACACACACATACACACACACGCGCGCGCGCAAACACACACACACACACAAACTCTCTCTCTCTCTCTCTCTCTCTCTCTCTCTCTCTCTCTCTCTCTCTCTCTCTCTCTCTCTCTCTCTCTCTCTCTCTCTCTCTCTCTCTCTCTCTCTCTCTCTCTCTCTCCCCCCTCCCCCACTCTCCCTCTCTCCCTCTGTCTCTCACTCATTTTTTCTTCATATAGGAGAGAGCAGGATGGGGTGGAGAGACCGAAGCAGAAACATGGTGACCAAACAAATTTCAAATCAAACAAAAACAATGAACAACAACCACTAAGAAACAGCTAAACGACTTCAACAAAAACGAACCATAAACAAAGGCATCACGTCACTAGAATAAATGAGTTTTCGGAAACAAAATTATCACGCAATTTTCTCTCTGCCTTAGCCTAGTAACCTCCACCTCTCCCGACCTTTGTCTCTCTGTGTCTTTGTCTTTGTCTGTCTGTCTGTCTGTCTGTCTGTCTGTCTGTCTCTCTCTCTCTCTCTCTCTCTCTCTCTCTCTCTCTCTCTATTTTTGTTGACTGGTTTGTTTTGATGACGATATAATTTGGCGATGTCTCTCTCTCTCTCTCTCTCTCTCTCTCTCTCTCTCTCTCTCTCTCTCTCTCTCTCTCTCTCTCTTCTCTCTCTCTCTCTCTCTCTCTCTCTCTCTCTCTCTTTTGCTTCCTTTCCCTCTCCTTTCCCCTCCAACTTCCACCTTCAGATATTCTATCCTAGACTTATTATGGAGAGGAGTATTTTGGTTGTTATGTTAGATTCAAACTGTATTCTTACCATTTGAATATTGAAATGTGTTTTCATATAGTCTTTTGTGTTTAAAGGATTTTATGTTGTTGTTGTTTTTTAATCTGTTTTTCTTCCCCCTTTTATGCCTACTTTGCTTGTTTTTCCCGCTTACACACACACACGCACGCCACACACACACACACACACACACACACACACACACACACACACACACACACACACACACACACACACACACACACACACACACACACACACACACAACACGCACATTACACACACACTCACACACTCACACACTCACGCATTATATATTTGTAATGCCTTCTGTTTCATGGTCTGAATATTTGCTATTTTAAAAATGTTTTTTGCTATGTTATTTTTTGTTTAAATAATTATCAGTGTATACAGTTGGGATGACGCGTTTTGTTGAATGTATTCTGTTTTCTTTTTTAAATATTGTTTGAACTGCTGCTGGTGGTGATGCTGGTATGTAGGGGTAGGGAGGGGGTTTCTTAGCTTTATTCCCTGATCAGGGCAAGGGCCGGATGAAAAAAAGTATGTAATGCTTACTTACTCTGTTACCCTTGAAAAATAAAGATTCATTCATTCATATCATTCTCTCTCTCTCTCTCTCTCTCTCTCTCTCTCTCTCTCTCTCTCTCTCTCTCTCTCTCTCTTCTCTCTCTCTTCTCTCTCTCTCTCTCTCTCTCTCTCTCTCTCTCTCTCTCTCTCTCTCTCTCTCTCTCTCTCTCTCTCTCTCTCTCTCATTCTCTCTCTCTTCCTTCCATCCCTTCTTGTTCTTTTCTCTGTCTTTCCGAAAATGCTTATTATTTTAGGTAGGGAAAAAGTCCTTTTGCTTTTGAATATGCTGTAATTGTTTTAGAATTCCATCTTTTTCCGTTTTTCCGGGTTTTTTTTCGGGGGTGTTGAGTTTTTTTTCTTTTTTGCTTTTGTATGCAATGTCAAACGCTGATGTCATTAGCAGAGAGATTAGTCTCAAATATACATATTCATCAGCAGAAGTAGGAAATTCCGCGTGCTGAGTGCCAAAGAAGGTTTGGTAACTGTGGAAATTCCTGTTTTCTGATTGATAATTACGAAAGAACGACCGAAACTGACCTTGGCAAAACGCTTGACTACGAAACTGGGGAGGACATAGTCCTCTGAGCTAGAACATTGTTTGAATGAAAAGTGTCATATATCGTAGGGAAGATATTTTGGGTGGGTTTTTCCCCCACAATCACTCTGACTCCATCCGCTGGGCCTGGAAATTCTTCAGAGAAGATAATGAACCCAGATTTCGTGTGGGAACGTACGAGTGATGTCTTGTGCATACATTAGCTCAATGGTCAGAGCACTGGCTTTCCCCAGCCGAGGTTAAGCAGCATCGAGCGTGGTTATCAGTTGTATGGGTGACTGTTTGCGCGCCTTGGCTTTAGTACAGTCCCTTAGGTCAACCAGCAGTAAATGGGTACCTGCCCTCTTTAGGGTCAGGGAAGGTAAAGCAGCGAGGGAGAGGAAATGGGCGCCACCCTCAATATGCTGGCCCTAGAGAAGCTGAGGTCTCTGGTACCTCACTCCCTACGACCACATAGGTTACAGGACACCTTTACCCTGTTTACCCTACACTGTTTTTGTTCCTCAGCTAGAATTCCGAGGTTCACTAATGGTGATATTTTTGTGTATGCAACAGTTTGAGGCCACCATCAAGACAACTTGTCCTCCAACTTCGGAGATGATGTCTAAACACGACACCACTCCCCCAAAAGTCTTTCGGGTGAGACGATAAACCGAGGCCCCGTGTGGGAACGCACGTAGACAATCTTGCTTTTCTTAAGAGTAGGCCATCGTGTGCCGGTGGGAACAGATGACAAGATTTACAAAACTGCATACCCACGGAGACTGGTTGTAAAAAGGCGTATGAGTATTTATTCCATTATTTTCGATATAAAAGAATAAATAAATGAAGAAATAAGATAAATGTGTAGTTTATTTTTTAAATATTTTTTTGTCACATGTTCTTACAGGCATAAATGGCCAACTCTTTCAAAAGATAGAACAGGTTTTGACGTGTACACAAAATGTTCTGCGTGTTTTTTGTACATTGGACCTTGGTGTATAGTCTCATCCGGACTTTTAGGGAAGTTGAGTCAATATGATGTTAACTCCATGGGAAAAAACCCTTATCGAACAGGCGTCTAGTCTTGGTAGTGGCTCCAACCCAAAATCAAACCTGGGCTGTGACATTGCTACCACAACGCTCTAACCACCAGAAAATCCTGCCCTCGTACAGACCTTAAAAATCCCATCTATATTTAGCGAAAGAGTAGAGACCAGCGAAGGCTGGTAGTATGAATGACGAATAGATATTCAAAATACTGCCCCCCCCCCCTTATGAAGTTTGTGCCTGCCAGTTTCCCCTTACCCAAGAACATACCGCTTGAAAATGTCAGTAGCGTGCCTACCCCATTGATACTGTGGGAGTTCTGATAGGAAATAAAGCCGGTCAGAGAAGCAGCTGCAGATGCTGTCTCTTGAAAAAAATGTATACAAAAGTTGTCATAGGGGCTGAAATTCATTTTTTATTATTGTTTTATTTCGAGGATAATGGAGTAAGCACTCAAGCGCTTTTTTACACCCAGTCCCCGTGTGTATGCAGTTTTGTCAATTTTGTCATCCGTTCCACCGGCACTCAATGGCCTACTCTTTCGAAAAGCGAAACGGGTTTCCTTGTGCGGAAAATGTTCTGCGAGCGTTCGCACACGGGACCTCGGTTTATAGCCTCATCCGAAGGTAAAGTGGCATAACACAAGGGTTGCACTTCACTGAACACTGGAAGACAGACCATCAAGAGAAAGGCTTCAGAACAGCTGGTCTCCACCAGCAAGAGGGCTGAAAGCCCTGAAGTATGCCCAAGGTGCCGCCCCGCACAGAGGCTGTCTCAAAAGAGCGCCATCCAGATCTGAAGGCCTTAAGCAGCATACCCCGGGTGGGCTACCCTATTCAGAGACGTGGGTGAGGAGAAAGTCACAAAGAATGAAGGTCTCCCCCAATACTTCCGTACAGTTTCTGTCCAAACTGTCATCATGGCTGTGTGTGGCGGCAAGTTCAATATTGGTTTAGAAAGTGTTTTTGAGCACACACTATTTCATGTCCACAACACAAATATGAAACAAAAGGGTAAAGGTGTGGGTAGAGAGAGAACAATTAAATCAATTCATCCCCGAAGTCGGAATGCAGCTACCTTAATAGTGGGCAAGGAAAGGTCGCATACGCAAACATCTCACCACTGGTGAACCTTGGAGCTCGAGCCAAGGATGGGAAAAGCAAAACACCTATCCCTAATCTGTGTTATACTCACATCCACTGCACTGGTCAAGCCTGCAGTTCCTGTGATGTGACCCCAGGAGTTTCCCCTTTTTCCCCAAAGATGATGCCAATCTTACGTTTTCTCCAGCACAGGAACAGGACAGGCTACGTCTATCTATATTCATAGGGGCCGAAGGGAAAGCCCGTGCCTCTGATGACAGCGGAACTGTGCGGCAACAGGGCGGAATGTCCCATCGATTGGCTGCTGTCAGCCAGGAATTTTGTCACGACTGTCACAGTGTGCGCTGTGCCTCTGTTTTCTGTTTGTTGTAGCTGTGACTTTATTGACTAAATTTTACCCCCATACATTATCTTTTTTTTTTAAAGCATGAGTGTTTCATTCCATTATCCTCGATATAAAAGAATAAAATAAATATAAAAAAATAATACTAAAAACATGAAAAACAGGGAAATCTTCGCCGTCGTCATCGTCACCATCGAACGCTCATACAGCTAATATTGTTGTCTGTCATATGAGCTAACATGCGTTACGCTGCCGTAAAGCGCCTGACAAGTCAGGCCCAGCGCATCCGACTTTGGGGTAAAACAGGGAATGATTTGTGTGATTCTTCGATAAAATAACTTGTAAAACATAGTTATGGTTACGTTGTCTATGTGAGAGTTACGCATGCAATCAAGGTATCTGATTTGATTTTGGCGATCGTGTCTTTCTTTTCCACAGTTTTCTGTTAAGCAGGTGTCATGTTGTGTGAAAATATGTTGGCAAAATGCTAACATGGCAGGAAGATAGGGTATATAGAATAAGGGAAACAATGAGACAATGCCAAACACGTAAAACACGAGAGAGAGAGAGAGAGAGAGAGAGAGAGAGAGAGAGAGAGGAGAGAGAGAGAGAGAGAGAGAGAGAGAGAGAGAGAGAGAGAGAGAGAGAGAGAGAGAGAGAGAGAGAGAGAGAATAAGCTAAAATTGAAGACTTCCCTAAAAGCTGGTTGAATTGTAAATTCCACGAACTGCTCCTCTATAATCTACAATTGTGGCTGTGTGCTTTGCACAATGGAACATCAAATCTCTAACTATCCGGCTTTTTCTTACCAGCCACAGAAAAGACAACAAACAAACTGAATACAGTACCTCTCCATAAAATAGACAGTTTCTCCGTAACTTCAGTACCTCTCCATAAAATGGACAGTTTCTTCCTAACTTCAGCTCTCACTAAAGAGAAACTGGATATAGTACCTCTCCATAAAATAGATAGTTTCGCCCTAACTTCAGCTCTCCATATGTTCATCCTAGCTCAATAACTAACAACATAGACAACAGCGGAGACTAAACCAGCCAACAGATCACTACGCCCGAATCCACCTTTTGCTGTGGATGGTCTGGGTTCATCGAACTCCTGCTCTCACTGCTGTGAGATAACGACCACGACGTTCTAACCACTAGGATATCCCCCCCCCAAAAAAAAAATCCTAATAAGGTAAAGTATTCCATAACCTGTGTGGTTGTAGGGGATTGCGGTATCAGAGACCTCAGCTTCTCCGGGGGCCAGCATATTGAGGGTGGTGCACACCTCCTCTCCATCGCTGCTTTGCCTTCCCTGACCCTAAAGAGGACATGTATCCATTTACAGCTGGGTGAACTGGGGTACTGTACTTAATTAAGCCGCGCAAACGGTCACCTATCCACTTTGTAACCACACTGGATGCTGCTTAACCTTGGCTTGGGAAAAGCGAGCGCTCTGACCACTGAGGTTGCCACCTAATACACACCCATAAAATATGGTAATCATGTTTTGCTAAAGTGAAACCCTGTGTCCTCAACACGAATGTCTGAAAGTTGTGCCGCATTTCCACCCATGAATCTGGTTAAACATTGGCTTTTTAAATGTTTCACGGAAAGGGGAGTAAACATCCACACTTTTTTACATTAGACACGTTATAATTATCAGGGATCATGGCCCACTCAGTGATGATATGATATCGTTGGAACGAAACCTGATACACTTTGTCACAGAGTTAGCACACATAGTTCGCTGAATTCAGACCGCACAGAGCAAAAGGTTAATTCGGACATAGTGATTTGTTGGCTGGTTTTAGTTCTATTTAAAGTGCCCGTTAAGGGAACGGGATAGCTCAATGGTCAAAGCACTCAATTCCCCGAAAGCTAAGGATAAGCAGAATTGAGCGTGGTTACCAAGTCAATGAGTGACCGTTTGTGCACTTTGGCTTCAATACAGTCCACCAGTTCACCCAGCTGTTAATGGGTACCTGCCCTCTTGAGGGTCAGGGAAGGTAAAACAGCGAAGGAGAGGAGATGGACGCCGCCCTCAATATGCTGGCCCCTAGAGAAGCAGGGGTCTCTGACACCTCGCTCCCCTACGACCTTTACCTTTTACCTTTGAAATGCCCATTGGTATCAAATTGGAGAATGATGTTTGATTTACTTGGCCTTCTGAAGACTTTGGGTAAAACAAGATCTGATTCTAACATTTGGTATAGAAGTATGCACATGGTTACACACTCAAAAAAGTGTGTTCACACATACACATACACACACACATACACACACACACCACACCACACACACCAACACACACACACACACAAACACACACACACACACACACACACACACCACACACACACACACACACACACACACACACACACACACACACACACACACACACACACACACACACACACACACACACACACACACACACACACACACACACACACACACACACACACACACGTCAGTGTGTCTGTTATGCAGGCGTAGATACGAGCATACGAAATGGCGCTAAGATCAGACGGTACTTCCCATTTGAAAGGAATTCCCGGTTGGTTCCGGTGAGCATGACGAAAGCCGGTCTTTGATTGGTAGTCTAAGTAAACAACGGACCTCATGCATATTCATGAGGATCAAGAGAAGATTTGCGTCTTTCGTCAGCATCCTCTCTGTCTCTGTCTCCTTGTCTGTGTCTGTCTCTCTGGCTGACTGTCTGTCTGTCTGGCTGTCTGTCTGGCTGTCTGTCTGACTGTCTGGCTGACTGGCTGGCTGACTGTCTATCTGGCTGGCTGGCTGGTTGTCTGGCTGACTGTCTGGCTGGCTGGCTGGCTGATTGGTTGGTTGGTTGGTTGGTTGGTTTGATGGCTGAGGATTTTTCCCCCTGGAGTTAACATCAGTGCTGACTCCACTCTCCCCAAAAGTCCTTCGGATGAGATTATAAACCGAGGTTCCGTGCACGAACGCGTGCAGAACATCTTGCGCACACGTTAAAACCCGTTCAACTTTTTGGAAGAGTAGGCCATTGTGTGCCGGTCGGGACAGATGACAAAAATTGACAAAACTGCGTATACACGGGGACTGGATGTAAAAAAGGACATGAGACCTTATTCAATTATCCTCGAAATAAAAAAATAGATAAGGAAATAAATACATAAATGAATGAATGAATAAATAAATAAATAAATAAAACGACAAATTGGCTGGTTGGTTGATTGGTTAGTTGGCTGTCCGTTATTTTCATAGTCTTTCTGTGATTTTCAATCATGATTGTTTATGTTTTCGTTGTTCATTACCATAGCCCCATCAGAAACAGGCTATACAAACTTTGTGTGTTTGGGGTGTGTGTGTGTGTGTGTGTGTGTGTGTGTGTGTGTGTGTGTGTGTGAAATCAAGTCAAGTCAAATTTTTATTTCCAGATGGTACAT
>CM060328.1:58304519-58311216 GCA_030674155.1 Stramonita haemastoma
ATATACGTGTGTGTGTCTGTGTGTGTCTGTATATGTGGGGGAGGAGGGGGGGTGTAATTACGGAGGAAGCTACAATGTTAAGCCTGTGCGAATACTAGCATGTTAGGAAAGAAAACAAGAGTGACAGAATCCTGCTTTTCAAATAGTTTTAGTTTGTGTATAAATTCATTCTTTAGTTTAAGCGCTGTAAGCGAACAAATACACACAGTGAACTGACATTACACAAAAAGGAATCAAGTGTAAGGTAAAGTAAAGGAGGAGGAGGAGGAAGAAGAAGAGGAGGAGGAGGAGGAGAAAGAGGAAGAAGAAGAGGAGGAGGAGGAGGAGGAGGAGGAGGAGGAGGAGGAAGAAGAGGAGGAGGACGAGGAGAAAGAGGAGGAGAGAAGAAGAGAGGAGGAGGAGGAGGAGGAAGAGGCAAGGAAGAAAAATAGCCTATGGAGAAGAGGAATTGCAAAGAATTGAAAACAAGAAGTATTTTGAAAAAGAGGAAGAAAATGCGAACGACATCTGTGAATAAGAATAATGAAAAAGAAAAACTACCACAAAGACAAGGTGTTGTGAAGATTTTCACTACAAGAATTGTGATCATGAAGACGAAGTGCAAAGAAAAAGAACAGTTAGGAAGAAAAAGAACTGTGAAGAATAGCGAAGAATATTTGCAAAAGGAAGGTATGAAGAAGAAGAACTACAAAGAATTCAAAGAACTGTTGAAAAGAAAAAGAATGGCAAAAAAAATTGCAAAAAAGAAAAACAGCGAAGAATTGTAAAGAAAAAGGATTGCAAGGGAAATACTGAAAAGAACTGCGAAGAAGAAGAAAAAGAAAAGAAAAAATGCAAAGAAGAAAAACTGTAGCAAAGTACAGTTGCGAAAAAGAATTACAAACAGTAACTGTGAAGAAGCAGAAAGCGAAAAATTAAAAGAATGCAAAGAAGAACAAGAATGCCAAGAATTCTAAGAAAAAGAAGAAGGATTGAGAAGAAGGAGTAGTAGTAGAAGAAGAAGACGACTTGTGAAGATGAAGAATTGCGAAAAAGATGATTTGTGAAGACAAATAATTGCAAAGAAGAAAAACTGTGAAGAAGAAAACACCAACCCCAATAATTATCAACATCAGCAACAACAATTTAATGTTGACGACAAAGACGATAATGACGCAACAACGACAATGACGACGACCAAGATGACGATGATGACAACAACGATCTTGACGGTAACACCTACGACGTCTCGACAGCAACGACGACGATACTGACAGCGATGACAAAAGAAATGATCAAGCAATATGAACACAAAGCTGAAAAAACAAAGAAAAGAAGAAAGCTAACACCAAGAGGAGAGAGAGAGTAATGAGAACAGAAAGAAGATGACAAGTCAAAGACTGATGACGACAAAGATCTTACATCCCTTGTTCCGCCTATCGACCTTCGGATGAGACTAGAAACCGAGGTCCCGTGTGCGAACGCTCGCAAGAACATCTTGCACACATGTTAAAACCTGTTCTACTTTTTGAAAGCGCAGGCCATTGTGTGCTGGGGGGAAGGGATGACAAAATTGGCAAAACTGCACACACACGCTGACGGGAAGTGAAAAAGCAGATTAGTGCTTATTCCATTATTCTCGAAATAAAAGAATAAATAAATAGATAAATCAATCAATCAATAAATCAATCAATCAATCAATAAATAAATGAATATATTTAAATTTCGATATCTATAGAGGTATAACTTGCCTTGCCTACAATATGAAACACAGAAGAAACCACGGTCACCCTTTTGTCTTTGTTGTTGTCGTTATGGTGGTTGTGGTGGTGGTGGTGGTGGTAGTGGTAGTGGGGGGATGAGGAAGAGAAGGAGGAGAGGAGAAAGATCCTCCCTCGTTCAAGCATACCGACCTACCTCTATAAAAAGACATAACAATGCCTTGCCTACAATATGCAGTCCACAAGAACATTACTGCCACCTTTCTGTTTTTACTGTTGTTGTTGTTGTGGTGGTGGTGGTGGTGGTGGTGGTGGTGGTGGTGGTGGTGGTGGTGAGGCGGAGGAAGGGGGAGGAGGAGAAAGGAGGAGGAGGATGGAGAAGGAGAGGAAAAGATCTTACATCTCTTGTTGAGCCTTTCGACCTCTATAGAAGACATAACATGCCTTGCCTACGATATGCAATACACAAGAGCATTACTGTCACCCTTCTGTTTTTATTGCTTTTGTTGTTGGCGGTGGCGGTGTATGTGGTGTGTGGGGGGGGAGGGGGGTGATAAGGAGGAGGGGACTCGAAAGATATACATTCTTTCACCCTCCCCCCCCCCCCCCCCTCAGTTCCCCGGCTACTGTTCTGAGGTTCACCAATAGTGAGATTTAGTGTATACGTATGCGACTGTTTTGCCCATCATTAAGGTCGGAGTATTCCGACTTGGAGGATAGTGGCTGCTGGCGTGACAACAATGCTCATGATCTGCAAAATACAGCACAACTCTGCTGTGGTTTTCGTTGTTGGTGGTGATGGTGTTGGAGTTGGTGTTGTTGTTGTTTTTGTTGTGGCTGTTGTTGTTACTGCTGCTGCTGCTGTTGTTGTTGATGATAACATTAAAAAAAAAATTTTTCTTTTATGTTTTATTTATTCTTTTATATCGAGGATAATGGAATAAGCACTCATGTGCTTTTTTTTTTTTACATCCAGTCCCCATGTGTGTGCAGTTTCGTAAGTCTTGTCATCTGTTCCCACCGGCACACAGTGGCCTATTCCTACGAAACGTGGAACAGGATTTAACCTGTGTGCAAGATGTTCCTCGTGCGTTCGCACATGGGGCCTTGGCTTATAGTCTCATCCCAAGGACTTTTGGGGAGAGTGGAGTCAGCACTGATGTTAACTCCAGGGGGAAAATCCCCTCGAACAGGGATCGAACCCGGGTCGTCAAATTGCGTCGGTGGTGTTGGTGGTAGTGGTGATGGGGTTGAGAAAAATTTTTCTCTATGAAGCCTACCCACCCTACTGATTGATATGCCCACACACACTGTGGCCACCAATGTTATTGCTGGGGGTTTGGGGGGGGTTTACGCTTTTCTTTTTTACTTTTACACCACTTTCAAGTCACGGAAGATTTCTCTGCGTGAAATTCAGGCTGCTCTCCCCGTAGAAGAGCGCGTCGCCTCAAGAGCAGCGCCACCCATTTTTTCTTTCCCTGTATGCAATTGTATTTGTTTCTCGGTGGTGGTGGTGGTGGTGGTGGTGTGATGATGATGGTGGTGTGGTGGTGGTGGTGGTGGTGGTGGTGGTGGTGGTGGTGGTGGTGGTGATGATGATGATGGTGGTGGTGGTGGTGGTGGTGGTGGTGGTGGTGGTGGTGGTGGTGGTGGTGATGATGATGGTGGTGGTGGTGGTGGTGGTGGTGGTGATGATGATGGTGGTGGTGGTGGTGGTGGTGATGATGATGGTGGTGGTGGTGAGGAAGAGGAAGGTCCTCCTCCATTAAGCCTATCGACCCCCAACGGCTGACACGACATGACACGACATGACATGACATGCCTCGTCTACAATCTGAATTACTGTACACACGTTTGTCATTATTTTAGTGTTGCTGCTGCTGTTATTGCTGGTGATGGTGATGCGCTTCTTTTTGTTGTTGTTGTATGTTCAGCAGTTATTATTACACACACACACACATACACACACTCAACCTCCCCCCCCGCCCACACACAAAACCAACTAGTAAACCCCCCAAAAATATACACTCAAACTCCTTCAACACACATCATCAACAGCTTAACAAAAACAACCAACCCCCCAAAAACACACGTCTTTATGTAAACACACAAAGAATCCAAGTGTGCCAACATTCAAATTTTTCAAATTCTTTATTTCCTGTCTTCCCTTCCCTTTAGGGATATGGAAGATTTTACACACAACAGCAATAAACAAAATCATAACAAAATAACATACATACACTATGTAACTGAATATTTGAACAATTACCATAGAACAAAAAAATGGTCTATTTACACATATCAAACTCACAAAACCACGAAGACAAAAAAACAAAAAACAACCCCCCCCTCAAAAAAAACACAACAAAATAAACAAGCAAACAAACAAACAAAAAAACAACAAAAACCCTGAAAAGGAGAGAAGAAATGTTGAGGACATGACGACATAGGACGATGAGTTGTGGAGACAGAGGACAGACCAGAAGTGCCCTCACCTCTCAGCCTATCGATCCCCTGCCCACATGCCCAGTACAGTGCAGCCTTCATACCACACACACACACCTAGCCTAACTGCTGTGTGGTCACTATCCCGGAGACCAGGGAGGGGGGGTAAGGGCTGGGGGGTGGGGGATGGAGGAAGGGGAGAGTAAGGGGGAGATAGAAACAGAGACGACAGAAGACAGAAGAAAGGAAGCAGACAAGAAAGAGACAACAGAGACAGAGAAGACAGCAGACAAAGGCATACAAGAGATAGGCACAGAGAAGAGCAGAAGAGAGAACAGAGAGAGAGAGAGAGAGAAGAGAGAGAGAGAGAGAGAGAAGAGAGAGAGAGAGAGAGAAGAGAGAGAGAGAGAGAAGAGGAGAGAGAGAGAGAAGAGAGAGAGAAAGAAGAGAAAGAAGAGGAAGCAGCACACACACACACACACACACACACACACACACACACAGCCTCCTCCCTTCCGACCCACATACGCACACAGACACACAGACACACAGACACACAGACACACACATGTCTCCAAACAGACAGATAGAGAGAGACAGAAAGATACAGAGAGAGAGAGAGAACTTAGGAACTCAAGATTTTAATTGCAAGGCCACCGGCCTGTATGTATACAAGGAGGTCGGCATTTTCACAAAAGAAACTGCCGAAAAAATAGTACAACGAAGAGAAATAATGATGGTAATGTCAAGAGGGATTTTCCAGAGAGAGAGAGAGAGAGAGAGAGAGAGAGAGAGAGAGAGAGAGAGAGAGAGAAGAGAGAGGAGAGAGAGAGAGAGAGAGAGAGAGAGAGAGAGCAAAAGAGACAGACAGACAGACAGACAGATAGACAGACAGACAGACAGACAGACAGACTGACGGACAGACTGAGAGACAGACATACAGACAGACAGAGACATGGAGAGTCAATCAATCAATCAATCAATCAAATTTTTATTTCCAGATGGTACATTGAGAGTGTGGTTATGTGTCCCTTAATGCAGAAGGTTCTCCAAAGTACGTGTTCTCTTGTAAATTACAGTGATATTGAGGGAACTTATAGAGCTGTTGTTTTAGTGTGGGAAGAGATGGGAACGCCATTTTAGTGCATATCTCTTCCTAATTATAACGCTGGGTTTTTGTTTTAAAGTGGTACATTTTTGTAATTACTGGCTGACATACTTGCTTTAAATAGATCATTATTCATAAAACATGAATAATATTCAAGACTCAAGATTTAAATCTTTTCGCTCCCTTTTTTAGGGGTATGGTGGATTACAAACAAATTCAACAGGAGAGTCTGTCAGTATAGCAACCCCACCTCTATCTTTTTCTGCCTGTCACCCCTATCTGGTCTACTTTCTGCCTTCTTGGTCCATTCTTCTGCCTGTTTTTTTCCTCAGAAAGACTTAAAAAATAAAAATAGTCTTTCTGCGAAAAAAACAGTTAGAAGAATGGACCAAGAAGGCCAAAAATAGACAAGAAAGAGGTGACAAAAAGAAAGAGAACAACAAGGCAGAATCAAAGAGAGGGCTAGAAAAGAGGGAATTCCTAGCACAGAATTTTTAGTAAGTGGGGGATGCTATTTATACTGACAGATCCCTGGACATCCCCACGGAGGGAAGAGAACAGACCCAGAATGAAGACAAATTGGAAACTGCTTCCAGTCTCAGGGAGAAAGAAGCCCCCTCCCCACAGATATGCAAATGGCCACCTAGCCACCACAGCTGAGGTGACTTGTCCTCACCCCTCCTTTGTATTGCCGACATCAAGGGATTTGTTGTCTCTGCCTCCCCCCTCTCTCTCATTTCATGTCTGGCTGATCTCTGCCCTTCCTGTCCTCCCCTCTCCCCATTTGCATCCCCGAATGCGGGCAGCTGGCGGGGGGGGGGGGGGGGGGGGGGGGGGGAGACTGAACATAGAATGCTGACCGTATGTATGTCCTGTGTGAAAGAATTTTGAGTCTGGGGTTTTTTTTTGAAAATGTTGTTGACATTTTTATATCAATTATGTAACCCACTTTGTAGTGGTAGCACGTTATGGGAGTTGTTGGGGTTATTTGTACTGTACGTGTCATATCTCTTTTTATGAATTTTTCTTCGACTTGCCATTTTTCTTCTTTTGTTTTGTTCCTAAGCCAGAGCTCTGAGATTCACGGATGGTGAGAATTTTGGATATGCAGTCATTTTTGTCCACAATAAAGGTAGCTGCATTTCACCTGCAGGGATTATGTCTGAACATAATATATGTGTGCTTGTGTTTGGGTTTTTTTAATTTGTCATCTGTTCCTATCAGCAAGAAATGCCCAACTCTACCAAAAGGCAGAACATTTTTCTACAAGTGTGCAAGAAAAAATAAGGCAAATGCAATTATGATACTAGACAATATGTTAACACTTTCATTACTTAAAAAAAATCATTGAGACAATTCAGATTGATAATGTAACACCTCACATCCCTGATATTTAACTAGAGAGAAGACACAGAGACGGAGGGAGGAATCTGCTTGTGGGCAA